>VZQC01004717.1:2271498-2299114 GCA_009823505.1 Rhizomys pruinosus
AACGAGGGGGAGAGAGAGAGAAAGAGAGAGAGAGAGAGAGAGAGAGAGAGAGAGAGAGGCATGTGTATGGCTGAAGGCTACATAACACCTGAGAGAGAGAGAGAGAGACAGAGACAGAGACAGAGGCATATGTATGGCTGAAGGCTACATAACACCTGACAGGAAAAACTACCGTTCAGATTGTTGGTCTGGGTAATACAGGAGACTTGTAAAATAACATGGCTATTGTCACAGCCTTGATTGTCTCCCAGAACTTGAAGATAAGACCCTATTGTTGAAGTTGAGACATGCTTCAGCACAGGTGTTAGAGCAGTTGAGCTGGCACTGACCTAGTTGCCACCTCCCTGAGTACTAACTTTCATAGTGTCAAAGGATAGATACTGTGCCAGTGCCAAGGAAGATAACCAAACAATGGTCCTACCCAGATGTAAAGCCTAATAAATACAAGTCTGGCCCGGGAAACTTGGTGCAGGAGTAGCACTCTTATCTTGGGGCTGATCAACAGCTGTCTAATTGAACATAAGACATGTTCGATGGGACTGAACTCCTATGTGATACTAAGATTCAGGGAACATAGCAGAACATGAAAAAAAAAACTGAGAGAAAGATGTAGGACAGTTATGGCAGAATGCATGATCTGGGATGGGGTGGGGGTGGGGGGGAAGGGAAAGGGACATATGCCTGATCTGAACTGGAAAATGATGTATGAAATGCACAAAGCATCAATAAAAATTAAATTAAAAAAAAAATTTCGAAGCCGGGAGTGATGGTGCATGCCTTTAATCCTAGCACTCGGGAGGCAGAGGCAGGCGGATATTTGTGAGTTCAAGGTCAGCCTGGTCTACAGAGTGAGTTCCAGGACATCTGGGGCTACAAGGAGACCCTGTCTCGAAAAGACCAATAAATAAATAAAATAAAAAAAAGATTATTAAGGCATCTCAACTCTCTCCAGCAAAGCTTGCTCATGCAACAGGTGGTGATTAACCCAGAAAGCCTCAACTGGTCAAAGTACAGTGAATAAGAGACTGAAGAGTGCCTGTCCCTGTAACAAACCTCTGCTCTAAGGAGGAGGATGACCAGAAGGAAACAGTTTTCAGGCAGCTGGAAAGTTGCTCATTGGAATTTACACCACGAGACTTATGCAAGCTCAGCAGGACAGAAACCCGACATTAAAGTAGGGAAGTGAATAAGAAGCCCCAATCTTAACTGAGGATATACTGGCAACTACTGGTAGGAAGAGTTCATTTTCTATAAGAGCAATGCTCAACAGTGGACTCACACCAAGGGACATTTGAGGACACAAATGTGGCTCAATAAGCCTTAACATATATGACAGAATGCATGAAATCTGGTGAGGGCATCAGATAGGGGAGGAGGTCTAAATGTGATCAAGATGTATGAAATTTGCAAAAATTCAATTTAAAAACAGATAAAATAAAGAATAACCCAAGGTAGAAAAGGGATGCGTCATTTCCCAATTTCAGAAGCTCCAGAGCAGACTTCTTTCCTTCAGATCTCACTAGCCAGAGCTGTAGAGATCCTTCCCTCAAGGCAAAACTGGGAATGAGAATAAGAGTGTATGTTGGGTGCGTGACTGCTTTTCTCATTATTGTGACAAAATTAGCTGACAAAAGCAACTCAAGAAATGGTTTGTTTGTGGGGACAGTCTGTCATGGCAGGGTAAGCACGCTGTAGCTGTGGCGGCAGAAGTGAAGCAGCTGGTTTATCACCTCTCCGGTCAGGAAGCAGAGAGTGCATGCTGATAGCATGAGTTTTCCCAGGACCTCAGTCCATGTGACATTTCCATCTATGTCCAGGGTGGGTCTTCCCTCCAGTTAAACCCCTCTGGAAAAAGCTTCACAGAACATTCAGAGGTGTGTTTTCCTGGTAATCCTACATCCCCTCAAGTTAACAATCAAGATTAATCATTACATAGGCCCTTTTACTGAGTCCATGAGAATTCAAAATTATGTTAAAATACTGCCTTTTTTTTTACTGTACTCACACTGGTAATGTGAATTCAGTGGTGGATACAATTGTCCCCCAGGAATGTTTATTTCAGCTTTATTCATAACCACCAAGTTATGAAATCAATGTAAAAAATATAAGGAAAACGTGTAGCTTTTCCTCCAAATTCAAACATTTCCTCCTGGAGAGAGGAAGGAGGCTCATAAGACTGAAAGTATGTGAAATTTAAAAAGGCTCAAGGTGTGGACAAAACAGGGCTCAGGAAACTCCCGAGACTTCCAGATTCAAAGGCTCTTCCCCACAAGGTTATATAAGCAGTAGCACTTGCTAGGGAGGGAGAGGCTGTCTCCAGGCCACCTCCAGGTCCTGTAGGGAGCTCCAGACATGCTTCTATCATGAGTTAGCACAGTGGGGGGTGGGGCTGTCTGTGTCATCCTCAACCACTCATACTCCTATAAGTATCCCCAGTAAATTCTTTGGTTCACTAAAGCTAGACTTGGCTGGAATCATATCTTTGGCTGTTGTTGGTACCCTATTTGAGGTGAGTAAACATGTGCTCACATCTCCCCCAGGAAAAGTCACACAACAGTTTAGTACTCAATGGTGAAAAAGGAAATTCTGTACTTTGGAAAGAACTATATTACATTTAGAGCAATATTTCTAGGTTTAACATTTAAAAGATGCATTATGCCGGGTGTGGTGGCATATGCCTTTAATCCTAGCACTTGGGAGGCAGAGGCAGGTGAATCTTTATGAGTTCAAGGCCAGCCTGGTCTACAGAGTGAGTTCCAGGACAGCTGGGGTAGCAGGGAGACCATGGCAATAAAGAAAAGACAAAAAAAAAAAAAAAAAAAAAAAACAGATGCATTATAATAGTTTACTGAACTTGGTGTAAAACTCTCTGATTACCTGGTATAGAAGTGAACTGTTAGGGGCTGGAGAGATGGCTCAGTGGTTAAGAGCACTGACTGCTGTCTTTAAGCCAGGTGTGGTGGATGCCTTTAATCTAGAGGCAGGTGAATCTCTGTGAGTTCAAGTCCAGCTTGGTCTACAAAATGAGTTCCAGGCTAGCTGGGGCTACAGGGAGACCGTCTCAAAATAAAAAAAATGTTAGGCTCTTGGCACCAAGCCTGACGACGAGTCTGATTCCTGAGACCCACGAGACAGGAGAGAACCAACTCCTGAAAATCATTCTCTTGCCTCCACACATGTACTGTGGCATATACTACCCCACCCCCATAAATAAATGATAAAAATTTAAAGAAATTAGCTGTAATAATGAACTGATTAATCAATATTAAAATATATGATGAATAACTTATTGAAGAATTTAATCTACAAGACCTATTATCATAGAAGTACCTAAGGCCTCAGGATTACTGTACAAACAATTGGGACAGTCTTTTTGCTTTTCTAAGTTGATTTCTACTCCAGCAAGTTATTTTCCTTCACAAATAAAACATCATATTCCCTCAGAGAAGCAAATTCAGGTACTTTACCATCTCTATTACATATGAAAAAGGATGGCCTTAATTGCTTCTAGTAGAAAACAATCCATTCTTCCACACTTCCAGTACCACCCTTCTCCAATGCGCTGGAACTTACTATAGTAATATATGCTTTTATATGCTTTAGCCCATACAATTTAGTGTCTCATGGGATTTTTAGTAAAAACCTTGATACTTAATTACATACTGTATTTATTAGTCACTTTTCTGTTGCTGTGATAGAAACACCACAACCAAGGAAACTTATAAAAAGAAGAGTTTATTTGAGCTTATGGTTCCAGGGGAATTAGTCCATTATGGCAGGGAGCCAAAAGCAGAGGTTCACATCTTCAAGCAGGCACAGGAAGCAGGGCTAGACTGAAGATTGGCAAGGTTTTTTGAACTCTAAACCCCCCCCCCCCCCCCGTGACAAGCTTCTTCCAGCAGGGCCACATCTTCTAAGACCTCCAAAAAACAGTGCTACCAACAGGATAAAATATCCAAATACTTAGAGCCTAAGAGGGACATTGTCATTCAAACCACCACACTTACTATGCAACCCATCCACATTAGCCATAGTGAAATGCATCTGTAAGCCTGGCATGTGGGTGGCTGATACAAAATTGTGAATTCAAGACTAGCCCAGGCTACCTACTGAGTTCAGGGCCAGTCTGAGCTACATAGAGAGACCTTGACTGGCTTTGGAGTAGTCAGAATTGTGTAACTAGCATTACAGTCAACTTTAGGACATCTCCATCACTTCAAAAACATTCCCCAGGGATGGGTTTGGTTCAGTGATAGAGCATGTGGTTAGTATTCACAAGGCCCCGGGTTTAGCCCTCACCATCTAAAACAAACGGAATGGACAATGTGCTATATAGTTATCAGAATATTACAGAGGGAGGAGATTACATTCTATAGATGAACCTAAAGGACACAAGAGGACAAATGCTATATGATTCCATTTATGAAGAACTGGAATAGTCAATTCCAGGGATATGGACAGAATGATTATTGTCAGGCTCTTGGAGAGTTACTAATTGAGTACAGCATTTTGGGAAGATGAAAGAAGTTCTGGAGACAGATGGTGGTATGGTTTCATGATATGTAAATGAAGTCAGCACCACTGAGCTGCCACTGAAAAATGGTTAAAATGGTAAATTTTCTTCTGTATGTTTTACCACAATAAAAAGGAAGGAAAAGAAATCCTCTACCATTAGTCGCATCTCCCTGCCAAGTGTTATTTAATCACTAATTTCCCTTATGTACACATTTGCCTATTCGGAATATTTCATATAAATACAATATGTACCTTTATGTCTTTCATCTTAGTGCACCTAAGATTCATCCATGTTGTGTTAACACTGCATTCCTTTTTGTTTGCTTGGGTTTTTTGTTTTTTGAGACAGGGTCTCACTATGTAGCCCCAGCTGGGCTGGAACTCTCTGTGTAGACCAGGTTAGCTTCTATCTCAGTTATCCACCTGCTTCTGCCTCCCCATTGCTGGGATTAAAGCCGTGCATCCCCAGGCATGGCTCATTCCTTTTGAATTCAACTAATACTGCATTTTTTTGTGTTGCTATACCACACCGGTTTGGCCAGTTAGCTGGTCACTTAGGTATTCACTTGGGGGGGCCGTTATAAATAATAGTATATGTTCACATGTGTAAGTTTTCTGTGGATGTATTTTTTTCATTCTCTTGGAATTAGCCCTTTGATACTCTTACTGGAATGTTTTCCAAAGTTTCAATGCTATTTTGCATTCTCGCCATCAGCAGAATTTGAATTAAAAAAAATTTTTTTTTAATTTTTAATTTATTTTTGTATGTGTATGAGTGTACTGTCTGCATGCAGGTCTGTGCACCCGTGTCGGGCAATGCCGCGGAGGTCAGAAGAGGGTGTCGGATTCCCCTGGAACTGGAGTTCTCCTGGAATTGGAGTTACAGACGGTTCTCAGCCGCCATATGGGTGCTGGGGATTGAACCCAGCAAGAGCAGTCGGTGCTCTCAACCGCTAGGCCATATGAGTCCAATTGTCTTTGGACTGACAAGAAGAAAAGCAAAGGTATGCCTGGCGGGGTGGCACATGCCTTTAATCCTAGCACTCCGGAAGCAGAGGCAGGTGGATCTCTGTGAGTTCAAGGCCAGCCTGGTCTACAGAGTGAGTTCCAGGACAGCTGGGGCTGCAGGGAGACCCTAAAAAGACGAGAGAGAGAGAGAGGGGGGGGGGGGGGGGGGGGGGGGGGGGGGGGGGGGGGGGGGGGGGGGGGGGGGGGGGGGGGGGGGGGGGNTAGGTATACCAGGTTTGCTGGCCTCCAAGCTGCCCAGTATTCTGCTGCCTCTGCCTCTATCTCACCCTAGTGGCACTGGGATAACTGGTGCATGCTCTACCCAGTCTTAGACAAGGGAGGGAAAGCTTTGAGAATTAAGCAATATGCTCAGGGTGGTATGGGCCCTAGGTCTTGAACCAATGTTTCTAACTCAAAAGTCAAGCATGTCTTCTGGAAGGCCTCATGGCAAACAGGAGGGAGAGAGAGAGGGAGTGAATGAGCCAGAGATGCGTCAATGCTCTTCAGCTCTTTCAAGGAGCCCAGCCTGCCCTGCGGAGTCTCATCAGTTCTAGAGGAGTAAGTTGTACAGTTTATTGAAAGTTTCCTATTATTGAACAAGAGAAAACAAGGACGTCCATGGTAGCCCAATACATTAATCCCTAGGCACTGGGGGACTGAGGCATAGAGGAGTATAAGGAGTCGTCATAGAGTTAGTTCTGGGTAATGTACAGGAGAGAGAAGGAGAGAGAGAGGAGAGGAGAGAGAAGAGAGAGGAAGTTGAGAGGAAGTGTTAGAGTAGAGTACTGGCCTAATGGTATTTGGGGAAAGGGATAGATGGAGGGAGAGAGGGAGAAGAGTTGAAGAGAGGATGTTAGAGTAGTCTCTTGTTCTATGTTATATACCGTGGAATAGAAGAGGTAAAGCGGAGAGGAGGAGTGTTAGAGGTAGTCTAGTATCTAGCCTATGTATACGTGCAGAGAGAGAGAGAGAGAAGAGGACGAAGTGTTAGAGTAGTCTGGCCTATGTATAGGAGAGAGAAGAGAGAGAGAGTAGAGGTGTTTAGAGTAGTCTGGCCTATTGTTATAGATAGGAAGAAGAGAGGTGTGTGTAGGGGTTAATCCTGGGGTGTCAACTTGACTGACCTAAGGAACAATAAGAGAAAAGGATCTTCGTAGTAACCACTACCATTCAACCCAGATGGGGCCCACCCCCAAAGATGTAGTGGGCATTTACATGCTGACCGCTAGACTATATCAGGGCCACGGCAGAGGACGCTGGTCCCGTTTATTTGTGCTGTGGTTTGCGCTCTTTCTCTCATCTGGTGTTTGTTTTGTTGCTGTGATCAACTCTTTGGGTCCCAGTGTGTTCTGAGACTGGAGGCAGATCTCCTGGAATCCACCTGGGCCTTCAGCACAGATTGGGCTACTGAGACATCCAGCCTTTGTGGACTGAGCATTCCCTGGATTCTCAGCCTCCAGTTCGAGTCTACTGTTGGACTACTGAGCTCTGTCACATGAGCAAAGCAATAAATTTGTATATAGTTTATATATTGCGTCCTGTTGCTTCTATTTGTTTAGAGAACCAGGACTAATACAGATTTTGGTACAAGAAGTGGTTCTAGCACCGAACAGAATTAAAAGGATGAATTTCTTTAGTGCGCTTGGTAGTCTCTGGAGCCGCTCTCTCCACCCCAATGAAGCCTAGAGTTACTCGAGGCTCTCCTGGTGGCATGAAGAAAAATGATAATCCTTGGTGCAGCCTATTTGATGTAATTATGAAGATATCCATTTTGGACTCACCTCCCTAACTCACCTCTTGTGAGAAGGAAGGAATTTATGTATCTCTATATATAAAACATCGAGAAATTGCGGAATAAGGAAAATAATGATGTGCCTAGGGTGGGGGGGGTGGGGGGTGCGGGTTGCTCCTTAAGCATCTCTGATTAAAGTGATAGAGGAAAACTAGGAGCTTCAGGTGATAATAAAACTGACAGACTCCAAAGAATTGGAAACAACAGTTTAAAGGGTTCCAAGTGTGCTCTGGAAAATAATCTTCTCTCCAGCAGCCAAGAGCTAAAGCGGCAGAAAAACCAGCTGGAGCCCTTATTATACAATTGGCTGATTTACAACACAAAATTAATTCCCAGCCACGAAAAGTTTCAAGAGACAGTTTTATAGTGAGAGCACTGGTGGGGAAGGGTGGAACCCTGAAACTTGGAATGGAGATGTGTGGGAGAACCTTCGGATTCTGAGGGATTTTCTTTATCTGAGGAATTAATCTCCCCACCCTCAGCAGAGAGTCCACACCCTGCAGATCCCTCTTCCCTACCCTTGCCTGAGGAAACTAATCCCCCCCATCCCAGTGGAGAGCTAATTGTTGGCCTCCCCCTCAGGGCCCAACAATTAATTGTTGCCTCTAGACCTATAACCAGATTAAGTCTAAGCAAGCCCTAAAGGTGAGATAGAAAGTGTGGTCCAAGAGGAGGTGCACTACAACACTAAAAAAATTAATGAGTTGCCAATTCATTCTGGCAGAAAGCCTAAGGAATATGTGTGAGAATGGATTTAAGGGTGTTGGGATGATGGTGGAAGGAATATAAAATTGGATCAAAACTGAGTTTATCATTATGAGCCCACTGAGTAGACATTCTAGGTTTAACATGGAAGCTCTAGCAGTTAAAAAGGTGTTAAAAGTTTATTTGAATGGTTGGCTGATGTAATTATTAAAACATGGCCTACTAACAGGGAGTTAGAGATGCCTGATATTTTTTGGCTTAGTATTGATGAAGAGACTGTGAGGGTCAGGCAGATGGAAATGCTCGAGTGGATTCGAAATATAAAACCACATTCTACACAATATGAGGACCCAGGGAACAAATTTATAAGAACTGATATTTTGATTAGTAGATGGAAAGTGACTTTCGAGAGAGACCCCAGAACATTAGATAGATAGAGCTTTGTTGTTGTGAAGCTGCTTATATTCTTATGGCGCGAATCTTACAAATGTTAAGAGAAGCTTTGTTTCTTCTACCTTGCATAAATTACATATTTGTACATATATAAGATCATGTAACAGGACCGTAGGAGGCGTAAAGGTGGCAGCACTGAATCGCAGTAGGCCAGATGAGCGTAGTTATGGAAGTTATCATAATGGGTGGCAAAGGCAAACAATACCTATAATGGCATTGCCCGAAATGATCTTTGGAACGGGCTAATTAATCATGGCGTTCCCAGGAACCAAATACATAAGAAGCTTATTAAGTTTTTATTTGATCTATTTGATCTGTACAAGCAGAAAAGCTCTAGAACAAATGACAGGTAGTCAACACTGGATTTCAGCAGTAGTGAATCCCGTTCAGATAACCAGTTTCCAGACTTGAGACAGTTAACAGACCCAGAACCCCTTGAATGAAGGGTGGCCGGGTTCCAATGAAGAAAGGATCTTGTCACAATACCAAAGAATAATGCTGTTCGCCTATCCTCACTGTCCTTCCCCCACAGAGGGACCTTAAGGCCTTTAGCCTTAACTATGGTGTTAAATGGTTATACTGGGGAAGAGGAACATAAATAGCTGCCCACTTTCAGACGGCCTATTGGATACTGGGTTCTGAGTCTCTGCACTGATCCGCATGGAACCCTAAAAAGGCATTGTGGCCTCCGTTTTAAAGAGGGGGGCTGGGGAGGCTATGGGAAGGTCAGGTGAATAAAATGGAGTTTTTGGCTGAAATCTCCACACACAGTGTGGCCATAGTGGGTCCGACATGCATCCTGTGGTTAATTTTCCCCAGCCCGAATGTATAATTGGGGTAGTTATAATTAGAAATTGGCAGAAGCCCCACATTTGAGGTCTCCCCTGACCTGTGAGTGTAGGGCTATTATGGTTGGAAAGGCCAAAATGGAAACCATTGGTGTTGCCTCGACCAGCGGAAATAGTGAACCAAAAACAGTGCTGTATCCCTGGAGAGGATTGCAGAAATTAGTACCACCATCAAGGATTTCGAAGATGCAATCGGGGGAGGGGGGGGGAGGGGTGGGTGGGTAGGTGATTCCTACCACATCTCCATTTAACTCTCCAATTTGGCGTGTGCAAAAGACAGATGGATCATGGAGAATGACAGTTGACTATTGAAAACGCAACCAAGTAGTGACACCAAATGCAGCCACTGTACCAGATGCGGTGTCCTTACTTAAGCAGATTAATATGTTTCCTGGTACTTGGTATGCAGCTGTTGATCTGTTCAATGCTTTCTTCTCAATACGGTTCATAAGGACCACCAGAAGCAATTTGGTTTTCAGCTGGCAAGGCCAACAGTATACCTTACTGTCTTACCTCAAGGTATGTTAACATCTCCAGCGTGTGCCATAACTTAGAAGGCATCTTGATTGCCTAACTTTCCCACAGAATATCACACTGGTCCACTAAATTGATGATGTTATGCTGATTGGACACAGTGAATAGGAGGTAGCAGCTAGTCTATACTTTTTGGTAAAGCATATGCGCATGATAGGATGGGAAATAAATCCAACTAAAATTCGAGGGCCATCTACCTCAGTGAATATTCTAGGAGTTCAGTGGTGTGGAGCATGCAGAGACATTCCTTCTATAAGGTAAAGAATAAGTGTTGCACCTGACCCCTCCTCCTCACAAGAAAGAAGCACAACGTTTTTGGGCCTTTTTGGATTCTGGAAACAGCACATTCCTCATCTGGGTGTGTAACTAAGGACCTCATTTTAGGCTGTTCGAGGTGACTCAGAAGGCAGCAACTTTGAGTGGGGCTTGGAAAAGGAAAAGTCCCTTCAACAGGTCCAGCCCAGGCTGCAGTGCAGGCTTCTCTTCCCCTAGGGCCATATGACCCAGCAGAACCAATGGTGCTTGAGTTATCAGAGGCAGATAGAGATGCCATCTAGAGTCTATGGCAGGCTCCCATAGGGGAATCACAGCAGAAGCCATTGGTATTTTGGAGTAAGGCTCTACAATCATCTGCAAACAACTATTCTCCCTTTTGAGAAGCAGCTCTTAGCCTGCTATTGGGCCTTAGTGGGAAACTGAAACGTTTGACAATGGGCCACCAAGTCACCATGCGACTTGAGCTGCCCATCATGAGCCTGGGTGTTATCTGACCCCCAGACCATAAAGTAGCACGTGTGCAGCAACAGTCCTATGTATCTAAAAATGGAAGTGGTAACACCCTACGTGTTATCAGGCCCGGGCAGCGCTCGTGGGGCAACAGAGCACACGTCTTGCCAATGAAATGTAGAGGTTTTCCCAAATGCCTATGGTTTCCCACTCCTGTAACAATGCCTCCTGTGCTTAAGCATGCACCTATGGCTTCATGGGGTTTAGCCCTATGATCAGTTGACTGAAAAAGAGAAGACTAGGGACTGGTTTAATGATGGTTATGCAACGCTATGCAGGCACCACCCAGAGGTTTACAGCTGCAGCATTACAGCAATTTCTGAAACAATCCTAATGGACACTGGTGAAGGAAAGTCTTCACAGTGGGCAGGACTTCGGGCACGTGCACAAGTTTGTGCATTTTGCCTGGAGGAGAAATGGCCAGAGGTTTGAGTATATACTGATTCATGGGCTTATGTAGCCAATGGTTTGGCTTGATGGTCAGGGACTTGGAAGGAGCGTGACTGGAAAATTGGTGAGAAACAAATTTGGGGAAGAATATGTGGATAGAGCTCTCTGAATGGTCAAAGGATGTGGATACTTGTGTCTCATGTAAAAAATGCTCATCAAAAGGTGATCTCAGCAGATGATGAGCTTAATAATCAAGTAGATCGGTTAACTTGTTCTGTGGATAGTCAACCTCCTTCTCCAGCTCTACCTGTTGCTGCTCAATGGGCACATGAACAAACGTAAGTGTACAGGTGCGCAGAGATGGAGGTTTATGCATGGGCTCGACAGCGTGGACTTCTACTCACCAAGGCTTATCTGGCTACGGCTGCTGCCTAGTGCCAGATTTTCCAACAGCATAGACCAACATTGAGGCCCTGATATGGTGCTGTTCTCTGGGGTGACCAGCCAGCACCTGGTGGCAGGTTGACTAAATTGGAACACTTCGACCATAATGGAGGGGACAGCTTTTTGTTCTTACAGGAATAGTACTTATTCTGGTTATGGATTTGCCTTTCCTGCACGTAATTCTTCTGCCAAAACTACGATCCAGGGACTTACGGAATGCCTTATTCACCATCATGGTATTCCTCAAAGTATCGCTTCTGACCAAGGAACGAACTTCGCAGCCAAAGAAGTGCTACAGTGGGCCCATGGTCCTGGTATCCACTGGTCTTACCAAATTCCCCACCACCCAGAAGCAACTGGCTTGATAGAAAAACGAATGGCTTCTTGAAGACACAGTTACAGTACCAGTTTGGTAGCAATACCCTGGAGTGGCTGGGGCAAGGTTCTTCCAGCGCATAAGCAGTTATGCTCTTTTAAAGTCAGGCGATGCCACTAGATGTGGTTACTGTTTCCTCTCTATAGGCCAGAACTTCATTGGGTTCCTACTGGAAGCGAAAGGAGGTGGGAAGTGGGAGAGTGGATTCCACTCGAAGCGAGTCGACCCCTAGTGACCCATTAGGAGAATTTTTGCTTCCTGTACCCATGACCTTTTGTTCTGCTGGTCTAGATGTTTTTGCTCCAATGGGGGGAGTGCTGTTGCCAGGAGATACAGCAAAAATTCCATTGAACTAAAAACTAAGATATCCACCTGGCCACTTTTGGCTTCCATTGCCCTTAATCCAATAGGCGATAGGTCAAGGTACATAACAGTAAGTAGGAGGAAGTGATTGATCTGCTGGACTAACCAGTTGAGGGGAATTGGATACTGTTTTGTCTCTCACCACAATGGGGGCAAGGAAAATATGTTGGAAGGTAGGAGATGCTGTAAGGCGCCTTATGGTGCTACCGGACTAGGTCCTAATTGAGAAGAGTATCGATGGGAAGTCAAGATGGGATAACTCCAGCCTGAATAACCCATGAACCAGATCGGACAGATCAATGGCCAACCTAGACCCTTTCATGGCGGATTGAATGGTTAATTAGGTTGGGTGGTGCTCCTCAGGGAAAGAGGCCATAGAGTCGTGGTAATGAGGGCTGTCTGCATGAGTGGTGCGAGGAAATAACAGAAAATGGGGGTATGAGGTCGGAGTGTTGTATGATTCTGGGCTGGGTTTTGAGGAAGAAGGCAAAGTCATATAAATATCAAGCTGAGGCCACGGGATCCAGGTTTTGGCAGAAACCGTGGATTATAATGGATTATACTTTTTGTCCCCATTTGGGTTAAGATGTGCTTGGTTCATATATATATATATAGTATATGTATATTAAGCAGATACTTGTGCTGTTCCCTTTCGAATGTGCAACTGAGATAAGTGTTAAGTGTTTAGGTTATTAGATACTGAAATACTAAGTGTTCCTCAAGGACATTACCACCTCGTCTAAGATATAGAATACTTTTGCTCCATATGCTATAATAGACACTTTAATATTTAGGTGGAATAATCATGTGACCGTTGTCATTTGTCTGGTCTGAATTGACATTTAAGCATAATGTACGGAGAGGCTATTTATTGGGTGTAAAGTTGACAAGAGGGTGGACTGTGTGAGGTGGTTAAGTCCTTCCGGTGTCGCTTTGAAGCTTGGACTAAGGACAAATAATGAGAAAATTGGATCTTTGGATTGGACCCACCTCACCTGGGGATGGCACCCCAAATGTCCGGGCGTTAAGGCCTTCTGACGGCAGCAGGTATAAAAGGCCATGGCACAAGGGGAGCCTGGTCCCTTTTTTCCTGTCGCTTGCCTCTCTCATCTGGCAAGTTTGTCTTGCTGCTGTGATTAACCCTTGTCAGATTCCAGCATGTATTGAGACCAGCAGATATCCTGGTATCCACTGGGCCTTCAGCACCAGTTTGGGACCACTGGAGACATCCAGTTTTGCGGACTGAGCAGTTCCACTGGGATTCTCAGCCTCTCCAGTTCCACACGGCTACTGCTGGACTACTCGTATTTGCTCCTGTTATGGACGTGCAGCAATAATCAAATAAATCTGTATGTAGTTTATATATTTCATCTCTGTTTGCTTTCTGTTTTCTTTTAAGAAGATACCCGAACATGACAGATGAGAGAGGAGCCATGAGAGGAGAGGTAGAGAGAGATAGAGATGAGAGATAAGATTTATATAGATATTAGTCTGGTTCTATGTATATGAGGGGGAGAGAGAGAGGGAGAGAGGGAGGGAGAGAGAGAGGGAGGGAGAGAGGGCGAGAGGGAGAGAGGGAGAGAGAGAGAGGGAGAGAGGGAGAGAGGGAGAGAGAGAGAGATATTAAAGCAAAGGTAGCTTCTTGGCTTTGCAGGGATAGAGAGAGCAGGAGTGAAGAGGGAACAGACTGGAGGCAACTTCCCAGGAGACTGGAGGGCCCGACATCCCAGCAGTCCTTGCGAGGGCCTCTGACAGGCCGCTCACGCATGCGCAGGAGAGCACGCGGGTCCTCGCCCTGGTTGGTGTCGCGCAGTTCCAAGGTTGGCGCGTGGCAGAGGACCGCGTTCCCTGAGGGAGGGACGCAGGCGAGCCAGGAGGGGTGGCCGTCATCCACTTGGCTCTGAGGTATTTTCCCGCCATCTTCTCTGGTTCCTTCAGCGCAGACTGGAGAGAGGCCGCGAAGGCTTGGGATGTTTTCCCGGTTTGGCCTACTTGGTGATTGTCTCCTGTAAATGCGTTCGCGCCAGGGCGTCTCCCCTGTCCACCTTCCGCAACACCTCACCTCCGAGCTTGGTTATGACCCAAGAGGCAGCCACAATTCTGCTAAAAGCTGTTTGGGGAGCTGCTGGGTTGGACCCCAGCCTCGGGCATGCTAGGTCGGGAGAGCACGGAGCTCAGCGGCAGCTCTTGGTCAGGGCATCTCTGTGAGATCCAGACCAGCCTGGAACTCGCAGTGTAGCCCAGACGGGCCTTGAACTCAGAAACCACCCGCCCAGAGTAACGAGTGCCGAAAGTACAGGCGCGCGCTACCACGACGTTGCCCCTCTTCATCTTTTCTGTTGTGCAGGCTGCTCATGAAGTCCAGCATGGAGTCTTAAAGTTCTAGAATTCATCTCCATTCCAATTTGTTCCTGTTAGGTTCTTTTTGAGGGGAGACTCGGTGCGGAGATTCAGGCATGGCGTCTGGCCTGCCTGTGTGGTATTAGTATGACCAGCCTTAGAATGTACTCCAAATGGCAGTTTATACCCAGGCACACAAGGAAGTTAGTTTTCAAGGGGGCAAGGAGATTTGGGGATGGTGGCAGGTATCAGCAGAAGCATCTGGAGGGAAACTGGGACCTGTGACTGGCAGCAGTAGGAGCATCTTGAGAGAGACTGAGGCCTAGTTCTGGTCTCCGGTGAGGCGTGATTGCAGGATGTTGCAGAAACATTTCTCTGGTTGCAGGAATGCAGTCCAGGATAATTATTTCTCAGAACTTCTTCCTCAGGTGGGATACAACCTTGTAATTCCTAATGCTGTGAATTGTACTATATCCCTTAGGAAAACTGTACTAGCTCAAAACTGATAACTGGTTGTTCACTATTCTAACCCATTTTCTACACTGGCAAAAGAAAGGAGCTTATATCCAAAAATTTAAAATAAGTGACCAGGACTTTAATCAAAAACTTCTCTTTGGGCGCTGGAGAGATAGCCTAGCGGTTAAGAGCACCGACTGCTCTTGCAGAGGACCCGGGTTCCATCCCCAGCACCCACATGGCGGCTAAGAACCATCTGTAACTCCAATTCCAGGAGAACTCCAGTTCCAGGGGAATCCGAGACCCTCTTCAGACCTCTGCGGCATTGCATGACACAGGTGCACAAACCTACATGCAGACAGTACATTCATACACATACAAAAATTTAAAAAAACTTCTCTTTGTCTATATAATCTTTATGCACTTCAAAAAAATCATAATCTTCCATTAGTCAGCAATTTCAATCATGGCCTCTATTCAACTTCAGAAACCTACTGTTGTAATGAAACATAAATGTCATGTCCTGAACATGATAGAGAAAAGATCTGCTCAGTTATTATTCTTTGCAAAGTAGCCTAAGTTCCAGGTATTATGTGTGTGAATTAAATAATGAAAGACTCGGGCTGGAGAGATAGCCTAGCGGTTAAGAGCACCGACGCTCTTGCAGAGGACCCGGGTTCGATCCCCAGCACCCACATGGCGGCTAAGAACCGTCTGTAACTCCAATTCCAGGAGAACTCCAGTTCCAGGGGAATCCGAGACCCTCTTCTGACCTCCGCGGCATTGCACGACACGGGTGCACAGACCTGCATGCAGACAGGTGACCCCAAACTTTGTGAAGTATTTCAGCTATGGTGTTCTGTGGTCACTAATATGTTCATAGTTCTATTACAAAGTTACAATTAATTATTTGTATATCTGTCTTTTACTCTGTTATTCCTAACCAGCCAGGCCCTAATTTTACTCCTTTTTATTTTTTGGCCCTATGGCCACGTTAGTATTATAGCGCAAACTTAAGGAGGTTGCCAATTAAATTATGTTTCTAATGACGATGAATGTGTTGGTTCTTCTGACTTTTCTTTAAAATTGGCAATTCTTTGAAAGTAGGAATCTCGTCTTTCTTTTCTTTTTAAATTCTTTTTTTTTTTAATTTATTTATTACTTTTTTTTTTTGTAAATTGTACTTTAGGGTCTGGCACTCCTTTGCAAAATGTGACTTCTTGGAGGGTCAGAGAGGGTCTCGGATTCCCCTGGAACCTGGAGTTCTCCTGGAATTGGAGTTTCAGACGGTTCTGCCGCCATGTGGGCGCTGGGGATCGAAAACCCGGGTCCTCTGTAAGAGCGTGTCGGCACTCTAACCGCAGGCCATCGATCTCAGCCCCCAAAAATATCCCGTTTTCAAACATGACCACCATATGTTCTTCATTTTTCTTTTTCTTTCTTTTTGTTTTGTTTTTGTTNGTACATTCATACACATACAAAAATAAATAAATAAATAAATAACATAAAAAAAAATAATGAAAGACTCAATGGAGTTTGAAGGATGTTAACCTCTATCTCAGGAAAAATTTTCCCATTAGAGAAATATTCACCTACTAAAATTCCCTTACCTTTTTCTGAAGGGTGGGAAGAGGGTGGAGCTGAATGGAACTGAGTCTATGTGTGCTAAGCAAATGCTCTAGCACAGCATTATTGTATTTTTGTCCACAGACAACTAGATCCTGGAGTTTTATTCCCTTTAAAGTAGAATTCATAGCTTCTTTGTTAGCTCACTGTCTTAATCCAAAATGTTCACCAACACCAGGCTGGTGGCACATGCCTTTATCCTGGCCCTCAGATGGTTAGAGGCAGTGGAATCTCTTAAGAGTTCAAGCCCAGCCTGGTATAGCATAGCGAGACTTTGCCCGAGGCACAGCCCCAATGCTTCACTGTTAGTGAAGAACTGACTGTCTCACGACAACAACGAAAAGGGTTCCAAACAGAATAGAAAAATGGCATCCATACATAAAGGTGACCCCAAACTTTGTGAAGTATTTCAGCTATGGTGTTCTGTGGTCACTAATATGTTCATAGTTCTATTACAAAGTTACAATGTAATTATTTGTATATCTGTCTTTACTCCCTGTACTCTCCTAACAGCAGGCCCTAATTTTACTCATCTTTTTATTTTTGGCCTAGGCAGTTGTATTATCAAATTAAGGAGGTTGCCAATAAATAGTTTCTAATGAAATGAATGTGTTGGTCATTCTGACATTCTTTCATCAAAATTGGCCAATTCTTGAAGTAGGAATCCAGTCTTCTTTTTTTTTTAAATTTTTTTTTTTAATTTTATTTATTTGTACTGTATTGAATTTACGTCTGCCTTGCAAGTGTGTGACCCGTGTCGTGCATGCGAGGGTCAGAGAGGTGTCTCGGATTCCCTGGAACTGGAGTTCTCCTGGAATTGGAGTTTCAGACGGTCTCTGCCGCCATGTGGGCGCTGGGGATCGAAACCCGGGTCCCTCTGTAAGAGAGCGGTCGGCACTCTTAACCGCTAGGCCATCTCTCCCCCCAAATCATCCCGTTTCAAATGCCACCTATGCATTCTTCTTTTTCTTTTTCTTTCTTTTTTTTTTTTTTTTTTTTTTTTGCTATTTTTTTTGCTATTTTTGAGTCAGGGTCTCCCTGTAGCCCCGGCTGTCATGAAATTTACTTTGTAGACCAGGCTGGCCTTGAACTCATAAAGATCCACCTGCCTCTGCCCCCGGGTGCTGGGATTAAAGGCCTTCGCCACCATGCCTGGCATTACATATCATTCTTAATACATATTGCAATGACAGCACTAACATATCTTGTTTTCTAAGTGAGTTTTTCATATTCCCTTCTCATTACTACAGTTTAATGACTTAATTGTCCAAACCAGCTCCTTCATTTCCTTCAGACAAAGATGCTGAGCCAAGAGAGACTTGGCAGTTTCTCTACAACACATACTGGGTCAAGAACCAATTTCTCAATAGGCATAGTGGTGCATACCTTTAATCCCAGCATTTAGGAGGCAGAGGCATGTGATTTTTCTATGAATTCAAGGCCAGCCTGATCTGTATAGTGAGTTCCAGGCCAGCCAGAGCTACAAGGCAAGGCCCTGTCTCAAAAAAGTAAAATAAACCAATTTCACAATTTTTTCGTGTTAATGCTCATAGCCTCATGGTTTGTTACTTAGATTGAATTTTTTCATTTTTTTATTTTTATTTTTTAATTAATTAATTAATTTTTTATCAAATCTAGACCCGTGTCCCCCCCCATTCCCCCACCCCACCAGAGGAATTTTTTCATTTAAAAAATTTTCTATTTTATGTGTGTGAGTGACTCGCCTGTATGTATGTTCACCTATGTGTGCAATGCCTATAGGGTCACAGGAGTCAGATCCCCTGGAAATATTAGCTGCCATGTGGGTGCTGGGAACTGAACCCAGGTCTTCAGCAGGAGCAGCCTGTGCTCTTAGACAGGCTGAGTTGTCTCTCCAACCCTTAGATTGAATTTTTTAACATTTTATTTATTTATTTGTGTGTGTATGTATGTATGTGTATATGCATATATGTAGGCATGTATGTGGAGGGCAAACAACTTCCAGGAGTCAGTTCTCTCATTCCACCATGTCCGTCCCTATGGTCAAACTCAGTTATCAGGCTCCTTTACCCAATGGGTCTTCTTGCCAGCCAAGATTAAATTTATGAAACAATTTTTTATCTTTTTGTCCTTTAAACAATGCCTATATGGTACTCTCATTGTTCAATATTATTTATTGGAGTCCCTACTCTATCAAGACATTTGAGGATCCTATTTTTTGTGAACTTTTGAAGGGATCTCATAACTAAGTGTTGATTAAAATGTTATTGGGAGATAGGAATATAATTCAGTGGTAGAATGTATGTTTTGCATGTATGGGACCCTGGTCAATCCCAAGGTTTTGTTTCCCTTTGAGTTGAAAAGTTTACAGTTGGAAAACTCTACATAGTCTTATTCCTAATTTTAAGTTTTAATGGTTGGTAAAATTTTATTAGAGGTCTTCAAAAAGAATATTTATTTTATTTCTAGGTTTCTTCATCCTTCTTATGAGTTTTATCACCCATAATCTTTACTAGCAACTGTGATTTAACCTGCTAATAATAAAGAAGAAACATCAATAAGGAGAAAAATGTCAAATCTAAAAATGAAAGAGGCAGCTCTTGTCTACCTGGACAGAAGCGGAGGGCTCCAGAAGTTTATAGATGACTGCAGGCACTACAATGGTATGCTCAGAAGAAGTGACTGTTTCGAAAACTTCTAAACACATTTCTGCATATAGCTATTCTGACTCTTACATTGATATATTTTCCACAGATTCAAAACAAAGCTATGCTGTCTATCGATTCAATATCTTAATAAATCCCTCTGATGTTGTTGAATTAGATACTGAACTTGGAAACCACATTTTACACCATCCCTTAGAAGCTGCTCAAGTTTTTCAATCAGTAAGTTAAAGAAGAACTTTTATGTCACATGGAATTTTTGGTAACTTGTTTGCTTATTTGTTTGAAATCACAGGTCTGTTTTGTTGCTGTTAAGACTCTGTCATTAATTGGACAATTACAGACTGAAAGTCAAGTAAGTTTTAATTAATTTTAATTAAAAAACTCAGGTATACATTTTCAAAATGACTTACAATTTTTTTAAATTCATAGTTTTGTTTATTTTTAAAAAGCACAGTTCTGGGGCTGGAGAGATGGCTCAGCGTTTAAGAGTGCCGACTGCTCTTGCAGAGGACCTGGGTTTGATTCCCAGCACCCACATGGCAGCTAAGAACTGTTTTTAACTCCACTTCCAGGGGAATCCAGGGGAATCCATCACCCTCCTCTGACCTCCACAACCTACATGCAGACAGTACATTCATACATATAAAAATAAATAAATAAAAATTTAAAAAATGAACTTTAAAAAAAAAGCACAGATCCCAAAGTTAAATGGAATATTTTCTTGTCTGATTTTCTTTCACTGTTTTTACACTCATTTATTAGTTTTATTGGGGGGGGGGTCATGTTTGTCCCACAGTGAACATGTAGAGGTCAGAGGACAGTAGGAACCATCCAGGTTCAAGAGATGGAACTCAGGTTGTCAGGTTTGGCAATAAGCACATTTACCTGCTGAGCCATCTCCAAAGTCCTTGTCAAATTCCCTTACTATAAACAAAACATCTGAGAGAAACAAAGGAGGATGCCTTTTGATACTGCCCAAGTTTGGGGCAAGTCTTCCTCCCATAGTTTAATCCTCTCTGGAAGAACCTCAGCAACGCATTTAGAAATATACTTTACTCATCACCTATGTACTTCTGAACCCAAGTTTACAATAAAATTACCCACAGCTATCAATATACATCATGATTTCCCATATTAGCACATTTTTTATTTTGATGAATTTTATTAAATTACATTAAAAACAAGATGTGGCTGCCATTGCTCCCAGAATTTTTTTATAAAATATTTTTATTGATGTCTTGTGTATTTCATACATCATTTCTCAGTCCAATTTAGACTCATTCCCCTTTCCATGTCCCCCACCTCACCCCAGTTCATGCATTCTGCCATACATGTCTTGCATTTTTTTCTCAATCTTTTTTTAATGTTTTTCTCTGTAGAGGTTTATTGTTTGGAGCAGAAGTTAACTGTTTCAGTCAGTTCTTTGACCTAGTCCTTTTGTTGTTATTGTTTCCTCCCATTTCTATTGCTCCAAAATATGCCTATATATACGTCACATATATACCAAAATTATGACCTCTGAATATAAATTGTATGTTAATTCCAAAATATGTTTAGGAATTTCCTTTTTCCCTTTAATTTTATATTACTCTAAAATATGAATACATACCCTCCACCCATATAGTGAAATTACAAACTCTGAAAATAAGTGGTAAGTTAATTCTAAGTTAATTAAGGGATTCATGTTACAATAGCACAGTTGATTTCAGATAAAAAGAAATAACATTAATATTGTTCAGCTTACCTTTCAACTAGGGATTTGATGCTAGCATCTGCAAATGAATGATACCATTCATCTGTTTGTTTTTCTGGGACTGTGTTACTTCACTTAGCATAATGGTTTCAGGCTCCATCCATTTACCTGCAAAGTTCATGATGTCATCTTTCTCTACCACTGCATAGAACTCCATTGTGTAGATGTACCACATTTTCTATATCCACTCCTCAGTTGAGGGGCATTTGGGTTGGTTCCAGCTCTTTGCTATTGTGAAAAGAGCTCTAATCAACATAGATGTGCGTGTATCTTTGTGGTAGGATGAGTCTTGTTGGGATACACCCAGGAGTGGTATAGCTGGGTCAGGTGGTAGGCTCATTTTGAATCTTTTAAGGGTTCTCCACACTACTTTGCATAGTGGTTGTATGAGTTTACATTCCCACCAGCAGTGGATGAGTGTTTCCCTTTCCCCACAACCTCTCCAGCATTTGGTGTCTTTTAAAAGTTTTCTTGATCTTAGCCAGTTTTATTGGAGTGAGATGATATCTTAAAGTGGTTTTAATTTGCATTTCCTTAATTATTAATGATGTTGAACACTTTTTAAGATGTTTCTCAGCCATCTTTACTTCCTTACTGGTGAAGTCTTTGTTCGGCTCTTTACTCCATCTTTTGAGTAGGTCATTTGTTTTCTTTTTTGTTTTTTAAGTAGTTTATATATTCTGGAAGTTAATGCTCTGTCAGATGTATCACTGGTGAAGCTATCTTCCCACTCTGTGGGTTTTCTCTTCACTTCATTGATTGTTTCTTTTTTTTTTTAATTCAACAGTTCACTTTATTTTAAAATAGTAACTTTCATATATTGAGCACTAGCCAAAATTCAATACTGATACAAATATAAATTTCTTAGGTCAAAACATATGTCAGGTGAATTTTCTGAATTTCTTTTTTTTTTAATTTTATTAATTTTGTATGTGTATGAATGTACTATCTGCATGTCAGTCTGTGCACCTGTGTCGTGCAATGCCGCGGAGGTCAAAAGAGGGTCTCAGATTCCCCTGGAACTGGAGTTAAAGACGGTTCTCAGCTGCCATGTGGGTGCTGGGGATCAAACCCGGGTCCTCTGCAAGAGTAGTCAGTCCTCTTAACTGGTAGGCCATGTCTCCAGCCCCTGAATTTCTTAAAAGACAGAGTTTTCAAACCATTTATATATTTCAAACCAATATAAAACATCTAGAAATAATATACATTTAACAACATAAACACAATTTAAGTGAGCTATGAAAAAATAGTTCAATTTGTGTTAATGTTTCGAGCACAAATTTTCAATAATTTAAAAGATCTGTCTACATTCTCCATCCCTTAATTCTCCTAGGAAAAACTATTCTCTAGATTTACATAATCCAAATACTTATGGTAAAAGATTCTGGCATTAATGATAGTAGAGCTTATCAGAAACAAAAAATTATGAAAACATATTAAGCACTTGAAAATGATTCTAACAAGTCCTTCCATAAGATACCCTACATGAGAAAGACTGTATTCTACTTTCTTTCAGCTCCTAAGGTTTATACTGCATAATGTCATTCATTGGCTGACCAATGATCAATAACTTAAAATTTATTCACCTTTTCAGTAATGTCTCATTATAAAGTATATTTTGACCAATATTTTAAAATACCATTATGCTAACATTTCTAAAAGTATTGTTCAACTAGCAATAAGTCATTTTTATGAGGCTGTTTATTAAACTGGAAAGAAAGATGATATATTTTGGCTTTTACTTAAGTGATTTAACTCATTCATTTGATTTGTCACTACTTGAAAAATACATTTGCTTCAGCACTGGGCGGCAATGAGGCATAAGCAGCCTTTCCAGTCCTCACTTTCCCCCACAGAAAGCAATATGGAAATCAGCTGTCAACACTGTCTGCTTCTTATGTAAACTCAGCTCCAAGAAAACATGAGAACACATGAGTCCTGTGCAAGGCATTCCCGTCTCCAATATTTTACTGCAATATAGGTTATACATGAGTCCTGTGCAAGGCATCCCCATCTCCAATATTTTACTGCAATACAGGTTATACCAGCTGCTTGTCACTAAACAGTAAGTGATCAATGAAGATGACAGTGCCCTCACTGATGTCATGAATTTCTACATAAACTTTTGTGCCCAAATGTGCCCATATAAAACCTTTGCGCAGATAAATTAGTGTTGAGAATTGAAAATGCACAGCAACATACACAAATCAAATACCTTTTCCATGTTCTGAAATCCTACAAATATTTCAAGGTTGGAAACTTAAAACACCCTGGCTACCCATGGAAATATGTGTTATGCAGAACTGGCCATCTCATAGAAGCAGACCAGTCTCTGGTGACTTCACTACTGCTTAGTCCTCTAACAAGGCTAAGGAGGAGACCACTGAGTGCTGAAGTCAGATATTTACTACATACTGTTCATTTCTACTATCCAGACTCAGCTCATGCAAGCCAATAGGTAAACCAGGAGTCTTTCTGAGCTCATTGTCCATTAGGAGTCTGGAACATTTTCGATTAATGCCTTCATTTTCCCTGCAGACTTCAGTATATATGGACCAAACAGTGCCATCTCTGAGGTGGCCTCTGATTCTGGCTTTGGAATTCCTCTTACAACTGCACCTTGGCTATTCCTATTGCTTCAATACCGATAAGCAAACTTCTTTTTCAGAGCCTCTGCTATGAGGGCAGCAGGGTCTGTAGTGTCCACTGGCCTGGGCTTTATATCTTTCTCTGACCTCTTCGCTGACTGAAGCTTCACACTGCTCATGTCTTTAAGGATCTCTAGCATATTTGGCATGTTAGGCTTCTTTGGGTTATTTTCAGCTGAAGTCTTTCCAGCATTCAGTTTCTGCTCTCTTCATTCCTTAATCAGATCAATAGCAGACATACTTTGGTGGAGCTCGAGTGGAGAGGAAGGGGAGGTGGTGGTGGAGGTGGAGGTGGAGGTGGAGGTGGAGGTGGAGGTGGAGGTGGTGGTGGTGCTGGTGCTGGTGGTGGTGCTGGTGGTGGAGGTGGTGCTATAGTAACAGATGTGGCAGAATCTAAGTTACCTGTACTGAGACTCTGTTGCTCCTGTAAGGTTACAATTTTGGCAATTTGAGATCTAAGGGCAGCAAGCTCATTTTCAAGAGCAGAGATTTTCTGCAGGGCTTCTTCATTTGCCAGTATCTTCTTATCTTAAGACAAGTTTGGTAAAGAGATATGCCTGCTTGGGGGCTTCTCAAAGCAAGGAAGGTCATCCTGAAGGGAAGGCTTGGACCTGACCTCTGCCCTGAGTCTTGTTGAGCACTCTCCTTCTTCTGTGGCTACCCATCCGACATCAGCAAAAGATGCCACCACGTCCTCTCCTGGGTGCTTAGGACTCCATTCTATTACATGGTTGGTAAGCTGAAACTGAACTTTTGGACACTGAATCAGAAATAAGTTAGTACCAATTTTTCTTACAATACTTCGAGATGAGCCATATGGTTTTCCAGACCAAAGTACCAATGCATACTGACTCCTACTTGTTGAAGAACCATCTTCACCAGGCACTTAATCCAGTCAAGCATTTAATTGGCCAAGTCACCACACATTTGCATTTCAAGTACTTCTGGCATACATAGCACCACCTGGTCCATAAAGCATGCTCCACTGCACGGCAGCCTGCACCTTTGCCAGCTTCTCAGCCCACTGATTGTTTCTTTTGTTGTCCAGAAACTTTTGAGTTTAATGAGGTCCCACTTGTCAATTGTTGACCTTATTTCCTGCACAGCTGCTGTTTGATTAAGAAAGTCTTTTCCTATGCCTATGTCTTGTAGGTTGCTCCCAATATTTTCTGCTATCACCTTCAGCGTTTCAGGTTTCAGGTTGAGGTCTTGGATCCATTTGGAGTTGATGTTTGCACAGTGTGACAGGTAGGGATTTAATTTTGTTCTACAAATGGTGCTCCAATTTTGCCAGCACCATTTGCTGAAGATGTTATCTTTCCTCCATTGAGCTTTTTTTTTAAATTAATTTTATTTATTTATGTATGTGTATGAATGTACTGTCTGCATGCAGGTCTGTGCACCCGTGTCGTGCAATGCTGCGGAGGTCAGAAGAGGGTATCGGATTCCCCTGGAACTGGAGTTCTCCTGGAATTAGAGTTACAGACGGTTCTCAGCCACCATGTGGGTGCTGGGGATCGAACCCAGGTCCTCTGTAAGAGCGGTTGGCGCTCTTAACCACTAGGCTATCTCTCCAGCCCCTCCATTGAGCTTTTTTGGCCCCTTTGTCAAACACGAGGTGGCTGAAATTGTATGAGCTCAAGTTTGGATCTTCAATTTTGTTCCAATGGTCTATGGGTCTGTTTTTTTGTGCCAGTACTAGGCTGTCTTTATGACTATAACCCTGTAATATAGTTTGAAGTCTGGTATAGTGATCCCCCATGTATTGCACTTTTCACTCAGGGTTGCTTTAGCTACTTGGGGTCTTTTTTTTTTCCACATGAATTTAAGGATTTTTTTTACAAGTCTGTGAAGAAACTCATGGGTATTTTAGGATTGCATTGAATCTGCATATTAATTTGGGTAGAATGGACATTTTTACTATATTAATTTTTTTCAATCCATGAGCATGGGATGTCTTTCCATCTTTTGATAACATCTTAAATCTCCTTCTTTGGGGGTTTAAAAAATGTTTTGTACCAGGTGTGGTGGCACATGCCTTTAATCCTAGCACTTGGGAGGCAGAGGCAGGCGGATCTTTGTGAGCACAAGGCCAGCCTGGTCTACACAGTGAGTTCCAGGACAGCTGGGGCTACAGGGAGACCCTGTCTCAAAAAGACCAAAATAATTTTTTTTTTGTAGAGATCTTTAGTGTCTTTGGTTAGGTTTGTTCCTAGGTATTTCATTTTATTTTTTTTAGGCTATTGTGAGTGGGAAGGTCTCCTTATATTCCTTTTCCAGTTGCTTATTGTTGGTGTAAAGAAAGGCTACTAATTTTTCTAGGTTAATTTTGTATCCCACCGCTTTACTGAAACTCTTAATTGTTTCTAGGAGTTCTCTGGTGGAGCTTTTAGCATCCCTTAGGTAAACTTCATATCATCTGCAAAAAGGGATAGTTTGACTTCTTTTCCAATTAGTACTCGATTAATTTCCCTTTCTTGCCTTATTGCCATAGCAACCATTTCAACCACTATATTGAAGAGGAGTGGTGATGAGGGGGCAGTCTTGCTGGGTTCCTGCCTTTAGGGGGAATGCTTCTAATTTTTCTCCATTTAGAATGACATTGGCAGTGGGCTTCTTGTATATGGCTTTGACTATGTTGAGGAATGTTCCCTTCAGTCCAATTCCCTCTAGAACTTTAAACATGAAGGGATGCTGGATCTTGTCAAAGGCTTTTTCTGTGTCAATTGAGATGATTGTGTGGTTTTTGTCTTAAAGTCCATTTATGTATTTTTTAATTTTTTTAATATATATTTTGTACAAGATTATCAAATCTAGACCCATGTCCCCTACCCCACCAGAGCTCAGTATTCTGCCAAACATGCTTTTCATCTCTTTCTCCATCTTTCTCGATATTCTCCATGTGGAAGTTGACTGTTTTGAGGAGAGTTCACTGTTTCAGTCAGTTCTTTGATGCAGTCCTTTCTGTTCTTCTTGTTGTTGTTTCCAATATGCATCACTCCCAACTGCTTGAACAAAAGCTCAAGGGGTTGTGCACAAGAAATACTTAAAACTACTTAATTGGCACTAGCATCCACAGATGAGGGATACCATTTGTCTTTTGGTTTTCTGGGACTGTATTACTTCACTCAGCATGATGTCTTCTAGCTCCAGCCATTTTCCTATAAAGCTCATGATGTCATCTTTCTTTACTGCTGCATAGAACTCCATTGTGTAGATGTACCACATTTTCTCTATCCACTCATCAGTTGAGGGGCATTTGGGTTGGTTCCAGCTCCTTGCTATTGTGAAGAGAGCTTAAATAAACATGGCTGTGCATGTATCTCTGCAGTGGGGTGAGTCTTGAGGGTACATGCCTAGGAGTGGTATTGCTGGGTCAGGTGGCAAGTTCATTCCAAGTCTTCCAAGGGTTTTCCACACTGCTTTCCATAGTGTCTGTATGAGTTTACATTCCCACCAGCAGTGGTTGAGTGTTCCCCTTGCCCCACAACCTCTCCAGCACTTGGTATCATTTGTTTTCTTGATCCTAGCCAGTCTTATTGGAGTAAGATGATATCTTAAAGTGGTTTTGATTTGCGTTTCGTTAATGATTAGTGATGTTGAACACTTCTTAAGGTGTTTCTCAGCCATCTCTAATTCCTCACTTGTGAAGTCTCTGTTCAGCTCTTTGCTCCATCTATTGAGTGGGTCATTTGTCTTCTTTCTTCTTTGTTTTTTGAGTTTATGTATTCTGGAAATCAATGGTTTGTCAGATGTTTCTGCCGTGAAGGTTTCTTCCCACTCTGTGGGATTTCTCTTCACTTCCTTGATTGTTTCTTTTGATGTACAGAAGCTTTTGAGTTTAATGAGGTCCCATTTGTCAATTGTCGACCTTAATTCTTGTGCAGCTGCTGTCTGATTTAGGAAGTCTTTTCCTATGCCTATGTCTTGTAGT
>VZQC01004719.1:0-10712 GCA_009823505.1 Rhizomys pruinosus
CGGTCCCTCTGGGCCGGGGACCCCGTAGACGGGTTCACAGCGAGACCCTCTCCCAGCTGCCCCCCGCCAGACCCCGCCTAGAGCTGAGGAGCTGTGTACCTGGCCTGGCGCGTTATGGCGTCTCCAACTCAGTGGATTTTGAAAGAAAGAAGATATGAAACCGGAAGGGCATAGTGTTGGGAAAAATAGGGGGAGAGTTGGAAAGAATGGAATGAGGGGTAGATTTGATCAAAACAAGTTATATATGAAATTCTCAAGCAGTAAAAATTAATTTAGAAAAAGTACATTAAAAAGATATGTATTTAGAATACAGTAAGAAATTACGTTCATCAAGGAATATGAGAAAAGTAGTTGTTTCTCTAGGATCTAGGACCTCTGTAGTCATGTGTATTTTGCTGTTTATAGTCTGGTATGTGAGTTCTTTCCCATTGAGAGGTCCTTAAGTCCAACTAAGCAGCTATTGATTGCCCCCAAGATAAAATTGCCACTACTGCACCAGTTGGGGTGCTTATTGTGGTTCATAGACTTTACAGTTGAATAAGATTATTGATTGATTTTCTCCCTTACTAGCTTGCAAAGTATCTTTTGATACTGTGGGCATTACTCTGAAGGGGGAGTCTTTCAGATCAGTTATAGCTCGATTATTCCAAGTCTGTATCTGATGTATGTCTGGTCTTCCTTCAATAATAGGCCCTTAGCTCCAAGTTTTGGGAGACAATGAAGAAGCTTTTTGTTCAGCACAGATGGAAATTATGACAAAGTTTCACATTGATCAAAGTAGAGAATAAGTGTCTGCAAGGTACCCAGCCCTAAGTGACACATCTGTAATGTGAGCTCTACACCTAAGGCTCAGGAACTTAGCAGAACAGGGGACAGAGAAAACTGTTAATACATCTCTCAACTCTCATCAATGAAATGTCCTCATGCAACATGTGATTAACAGAGAAAGCCCCAACTGACCAAAGTGGAGTGAATAAGAAACTGATGAGAAGTTATCTTGGAATAGGACACCTATATCAAGACTTCTGCCTCCCAAAGCTCAGGGACCATCAAAGAGGGGGTAGAAAGATTCTATTGGCTGGAATTGGTGGTTGATAACAAGCAAACAGAGGTTTTCAGATAGGAGGGAAGTTACTCATATGAACTCACAGCAATGGTAACAATAGCTCATCATGGAAGTGGGGAAGTGAAGTGGGGAAGAAGCTCTAAACTTAGCTGAGGAGCAGTTGGTTTTCTTCTTTTCTTTTTAATTGTATTCATTCTTTGACAACTTCATTCATACATACAATGCATTTATCTGGTATGATGCTAAATAGGTTAACCAGGCTCCAGTGAATGGACACACACTGAAAGATATTTGGGGACAAAAACTTGACTCGATGGGTTTTGACATAATGACAGATTGCATTAAATTCTGCAGGGGAGGGCTACGATGGGAGTACAGATAAGGGAGGGGGTCTAATTATGACCACAATCTATTGTATGAAATTCAGAAAATTCAATTTAAAAGAAATAAATAAAAATAACTATAATAGTGATAATCTATACATTGAGAAATCTTTCTAATATTGGTGAAAAATAAAATAAATTCTTTGATAAGAATTTAAAGATAGATATTCTTAAAGGACTTTTTGTCTATCTCTAGTTTTTACATTTCCTTGTTTAAGTATGTCCTTCCCTTTTCCATCTCAAAATTTTTATCGAACTTTTGCACATTTCATACAATATTTCTTAATCAAATTTAGACCCATTCCTTCTTCCATGTGCCCCACCACTCCATACATGTCTTGCATCTTTTTCTCAGTCTTTTTAAAGTTTTTTGATGCAGAAATTTACTACTTTGGGCACACGTTTACTGTTTCAGTCAGTTCTTTGAACGAGTCTTTGTTTTTGTTGTTCCTTTTAATTTTATACTACATCAAAATATGCGTGTATACAATCCACATGTATACAAAAATTATGACATCTGGAAATAACTATAGCTTAATTCCAAATCATGTTTAAGGATTCACCTTTTGACATTAGAGTTGCATGCAGGTAAAAAGAAATATTATTTTACATTCTTAAATTATATAGCAGGTTGATGTATGTTTTAATATACTTTTTTAATAGTAGCATCAGGTATTATATTTACTAAAAAGAAAAAAAATACCAAGTTTGCCTTAAAGAACAAGGATTTGGTGCTAGAATCTACAAATGAGGGTCACCATTCATCGTTTGCCTTTCTAGGACTACGTTACTTCATTTAGCATAACAGCTTCTAGTTCCATCCATTTACCTGCAAATTTCATGATGTCATCTTTCTTTATCACTGCATAGACCTTCATTGTGCAGATTACCACATTTTCTTTATCCACTCATCAGTTGAGTGACAGTTGGGCTGCTTCCAGCTCTTTATTATTGTGAAGAGAGAAGCAATAAACATGGTTATGCATGTATCTCTACAATAGGATGAGTCTTGAGGTAATATTCTCAGGAGTAGTATGACTGGATCAGGTGGTAAGTTCGTTTTGAGTCTTTTAAGAGTTCTCCACACTGCTTTCCATAGGGGTTGCACAAGTTTTGCATTCCCACCAGCAATGAATGTGTGTTCCTCTTTCTGCACAACCTCTTCAGCATTTGGTATCTTTGTTTTCTTAATCATAGCCAGTCTTACTGGAGTAAGATAAAATCTTAAAGTAGTTTTAATTTGCATTTCCTTTCTTATTAGTGATGTTGAACACCTTTTAAAGATGTTTCTCAGCCGTCTTTACTTCACCATTTGTGAAGTCTCTGTTCAGCTCTTTACTCCATCTTTTGAGTGGGTCATTTGTTTTCTTGCTCCTTTGTTTTTTGAGTAATTTATATATTCTGGATGTTAGTCCTCTGTCAGATGTATCACTGGTGAAGATTACCTCCCACTTTGTGTGCTTTCTCTTCACTTCTTTGATCGTTTCTTTCACTATACAGAAGCTTTTGAGTTTGATGAGCTCCCACTTGTTGATTGTTGACCTTATTTCCTGCACAGCTGCTGTCTGACTTAGAAAGTTTTTTCCTAAGCCTATGTCTTGTAGGTTACTGCCAACATTTTCTTCTATCATTTTCAGAGGTTCAGGTTTCACGTTGAGGTCTTCGATCCATTTGGAATTGATTTTTGTACAGAAAGAATGGTAAAGTTTTGTTTTATTCTTCTACATATTGTGATCCAGTTTTGCCAGCACCATTTTCCAATGATGTTGTCTTTCCTCCATTGAGTCTTCTTGACCCCTTTGTCAAATATGAAGTGGTTGAAATTGCCTGTGCTCAAGTTTGGATCTTCAATTTTGTTCCGTTGAGCTACAGGTTTGTTTTTGTGCCAATACCACTCTGTTTTTATGACTATAGTCCTGTAATATAGTTTGAAGTCCAGTGTAGTAGCCCCCCTGCATTGCTCTTTTGGCTCAGGGTTGCTTTGTCTATCCAGGGTCTTTGGATGAGTCTCTTCACACTTAGGAAAAAAAATCCTAAAAGTATGTTTTTCTCACAGTGAATGAAACTACTCTGAGAGAGACAGTTTATTTCCATTGCATTTTTTCCTTATGCTGCATACATATGAGGCACTCAATGTTTCTCTTGGCAAGAATATATAGATTTTACAAAGAGATAGGAAAGACTAATTTTAGAAATTTACCATATATTTTTCTGGTTGAGATGTATGCTAAAACTAATGTTTGGTTTCCAATTTTAATTATAGTTTTGAATGAAGTATCATAAATGAGACATATTTCACAGCTCTGGTTATCTGTATACTGCCTGTGGTAAAGATTTTGTAAGCCATGTACTCAATTTCGTGTATATTCACTTTGATGCTTTCTCTCTGGAAGCTCATATAGGTATATTTGTTTTCATGATCCCTTACTTTTACTTTGAGTGGTTCCAGATCATCCAAATTTTCTAGCACATCTTTCATTTAAGATTATTCTAGAACATTATGTATAATAATCTCACTTTAGCTTGAAATCCTTTGGTATTCAATGTGGTAATGTATAACATTTTAAGATTCTGAAATCAGTAAAATAATATCCCAAGTTTCTTCATTATTAACTGTTTCTTAAATGTCTGAAAGTTATAGAACATATTCAGTTTTCATGTTTTGTTTTTAATGAGAAAAAAGTTGTTTTGGTTCTCTCTACTTGAGGATTATAGATTAAGTAGGTTCTATCCCTCTGAACACAGCAATGTTATGTTTGAAAAGAATCACAACAAGAACTGGTCTTGCCTGAGTACCTCATTTGTATTCAAAAAAAGTTATTTTTATCACTCCAATGGAAATTAATTATATGAACATATAAAATATGGAGAATATAAATTTATTACAAATATCTTTAAAAAAATAGAAAAATATCTGAATCTGTAAATAAAAAATGAGATATCTTTTGATATTTTGAAGGAACATAGAATTCTTCATCAAATAAGAGCTAATAAGAACTAATCACCTGAGACAGGTGGTAAAATGAAGTAGGCCAGCCGTCCAATCATACACACTGACACAAATCACTTGAATGTACTTTCCAGGCTCAAAAATATGGGCTCTGAAACCCATCAAAATAAATTTTTCAGATGGTTTGCTAAAATGTCATCATGTAGAATGCAAATCATTTCTACAGTCTTTCAGTATATATTTGTTTTTGGTTTGGAAAAATTTCATCCTAGATTTTTCTTTTAGCTAATAAATCGACCAAAATAGTTATAATCTCTGTCTTATATATTTCAGGACACTACTTGGAAAACACATGCACACACACATACTTTCCCTTATTAGAAAAACATATGTGTTAATTAAATTTTATATGAAAGTATTTCAGTATTGTAATGTTTGCATGATCAATTTCAAGGAAGCTCTCTCCTGGTGTGAGAAGAAAAATGAGATAATTTTGACTGTAATGTATATTGCTGCCCTGATATAGATTCTTTGATTATTCCCTAAAATTAGAGTATAATAACATTCCTAATTGGCTCATATGCTACCAGAAAGATTTAAGAGCTGATTGTAGAAGGATCAAACATCTCATCATGTATCATTGTAGGTACAACCTAAATGCATGTAGGCTGTGTTAGGCGTATACTAGCCAAATGTCCCATCCAGTCACACATGGGTGGATTTATTCTTAAGACAAATGATGAAGGTAGATTCTTATGGGTCTATATGAATTGTGATTTGAACATGTATCATCCTCAGAAAAGGTATCAGGATGTCCTTTCCATAGATCTCAAGAGATGCTGAGTGACTTCTTTAAGGTTTCTCTATCAGCAAAGAATGGGGCTGGAGAGATGGCCTAGTGGTTAAGAGCGCCGACCGCTCTTACAGAGGACCCGGGTTCGATCCCCAGCACCCACATGGCGGCCGAGAACCGTCTGAAACTCCAATTCCAGGAGAACTCCAGTTCCAGGGGAATCTGAGACCCTCTTCTGACCTCCGCGGCATTGCACGACANTATTCTCCATGTGTAAGTTGACTGTTTTGAGCAGAAGTTCACTGTTTCAGTCAGTTCTTTGATGCAGTCCTTTCTGTTTTTGTTGTTGTTGTTGTTGTTTCCAATATGCATCACTCCCAACTGCTTGGACAAAAGCTCAAGGGGCCCTACACAAGAAATACTTACAACCAGGTAATTGGCACTAGCATCCACAGATGAGGGATACCATTCATCGTTTGTTTTTCTGGGACTGTGTTACTTCACTCAGCATGATGTCTTCTAGCTCCAGCCATTTTCCTGCAAAGCTCATGATGTCATCTTTCTTTACTGCTGCACAGAACTCCATTGTGTATATACCACATTTTCTCTATCCACTCGTCAGTTGAGGGGCATTTGGGTTGGTTCCAGCTCCTTGCTATTGTGAAGAGAGCTGAAATAAACATGGCTGTGCATGTATCTCTGTGGTAAGATGAGTCCTGAGGGTACATGCCCAGGAGTGGTATGGCTGGGTCAGGCGGTAAGTTCGTTCCAAGTCTTCCAAGGGTTCTCCACACTGCTTTCCATAGTGGCTGTACGAGTTTACTTTCACACCAGCAATATGCCATTTTTATTTTAGTGGTATAAATTGCTACAGGCCTATTAAAGCTTTGCTTCCTCTTTTCCCACTTCCCTAGGTGACTCAGAATACTTATTTTCTGTGATGTAAGATTATCTGAGCTACACATTTTTGGATGATACCCAACTCCTCTCTCTAGCATAGAGTTATTTTGCATTACAAGTTTTGATTTTTCAGTGTCAAACATTTCCTTCCATATACTCCCAAACCTCAATATGGTCACAGTAATGTTATCATCTTCTCTTTATACACACTGATGCTACGTGTTGATGGACCCATTCTTTACCTAGCCACTCAAGTTTTAATTTCAGAGGCACATTTACTTTCTCTCCTCCACATCAATAGCCAAGTGTAATTAATTCTTTAACTACTGAAAAGCCATCTTTCCTAACATCTATTTTGCTAATTCTGCTAATAGGTCCTCCTTTGTCTTATAATTAAATTGTGACCTCATTGCTTCTGAATGTTCCAGTCTCCTCTTTCTGGTTAGATTTTTTTTTCTTCTGCAAGTATCTAGCCAAAATATTTGATACTTATTCATGTGCCCACCTAAGTTCTTTCAGTACTTCATGAGCCTATGACAGATGTCTTCCCCTGGTTTGTTAGCCTTATTATTCTAGTTGTCTTTCCCATGATTCTAGTCCCCATCATTACACTAGTAAAAGTAATTGTTTCCTAAGAATATGTTTCACTTTTCCAACTGCCAAACTGCTCAGTCTACTATTTATGCCTGGAATTATTTTTTCACCAGTGGTATCCCTTTTTTGCTGATGTTTATCCAGATTCCGTCCGTCCTCTCTGAAAACCTTCTTTTTTAATTATACATAATCCCTTGACCTTTTACATAAGACTTTGGAGTTATGATTTTATCTTTTTCACTGAAAAAGAGAGATGTCTTATTTTTGCTTTGTATTTTTGTAATGCTAAGTGTAGAGATATTTTATGACTTATTGGGATGAACAGTCAGTTCAATTTTGGAAAGTTTTTGTTAGACTTTGTTAAGGCTGTAGACAAAAAAAAATATTATACTGTGTCAATTGTCCTGGCAGGAAATTTGACTATAGCAGTAGTGCATCAGTGTACATAACTATTTATAAGTATTATTGTCAGACACTTTTTTGGAAGGGGACACACACACACACACACACACACACACACACACACAGCCCTGTATCTTCTCACATCTATCCTCAATAAAGGATATGGAATTTGTACCAAAGAGAAGTAAAGAAACAATTGTTAGAATTTTAAGTCTGATCTTCTTATAAATAAATCTTGTCTTTTTCTAGTTTGTAAAATTTGGAAAGGAAGACACTACTGGCTCAGAAATACCTGAGAATGGGGGTGAGACCTGACACTTCTGTTCTCTTTGTTAATCCTTTGTCAGTTCTTCTGTACAAATATTTAAATGTTGTTCAAATTACATACACCTTTGTCATTTGCTTTATTATTTTTAACTGTTTTATTATTTATTTTTATTTTCTAGATACGATTGTATTGCTTGCATGTAGGAAGGTGCACCCCTGGGGAGGCATGGGATCTCCTGGAATTGCAGTTACAGACGATTGTTAGCCTCCATGTTGATGCTGGGAATAGAAACTGGGTCCTCTGCAAGAGCAACTAGTACACTCAGCTGCTGAGCTATCTTTCCAGCACCATGTGTCATTTGCTTTGATTAAGGACTATACTCTTTTGGCCTCCTACTGTGAGAGGCCAGAAAACTACAGTGTGCCTAGAATTGTCTCTTTCAGCTTGACATTTTTCATTTTACATGTACATGATATTGACATCAATTTAGACAAAGTTTATAACCATAAATGTGATAAAAGATTAGTGCTAAAGGTCAAGAGTTATGTAAATTCCAAGTCTAATAAAATAAGGTCAACCTATGTCATGGTTTAAATGTGAAATGCTCCCCACAGGCTTATGTGTTTTGAGCCCTAGGTTCTCAGCTGATGGTACTTCAGGAGGTTGTGGAACCCTTAGGAAATGGGGCCTAGCTAGAGAAGTCAGATTTCTGGAAGACTGGCCTTGCCCCTAGTCCTGTCTTGTCTCTGCTTCCTGGTCTTCTGAGATGGGAACAAGCAACTTCATGCACCTGCCTCCATAGGTAAGAGCTGCTCCTGCCATCATGTCTTCCTTTCAAAAAGAAATCCTTATTCCCTTGAGTTCCTTCATATCAGGTATTTGGTACTGAGAAGTGGAGTTGTTATTGTCATAGTGAGAAACTCGAACATGTTCAAACATCTTTTGGAACTTTCTACTAGGAATATGGAACGGTTTAGAGTTGCACAGTAGAGAAACCACAGAATGTTGTAAACTGAGGTTACTGAGTAATCCTTGTGGGAGCTCAGAAGACATGAAATGCTGAAAAATGTGAACAGTAAAGCCTGAGCTCACTAGCCTTCAGAGGGCAACAAGGACTCTATTAGATTGGGCTAGAGGGCATTAATATTACATTCTGGTAAAGTATTTGATCATGTACTACTAGTGTCCAAAACATTTGAATGAGGCTAAATTCAAGAGTTGGACTTATGTGTGTGGTAGAAAGAATTTACAAACAACAAAGCACTTGCGTTATGACACAGGTATTCCCCACTGTGTTTCCCCCAGATTTTTGTCAAGTGACAGCAAAAACAAAACAAAATGATGAAAAAAAAAACAGAGCGAAAAAATGTGAAAAGCAGGGCTGGAGAGCACTGACTGTTCTTGCAGAGGGCCAAGTTTAGATTCCCAGCACCCACGTGGCAGCTAACAACCTCCGTAACTAACTTCCATTCCAAGGAATCTGCTGCTTTTTTCTGACCTCCATTGACTTTGCATGGCACTGGTACACTTACACACATGCAAGCAATATACTCATACACATAAAAATAAAAGTAATACAATATTTTTTAAAAAACGTGAAAAACATGCAGTTTAGTGAGGAATGGAACTGGAGTGTGTTTAAAATGTCAGACAAATCTGATATAGATTGAAAAACTTTAATTAGTAAAGAAATTATCACTGTAAAAAATCACAAGCTTCACACTTGGAATAATAGGCAAGGTGCCTTGAAGGTTAGAGCCCATCTGTGTAAAGTTTCATGGTGTAAAATTGCAAACTCACACAAGAAAACGTTATCTGAAAAGAGTTTCTGAACAAAGAGTGCATTTAGGCTATCTTGTTTAAGTAGTGCTCACCAGGGACATATTGTCCCAGATTATCCATGCAAACACACAGACACTGCTGAAACTATGATCCAAAAGAGACCAAATGGGATTTTGAGCTAGCAGAACTTGGCATCATCCATATTGTGCTGGATGTTCAGACATGTAAGAAACAAAATGAGGAAGGCTTACACCAAGGCTTCAGAAATGTACTTAGGCAAAGCCACATGTAACCGGGTCAGATTCCCTGCATAGAGCTTTCCAGTGGGCTGTGAATGAAGCTGCAAAGGCAAAGCTTAGGTTGCATTGGATACTCTAGGATGGTGGAGATGCCAAAAATGTGGGGTGTCTACCAAGGAAAGCTGCAGATACCAAGTGGAGTCAGCACAAGTGAGAGGTCCTATGTATTGTAGGCAACACATCTGGAGGGACAGGGGTACCCAAATCCATTGAACCCAGATGATACTACCATAAGCCTCAGATACTAGACACGGATCTGCAGAGTTTGGTATTTGTCTTGCTGTGTTTTGCTCTTGCTTTAGCCTGGTTTGTTCATTGCTATGACCTCATTCTTTCTTTTTGGAATTTGAATGTTTACTTTGTGTCATGTAGCAAGCATGTAACTTTTCAAATTTCTTTTTTTAAATATTTTTTAAATTTTATTTATTTTTTATGCATATGAATGTACTGTCTGCATGTAGGTCTGTGCACCTGTGTTGTGCAATGCTGCAGAGGTCAAAAGAGGGTGTTGGACTCCCCTGGAACTGGAGTTCTCCTGGAATTGGAGTTACAGACGGTTCTTAGCCTCCATGTGGGTGCTGGGGACCAAACCTGGGTCCTCTGCAAGAGCAGTCAGCACTCTTAACTGCTAGGCCATCTCTCCAGTCCCTCAAATTTCTTTTTAATGTGGACTTATACATAGTTAAGAGAATACTTTGAATCTCAGAAGAGAGTTTGGACTTTTTTTAATTTTCATTTTTTTATTGATGCTGTGTATATTTCATACATCATTTTCCAATTCAGTTCAGGCATATTTCCCTTTCCCTTCCCCCCACCCCACCCCACCCCATCCCAGATCATGCATTCTGCCATAACTGTCCTGCATTTTTCTCTCAGTTTTTGTTTCATTTTTTAACATTAAGTAATAATTTATGAGTACAAGCATCCTTCATGTAAAACCAATTTACAAGCAGTTGTGCCCAAACCCACACAGCCCATGAGTCCCACCATCCAACAGGGGGCTCTTGTATGTTCAATCAAGTTGATCAAATGAGTGTCCAGACTATATTGCTGTAGTTTCACCATTCACCCCAATCGCAGCCCTTACATCCTACCACGCCCCGTCTTCTGCAGATTGTTCCCTAGGCTTAGAAAAGGGGCACAAGTGGATGAGAAGCAAAACAGTCTACTTTCTCTGGAGCTGTTGTCTTGGTCTCTGGTCAATTCTGGCTGTTTCCTTTCAGGGGCTGACAGTTTGTCCAGGAATAACCTTTCTAGCCTACTAATGAAGAACAA
>VZQC01004719.1:11500-48636 GCA_009823505.1 Rhizomys pruinosus
TTTGCAGGTAAATGGATGGAGCTGGAAGACATTATGTTAAGTGAAGTAATACAGTCCCAGAAAAACAAATGACAAATGGTGTCCCTCATATGTGGATGCTAGTACCAACAACCCAGATATAAATATTTCTCATGGAGAGGGATGCATAGTAAAAGAACAACAACAGAAAGACTGCATCAGAAAATGGACTGAAATGGTGAATTGGGAAGGGGGGATGGGTGGGAGAGGGACACGGGTGTATATTCGATTAAGGCATATTTAATTGACGTGAGTTCAGCAAGTGCCCAGTTTCGCCTAGACACTATCTACAGGATACATGGTGTTTTAGGACTTAGTAAAAGTAAATATGAGTTTGAACTTCTTAAAAGTGTTGCATCTGTAAGTCTATGGGGACTTTTGAAGACAGTCTGAATTCACTTTACTTTATGACATAACCCTGAGTGTATGGAAGCCAGGAGTGGACTGCTACGGTTTGAATGTAAAATGTCCCCTTCTGGTTCATGTGCTTGATCACTTGGTCCTCAGCTAGTTGTCTATGTTTAGAAGGTTGTAGAACCTTTGGGAGGCCAGGTCTAGATGAAAGAAATGGATCTCAAGGGAGCAAGCCTTGAGGTTTGTTGCCTGGCCTCCCATTCATGTCACTTCTCTGCTTTCTACTTTGTTGAGACATAAGCAAACAGCCTCATCTTTCTGTCTCCACATCAGAGAACCACCCTTGACACCAAGTCTTTCCCGCCATTATATAAGGTACATTTAAACTTTTAGCCAAGCTAAATCCTTACAATTACAACTTGCTTCTCATGAGATATTCGTTCACAGCAATGAGGAAAGTAACTAATACAGCATAAGTGCAGAAAATTCTAATGGAGTAAAGAATATGGGTACATATCTTTCTATATTTTTGAGATAGGGTCTTACTGTGTAGCTGTGGCTGAGTGAGAATTTGCTATGTAGATAAGTCTGGCCTTGAAATCATGGAGATTTGCCTATTTCTGCATCTTGGGTGCTGGGATTAAAGGTATGTACCATCAATCCCCTCAGCCCTGGACATAAGGCTTTAAGCAAAATTTCAAATTGTGACATTGAAGAGAGCCCTCGAGAGCATATTTCTGTTGACAGTTACAGTCATATATGCAGCTTCTGGGTTGGAAGAGAGAGGTGGAGGTCAAATGATAGTCCTCCCCAGTGTTGACTAGTGAGCATCATAACTGGACTTTTGCTTGAGGGAGGAGAGGTTGAAATCATGTAGAAGTTAGAAGCTCTAAAGCATATTTATCTCTAAAGTATATTTACTTATGTAGCCTTTCCTTTATGAATGGTATCGTATAGGATAAATGGCTTGCAGGTCAGGCAAGATTTGATTGCTGACTCCATCCTTTGCTAGCTGTGTATTCTGGAGGCAAATCTAGATTTTTTGACTGAGTATCATAATCAACCAAAAGAAGTTAATAATATTTACCATATTGTACTGTTGGCAAAGTTGTGAAATATACAGCCATTGTTTATACCGAGCTAACTTGGTGTGTTACAAAAATCGCCAATTGTTAGTATTTGTTAAGTCTGTAGTTGGACTAAATTCACTCATGCACCTGGTATTTGCTGAGGAATTCTTGCCTATGATTTTCTAGGAGAGTCTCACTCATGCTTGTAAGCTTTACTCATATGTCAGTGTTGGCTGTTGGCTTGGAAGTTGTGGATTAGGATGGCTGAGTTGACCAACCAAATGTTTCTGGCCATCCAGCATGCTAGCTCAATCTTGTTTATGTAGAGGCTGAATAGTGTTCCTGGACAATTCTCCAGAGCAAGGCAGAATGCCCTCCTGACTCTCAATGGAAAGTGCTGGAAAATAATATTGTAAAGTAATATGAATATGAAAGAGGTCGAAATTTCTGGTAATCACATGACCATTTTGTAAAAGTGTTTCTCAGTATTTTCTAAAATACAACATGTGCATTCCTTTGACCCAGTAATTGCACTCCTGGATATATGCCTAAAAGTACATTTATTTGTGTTACACACACACACACACACACACACACACACACACACACACTCCACTGGAATGTTCATAATAACATCATTCATAATAAGCCCTAAACTGAAAACTGCCTAAATTCCCATTAGCCTGCCTATTTAGAATACATAAATATGTTATTGTATTTTCACACTGTAGAATGCTATGTGCAATGAGAATGAACTGTCTGCAACTACAGGCTGTTATATAGATGAATCTTGCGAGCACAATGCTCAGAGGAAAATAAACTGGCTTAGAGTGCATATTTCCTGATTTCATTTACATAAACTTCAAAAACAGGCAAAAGTCAATCTGTTCTATTAAGAGTTAGGATAGTGGTTGCCCTTGAGATGAAAGGGATTAGAAATGGGCACAAGGCACAGGGAACTTCAGTGGTGCTTATCATAGTCAATTTCTTGATCTGAATGATTATTACACAGGTGTGCTTAGCTTGTGACAATTCATTGAGTGGTAGTCTCTTGAGTTAAGCAATTCTCTGTATGCATTATTTGTATCAATTAAACCATTTATAAAAAGTAGCAAAATTGAAATTTCTTATTCACAGCAGACTGGAAAGTATTTGTCTTTCACCTTTTTCATTTCTTTTTTTTTTCACTCCAAACAATTTTTTTATTGCAAGAAACAAAAAGCACAAAACAAAATGTACATACATACAAAATACTAACTATAGACAGACAGATGTCGAACATGTTATCATGTTCTTAGCATAAAATCTACAGGACCTAAAAAGGATCATACATTACTGTACAACACAGTGTCATACAGGGAAAATGCTATATTTAATATGAAACAGTACAATGGGCACAAACTACCCATTTCTACAGAATAACTGCAAATTATGCCACAGATATCCATATTCAACTGAGCTGTCATGCAAATACAATTTATTTACAGCATGAGCTATCATCAGTTGGGTATTAACTTCTAAAATGATTTACTTCACTGCAACATTATAAAGGTAAAAGCAATTGTGTAGAAAAAAGTGTGAGATTGTGTTTTTTTTTAATTTTTTTTCCTTTTATGTGTATGAATGTACTGTCTGGATGCAGGTCTGTGCACCCGTGTCGTGCAATGCCGCGAAGGTCAGAAGAGGGCGTCGGATTCCCCTGGAACTGGAGTTGAAGACAGTTTTCAGCCACCATGTGGGTGCTGGGAATCGAACCCGGGTCCTCTGCAAGAGCAGTCAGCGCTCTTAACCGCTAGGCCATCTCTCCAGCCCTGAGACTGTGTTTTTACATACTGCTTTTGTAGTTCCCATCACTGGCTCAGTTCGACTTATAACATATGTCTTGCTTGTAGATTTAACACCTCCAATAGGAATTCTTCTGACAAGTACAGACGAGTTTTTAGGAATTAGAGCATTTTCATCAGTATACTCCAGTTCTTGAAAGAGCATCTGGGAAAAAAAAAAAAAAGATCCGGGATATTAACAGTCACCAGCATCCTCCAATCAGGACCCTGAATAAGGGCCCAGAACAACTCTGAAGACCCTGCCCCTCCAGCAAGCATGCTCTTTGTGGGTTCCACTCATGTGTCGCCTTTCTCATTTCTAAGAAGACTATGTGTATGGTGATGATTTCCATTACTATGTAGTTAGCATGAAGCAATGAATCACTTATATTAGTATAAACATGACAACAAAATGTAATTCCAAAATTGGCATATTAACTGAAATATTGTGCTTTCAAAATACCTGTCCTGCCTGAGATATGATACCAAGATTCAAAAGTTTAGTAAAGTGGCTGGGTAGTATATGATCTAAATAGAGATTGTCTTAGTTCTCTTCAATCTTTTCTTCACCTTTTGGATCAGTGAACTCAGAGTTGTATCCAATTTTCAGGCCAATAGCTCTATCATCAATCCTTCTTCCCTCCACTCAAAACAAATCTCTAATATTGATATGGGAGATTTTGGAGGGGGAGAGAAGAAATACATATAGTACATATAATACATATAGTATTTATTCATAGAATTCTCAACCAATTTACATGCAAAAATATCTATATCAGATATAACAAAGCAGACATAACTTAATTGTAGAGATAACTACAATATTCTGTTTAATTTATACCAGAAGTGAAAATAATTCTGAACTATGGAGATATAATTCAAACACTTTACAGTGCTTATAATGCCAGAATACTTGCAACATATCCATAGTTAATAAAGGTGACCACTGTATTATGATAGTAAGCTAATCATTGCTAAATCTAAGGATGACTCTAATAGAGTGTATTGATCTGGATCAGGCTTGGCTTTGATGTGGTAATAGTTATCCCTTAGATTTAAAGGCATAAACCAGTGAAAATTTGTGTCTTCCTTTTTCTGCATGCTAACTGAGACTTGCTTGGGAATATTGTTCTACTTTATTCTCAATTCAAGGCTGTCTTTGCTCTGGGACATTTTGTCATACCATGATAGAGGGAGATAAAACATGGTGAAATATACACATATTCCTGAAACTTTCTCCTGAAAAAGTCACATGTCATTGCTGCTCATAATTCCTTGGCCAAAGCTAGTCATATGGCCATACCTAGTTTCAGTTTGTATCCAATCATGGGACCTTAAAGGGGAAGATAGACTGCTGTGAACAGCCTTAATGATTGTCATATATCGTCAATTTACAGGTCTCAAAAGAATTTTCTTTCATTTTTGGTCCCAGGTTTTCCCTTAACTTACCATCCAAAATATATCTTGATGATTTATCATAACAAAGACTGCAAGCTTGAGCATACACATAGTTTTGTGTTGTTCATACTATGCTAGAGGTTGAAATGACCATCCATAGCATCTAATTCAGTCTCCCTGTATTAAAATGAAGGAGATTGTAAATCACAGTTTATCTTCTTCAAGTCAAAGAGCAATTTATGGTAAAACCAGAACCAAGTTCAATGCTTTAGAGTATTGTGTTTGTACATAAAGGAAAGAAACCATATACTGCAATACTATTGCAAGCATTTACAATTTAAGCCAATCAATATTCAGGTTTGTTCATTTAATAGAGACTTGTTCCACATTTATAAACACTGAACTAGATATTGTGAAAAATAAAAGATGAATTAGTTACAGAATCTTCACTCAGTGAGACAGAGGCCAGTGGAATTAAACCAAGTAATGAGATAAATGTAATAAGAGTTACCAAGGGGATAACAGATAATTTTTGTCCTGTACAAGATTGTTAATGATAGCTACTTAATAATTGTTATGCACTCAAGTAGAAATACTAACTAATATCAGTTAATCCCCTTTTGTGTATCAAGTACACTTTTTTCCCCTTAATCTATTATTTTTTATTGATGCTTTGTGTATTTCATACATCATTTTCCAATTCAGTTCAGGCGTATATCCCCTTCCCTTCCCCCCACCCCATCCCTACCCATCCCAGATCATGCATTCTGCCATAACTTTTCTGCATCTTTTTTTTGTTTGTTTTTTTGTTTTGTTTTCATTTTTTTAACAATAAGTGATAATCTGTGAGTACAAGCATCCTTCATGTAAAACCAATTTGCGAGCAGTTGTGCCCAAACCCACACAGCTCATGGGTCCCACCATCCAGCAGAGGGGGCTTGTATGTTCAATCAAGTTGATCAAATGAGTGTCCAGTCTATATTGTTGTAGTTTCACCATTCACCCCAATCGCAGCCCTTACATTCTACCGCGCCCCCTCTTCCGCAGATTGTTCCCTAGGCTTAGAAAAGGGGCACAGGTGGACTTTTTGGCTTAGCTTTTTGTACTGATTTAGGAAGCCCTGACATTTTAAATTGTATTGATCTGCACACTTATTTAGGTATATTTATACCATTGTATGACATTTTCTAAATGTATCCAATAGAACTTTCACATACACTGCTAGATTCATTTTGTTGTTACTAAATAAAACATACTTTCTTTTGCATTTGTAATACTAGCAGTACTAAGGAAACATCTTAAACTCCTAGAACAGAGATTTGTCCTTGCCTAAGACAAAGCAGATGTATGGATGTGTATAGCCAAAGGCTACAGTTTCCATACTCAATATCTTCTTACCCCAGGAATTTATTGACATTGATAGATTAAATGGTAAAAATAATCCAAAAATTAGAAACAACATGATTTCTTTACTATGTTCAATAAGAGCATTATCTAAGGCACTAATTTTCAGTCTATTACTTCTTTGTTTACACAAAACAATTGCACACATGAGTCTCAAATATATTTCAGTTCTTTTGTTTCCACTAGGTTGTACCTATAGGGTGTCCATATCCACAGAAATTGAAAAGGTTTGAAATACTTTTGTCAGACCACAAGATACAAGAGTACGTTAAAAAGTATACAACACATGTGTTGGCTGAACCATTAAGAGGAAATGAAAATAGAGCAGCTGAGAGGTGTAGCACGAGAGTGGAATTTGTTTTAGGATTCACAGAGGAGAGACATTTGAAGATAAGGATGGAAACATTGGCAGGAAGTACGTAGGACTCAATTTTTTTTCTTTTTTATTGAACGCATTTCATACAACATTTCTTAATCAAATTTAGACTCATTCTCCCATTCATGCCCACACCTCACGCCCCCTCCATGAGCTCATGGATTCTGCCATATATGTTAAGTCCTGTCTTGCATCTTTTTCTCAGTTTTAAACCTTTTCAATGCAGAAATTTACTGATTTGGTCAGTTCTTTGAACAGGTTTTTCTCTATTTTTTTGTTCCCTTTAATTTTATATTACTCTAAAATATGCATATGTGAACTCCACACAAAAATCAAAATTATAAAGTCTGAAAATAAACTATAGGTTAATTCCAAAACATGTTTAGGGATTCACATTTTAACAGTAAAGATGCATGCAGGTAAAAAGAAATATAATTTTACATTCTAAATTACATAGTAAGTTGATGTATGTTTTAATGTACTTTTTTGAAGGTTCTATAAGGATTTAATATACATTTTACAATGTTTACAATGTAAACTCTATATTATTATAATATTTCAATAAATCAGGGATTATACTGAAATTATTCTATAAAGCTATTAATACATCTTTGCTCCTTCCCCTTTGTATTACTCCAAATTATATCCATGTAAACAACACATATGTATCAAAATTATGATCTCTAGGAATAAACTGTACGTTAATTACTATATATGTTTTGGAATTCACATTTCTTCCCTTTAATTTTATATTACTCTAGAATATGAATATATATCTTCCACCCATATATGGTAATTAAAATGTGTGTATATAAATGGTATCTATGTCAATTTTAGAGCTGATTAAGAGATTCACATTAAAATAGCACAGTTGCTTTCAGATACAAAGAAATATATAATAAAGCTGCTCAGTTTGCCTGCCAACTGGGGATTTGGTGTTAGCATGCACAAATGAGGGACTCAATTTGTAGTTTGAAATTGAAGATATTTGAGAATGCTTTGGCAGTGGAAACCTCCCATGATCTTATTCACTCAGCATTTCTCCATGGTGGTCCTATGTCTCAGAAAATACTTGAGTGTCATTCATATTTAATTTTGATTAGTATTGAAGAATGTGAAACCTCTGGGTGGTCTATTCTGCTGTAATTGTTAAGTAGACTTGATATGCTCATTGGATTTTATTCTACCGCTGATGAAAAGCGATTGTATTTTTGCTCTTCTGGAGTTAAAATTAATTTTACAAGTGACTATAATTTAAAGGGTGGCACCGCATGTTAAGAGCCATGAAAGAGGCGTGGAAAAAACATTGTTTCAGCCAACACATGTGTTTTCCTCTGGGCAAGAAAGAAGGATGTTTAGAAATGGGAAGAACCAGTGAAAGTCATTATGAAAGTAATTTTCAGCAATCCTGTAACATTTAGAACTCATTTCCTCAAGAGTTGCATTGCCCCAGTGCATCTTGAGATGCTGCTCATTCAGCCAGATCGCCCTTTTGAAAATCAATGCAATTTGCCCTTCTTCACACAACCCCAGCAGCTGGGGGAAGTGGCTCTTGTTATGCGTGAGAGCTGGATGGACGCTTTACTTATAAGCCAGTGGCTAGAATGCTGCTTGGGGTAAAGAGGACAGGAAGCTGAAGACTACAGCCAGCTTAAAATGCCACTACATTAGTAGCAATTAGCACTCAGTCATGCCTGGGAGATTGTCCCCATAAAGCAGGTCAAATCAATTAATGACTGCCTGCCTCCTGGATAAAAGAGAAGACCATTGTAGATTGCTCAGGCTAGTCCTGGACTTTCTGTCTGAGACCAGTAACAAATTTGATTACACTTTAATACTTTCTCCCTAGAGGAAGGCTTCCATCTTTCTCTATGCTATGTGTGCACCAGAAAAGTATAGCTCCTGTCAAAAAAAAATAATAAAAGGCCCACTAGCGTCTTCAAGGTTTTTATCACAGAACTGGGGCAAACTTCAAAGATTCTGTAGACTTTGTGACTTTCTGAATGGATGCAGGGACCTGGAGGGGGTTTTTCTCATGGTGAGAAACATTGAAAGAGAATAAGGTTCACATGTGACATGATTGCTAATTCTTTCCTACCACATGCATAAACCAGCTTTAAAGAAAATCAAAGAATTGATCACATGTCTATTAATAGCTAAGCTGGTGTCAGCATTTTTGTCTTTTTAGGGGGTGATGGAGAAGGGTCAGCCAAGGTGCTTTATGAGATAGGGAAAAAAAGAAATGTAAGCATTGGACTGAGCCCTGGTGTGGATTCTCAGCAGCTGGTGAACATGCCCTGAGGCACCTTAGATCCTGCTGCACTTTGAGAGCCCAGGGGAAAGCAGAGCCCATTCCTTGGGAAATAAAAGCAGATTTTTGTTTTTTATGCAGCATTTTGTATTAATATAATTTGGATAATTTTTACTTTGTGCTCCTAATAAAATGGCTCCAATTAATGCTACTTTGTATTTATATGGTTCATTTTATCTGATACAAAACAAACTTTCTACCTGCCAGGTAGCTGTTTCTCTGGAGGTTGTCTATGTCCTGGATAATTTAAGATTTTTTTTCATCTGTCCTCTGTCACAGATGTAGAGAACTCCCTGAACCCCTCCTCAAATTACACAACAGAAGCATTGCCAGCTATCACTAGAGGGGAGAATTGTAGCACAAGGTTAACTCAAGAAAACAGAGTCTATGCTATATGGCTGGAGTTTTGTATCAGTCTCCACAGTCTTGTTACAGAAAGTCCCCTTAAACTATATTTATATTATATATTAAAATATATTATATATATATATATATATTAAAATATATTTACATATTTTTATCCTGGAAAAAGCCAAGTAGTTTTACTATGTTTAACGGAGCTTTTTGTTTTGTTTTGTTTTGTTTTGTTTGAGACATGGTCTCCCTGTAGTCCCAACTGTCCTGGAACTCACTCTGTAGACCAGGCTGGCCTTGAACTCACAAAGATCCTCCTGCCTCTGCCTCCCAAGTGCTAGGATTAAAGGTGTGCGCCACCATGCCCGACATAGCTTTATAAGCTTCTTCTGATCCATATTAGCATCCTTGAAGTCTCTTGAATACTGAAATCCATTGGGCAAAATGTTCATGTGGCATATCTGAGAACATCTTCATGTCAGTCATGAAGGGTGCTTGCTAAAATGTAGGTGATGAGGCCCCACCCAATCTTACTGAATTGGATTGTGAGAGTGGAATAATCACATCATTCTTACATGTTCCAAAGTCGCAGAAGTGCTTTTTAGTTTCCTAAGGGCACAAAGTTTCGTTTATGAAACTGCTGAGGATGGGTGCCCTGATTTGATGTTATCTGTGATTCCCCAATGAATCATTTTCTTGTCAGTGTTTTTCTCCAAATACTTGTTATTAACTATAAACCTTCCTCAGAGTCAACATTTTTTTCTGCTTGTCAGTGCTCTTAGCAGAGGATGGGACTTGACACAATCAAGAGAAAGGTATGGATCTGGGCATGGTGGCACACACCTTTACTTTCAGCCCTCAGAAGGGAGAATCAGGGTGAAAGTCTGAGAGATCAAAGACAGCCTGGCTTACATAGTGATTTCCAGGCAGGCTGGGGGTAAGGAGACCCTGTCAACAAATGAGCAAGTTATAGAGAAATTGTAGTTGGTAGTCTGATAGTCAAGACAGGAGTATTCAGATGTATGGATGTAAAATGACTTAGCTTTGGAATATCTCTCAGTAAATAAAGGTTTCACAACTTGCAGAGAGCTAGATTTACTTCATCAATCATATTTGTGCAGGGCATTGTGTTGTCTTTACCCCTATTCTATCAACATTCTAGACAACCCTAGTACTTGTATTTCTCCCTGTTTATTCATGTAACAATTCACCTACTCCTTTATTACATATTATGACTATCCTACTATGTTCTAGCCATGGAACTTTGAGCTGAGGACTCAGAAGTGAAGTGAAAGAATTCCTGAACTCAATGGAGAATAGATGGTTATATTAATATTCAAATAAAATAATAAAATTGCAGCCTACTTCAGTCATTGTCATTTTTCTTTTATCACAGCTATTCCAAAGTGGATTCTTAGTATTGATCAAATCCTCAAGCAGACAGCCACACATTCATGATCTGGAGTCCGCAATATGCTATCTTAGACTCTGATAAACTGTATCAGCTGTATCTAAATTCTCTTGCCCATTCCCCACCTTTCTCTACGATTTGGTTGGTCTCTTTTCCATGCAATTTATTCTGTGTGTGTGTGTGTGTGTGTGTGTGTGTGTGTGTCAGAGCTTAATGTTGAATGTCTTCTTTAATCACTGTCGACCTTATTTTTTGAGACAGAGTTTCTCACTGAATCTTGAACTAGACTGGCTAGCCAGCAAGGCTCAAGGATCCTTGTGTCTCTTCCTTCCCAGTACTGGGATTATATGTGTGTGCTGCCATGCCTAGCTTTTTTTTTAAATTTTATTTAGTTCTGTATGTGTATGAATGTACTGCCTGCATGCAAGTCTGTGCACCTGTGTCGGGCAATGCCGCGGAGGTCAGAAAAGGGTCTCGGATTCCCCTGGAGCTGGAGTTCTCCTGGAATTGGAGTTTCAGACGGCTCTCGGCCGCCATGTGGGTGCTGAGGATCGAACCTGGGTCCTCTGTAAGAGCAGTTAGTGCTCTTAACCGCTAGGCCATCTCTCCAGCCCCATGTCCAGCTTTTTAAAGTCAGTTCTGAGTATTGAACTCAGGTCTTCATGCTTGAAAAGGCATTTTCCCAGCTCTCTTGCTAATTTATTTAGTCACTTTTACTTTGAATGTACGTTTCAAATATTTCTTTGTTCAAGTATTATCACATGTTAAATGTATGAATTAATATGCTACGCAGTGACTTTTCTTTGTATGCATGCATTATGTTTTAATTATACCCTCCCTACATATTCCCTCGCCATCCCTTCTCACCAGGTTAGTCCTTTTCTAGTCCTATTCATACTTTCAAGACATTTTTTAAATTTATTTTAATTCCACATATGATAAAACTTTCAGTATTTGTTTTTCTAAGTCTGGTTTATTTCAGTTAACATTATGACTTTCATTTCCATCTGTTTTCCTGAAGATGATATGATCTCAGTCTTCTTTATGGTTGAATAAATTTCAAGTGTATACACACACACACACAGACACATTTTCTTTATCCATTGGATCTGTTGATGGACGTCTATATTGGTTCATATCTTAATTATTATAAATAGTGCTAAAATAAACATAAATGTTGAATTACCTCAGTAGTATATTGACTTTGATTCCTTTGGGTATATATTCCAGAGTGGTTGGGTAGTATCACATGGTAGTTCTAATTTTAGTTTGCTAAGGGTAACAATTCCTTCTTGTTAGAATTCCTTATCTTTTTTGAAAGAATGTGGAATGCTGGTTATGGTGGTGTGCACCGGTAGGATTTACTGAGGGAGGCAGAGGCAGGCAGATCTTTGTGAGTTCAAGGCCAGCCTGGTCTACAGAGTGAGTTCCAGGACAGCTGGCAGCTGGGGCTGCAGGGAGACCCTGTCTCAAAAAGACCAAAAAAAAAAAAAAAAAAAAAAGAATGAATGTGGAATTTGTCAGGTCAATTTATACCCTTGCCTTAACATTTTACTTGCTTTCTCCATTCAATGCAGTGCATTCGGGTGGAAAAAAGAACCATGAAAATTTATTGTCTTGGACTGCTACAAACCCACCCTATGTGGCCTCTGCTTGGCCCTTGAGGTGGTTCTGCTGTTCTTTTATTTATATCTGCTTTCTTGATTTTGCAGACATTTTCCCGCCTCTCAAGGTCTCAGTATCACTCCTGTCTCCCTCAATCTGATCAAGTGAGTTTGTCCCATATGCTATGTAGAATATCTAGAATTCTCAGCTGAATGGTCAGATTTCCCTTCTTCCAGGTTACTGTAGATTTCTCATTGCTTCAAACATGTATTTCTAGTTAACCTATCTCTTCTTTCCCAAGAACTCATTAAGGCAACTCATTGTGGAAAACACTACTTGAATTATCTAGAAGTTTAAGAACTTGTCTTTTCATACTGTCTTCTTTTCCTTCTGATCTGTTGTCTCATTTTAAATAATGGATATTAAATGTTTTACTTAATGAGGAAATAAGTGAGTATATCCATTCAATAGTGATTGTTTATTCAGCAACCACTGTAGTTTAGCCATAGAGTAGTGAATGAATAAAATCTCTTATTTTCACAGATTTCTTTCAAGTAAAGGAGTCAAGTGATAAAGTAACCCATAATTACATACCAAATGATGAAAGAATGATTTGAAGAAAATCAAGTAGGAAAATGTGATTGAGGGGGAACTGAACGTTATTTTAGATGGCAGTATCTCAAGAATGACCTCTCATTAGTGGCAACATATGTTCCATGGTTTGAATAAAGTGGAAGAGTTAAAGATTTGAATCATTATTGAAGGAAAAACATAGGTAGAAAGAAAAGCAAGTATATAGTGGTTTTAATATATGTCCACAAATTCTCTGATATTCTGATTGAGTTTGTTTTCTATTCTTGTGAATGTGGGCAGGCCTAGTGACTCACTTCTTCGAAAGAGTATTCATACAGCAGAAGTGATAATGTGCGCTTTTGGAGACTAGAGTATACATGACCTAAGAACTTCCTCTTTGATTTCTCTCTTGGTCATCCAAGCTGGAGAAAGCCAACTGCCATGTTGCAAGGACACTCAAGCAGCCTGCTGGTAATGTCTTTTATTTTTATTTATCTCATTTGGCTTATTTATACATGATCTTCAATCAGTCCTTTCAAGCTCAACTTGGTTTGCACAGTCTCTGGTGTTGAGTAGATTTCTGTCTGTGCAATAAAACCACCCCAAATCCAAAGTCCTTTCCAAACTAAGGAGATAAATCTTTGTGGCATTGGCAGAGTCTGAATTGAAGGACAAGCAAATAGCAGCAAGGGATTATAAATCTCTACTTGCTTCAACTATAAACCAATTTGTCCACAGTGAGAAAGCGTTTAATAAAGGGCTTCATTGTACTGGAGGAAATGGAAAATTATACTCCATGAGTAAATGTTCTGCCAGCAATGGCCAGGAACCAATAGCACGAATGCCTTTTAGTGTTTTTTTTAAATCAATAATTTTATCTTTTGTAATTTAATTGCTATAAATGAGAAGAATACTTAATTACAGCTTCTACTCTTTCATAAAATGTTCTTCATGAAGAATTAATATAATCAAACTTGTATTCTTCCCAGCCTATATACATATGTATTTTCATTGTATTAGTGGACTGTATTCTGTGTTCTTAGATGATAGAAATAAAAATGGGAAAAGGGAAAAAGTAACAAAATGGGAGGTCACTTAGATAGCATTCATGACATTATGACTCTGGATGGAAAAGCTGGAGGAAGAAACTTCATGTAGCAAACACAGCATAACCAGATCCTATTATAAGCAAGAACAGGAAAGAATTGGCCAATGCCCAATTTTGAGAAGGTACCCAGGAGATTTTTGATATATTGGTGTGAACACTGTGTGTTTCCAGTATAAAATACTAGTCTGACACTTCTAAAAATATCCTTAACGCAATCTCTTCAGTTACACTAATTAGATTATCTCTTTTGCTTATTTCGGATTTACACTATTTTCTTTTGATTTTTTACCCATCCTCCTGCTGTCCTGGGGGGTTTTGCTATGTAAGCACAGGAGGTGATGCTCAGTGATACTGACAGGCTGCCAGATTGACACAGCTTCTCTCCCCTGGAGTCCAGCTGATTCTAGCCTGCTGCTCTGACTCATGATCTAGAAAATCCTCTTGCTCAGGTATGGCAGAATTACTCTTCATAGATACAAGCCATAGCTTAAGGTTATACCTATCTTCCGAGTTCATGTCAATCATTTTTTGAAGCCATGAACTTTAAGGGAAAATATTAAACCTTCAAATCTATAGAAAATTCTTTGATTATTCCACATGTGAGAAAGTTCCATTTGAGTCACCTCATGATATTATAATGCCGTGAAATAGCACGTATGGTAGGAAGCCATCCTTTTTTTACTGCCATGCAAATTTATGTGGTTATGTGACGTGTGGTATAAAGAAGCCCAGGGAGCTAACGCCAGTTCAATGAACTCAGTAACTTCAAACACATTTTATAGGTTTTATTAAAAATAGAATGAGATTGTAGATGAGCTAAAACATAGACTGCCTAACTGTCTAGCTGTTTATAAAGCCCTTGAATCATCAACCAGAATGAGCATATAGGATGTGACATCTAACTCTTACCACAAGTTCAGCTCTGTTCATTCTAGAAAATGTGCTTCAGCTCACAAATGGCAAGGCCAATTCTCTCATATTGGTTTATAATTTTAGGACCAGTGCTTTTATCTGAAAAGCCTATAAGCAAGTTCAGAGAAAAGCTACCATGATGAGCAGCTCACAAAATGAGTCCAAGAAAGAATACTTATAGAAATGAAGCCTCTAGCTTGGAAAAGAGCAACCTTATAACAATATTAGTGAGCTTACTTTTCTCATTCTATAAGTGCTAAAGGAAAGTTGTTAGAATTGTGGTGAAGGATCAGTGAATACAATGGGACCTCTTTTGGGTGTATTTATACTTTAAAGCTAGGGGAGGGCCTTGTTTGTCAGCCAAAGTCAGAAGAAGCCTGTCTTCTAATCATAACAATGTGCACCCCACGCAGTTTTGCCACATTGGGGTTGAGTTGCAAATAGATTAAAAATTATTGAACTTTTATAATTTCATAGAACAGTTCACAATCAAATTTATAACCCACCATCCATGCCCTCCAACCCCCCACCAGACCTCATGTATTCTCCCATACATGGTAATTCTTATCTAATCAAGCATTTGTATCCAGATGTCCTCATGTGCAAATTCATACCCTGGAGTCTAGTCAGCCTATCTAGAGATCATACATAAGGTATACTCTCCCTCACCCAGTAGCAATCAGTCTCCAGTAGTTTTCAGTCTAGGGCTGGCCAGACACCCATTTCTCTCCTCCCCTCTGGGACCTTGTTTAATTGAGTTGGCATGGGTCTTGTACTCAATGTCACCATTGCTACAAGGTCACATGTGCAAGCTTTCAGTGGCCTGGAAGCCTTTGCTCCCTGGGTTCTCAAACAAGCCCTGGCTGTTAGAATTCTTCTGCCTTGTCTTCTGCAATGTTACCTGAGCTGTGAGTGGGTGAGTTTCAATATAGCAGTCCTACCCAGAGATACATGACTCTGAGGTCTCTTACTCCTTAAAACTCAGCCAGTTATGGTCTTCTGTGTGCACCACTCTCTGTTGTATAAGGATTCTTCACTGATGAAGCTTGAGGGATGTATTAATTTTCTCTCTACCCCTCATTCCACTATGTTTAATGGGTCTTGGGTGTAGAAGTTCAATTGTAGATATGTCACCTAGAACTGGGCATCTCTCAGGCATATATTCTCTGAGTCTGACCAGCTGTGCAACTCTGCAGTAGCCTTCATCTGTTGCAATAAGAAGCTTCCTTGATGACTGGTGTATGGTATGCTTGTCTGTAAATATAAGGGTCCATGTTTACCTTATGGTAAGAAATTTCACTTGTCTGGAGATATGACAGAGCTAGGGTTTTCTCTAAGATCCATGTCTTCTCCAGCCATGTGTATTTGGCTGAGTTTATAGTGCCACCTTTGAGTTCACCCCCATTGAGAGGGCTTTAAGTCCAATTGGATAGCTATTGGTTACCCCCTGTTAACAGTGCCACTACTGCACCAATAGGGGTAGCTTGCTGTGCTGGTTGTTACAGATACTAAGCTTTAGGGCTGGTTCAGACCATTGATTGATCTTCTCCCTTAGCAGTTTGTATATTATCATCTAGAATTATGAGAGATAAACCTCAGGTAGAAGGCTTACAGTTCAGTTCCTATGCCATTGCTCCAAGTTTTGTATCTGAAATGTATTTTGTCTTCAGCAGTAGGGTCTTATCTATTAATTCTAGGAGATAACCAAGAGCTTGGCAATAGCCTGTCTTATTTTGGGAGTCTTCTGGTCTGCTCTCAGCAACCCCTCAAAGGGAGGTCCCTTCATTCTGTCACTGTGTGCCTTGCCAAATAGCCCCTAGGTATAAATATGTACTAATGTTTAGAAAGTATATATACATTTTTCAAGATGCTATGGGGGCATGACTTTTCTCTCTGTGTTGCCCCCCCCCCAGATTCATTCAACTCTACTATTTTAACTCCCATTCAACCTCTTTTCTCTCTCCTCAGTCACAGTGGCACATTAACCCCACTTTCCCTCCAATAACATCCACTTCCTACAATTCCTCCTCACCTGACTCCTGCCCACCATGGCGTCTTGCATGTCCCCCCCCTCTTCTTCTCTCACCCAAACTCTCCCAATTTCTCAAACTACCGCCTGATAACATCTGTTCTCTACTATCCCCCTCTTTAGGGTTCTTTCTTTTCCTTCACCTCTGTGTTCTTTCCATCTTCCTGGCTTTGGGTGTTACATTAGGATATATACTAACCTGCAGAGAAGATTGAAATTGGGCCCTTACACTTCACCCTGAACAAAAGCCAACTCCAAATGGATCAAAGACCTCAATATAAACTCTGAAACTTCTAGAAGAAAACATAGATAGTACCCTTCAAAATATAGGCATAGGAAAGGACTTTCTAAATCAGACATCAGCTGCTTAGGCATTCAGGTCAACTACCAATAAGTGGAACCTCATTATACCAAAAAGCTTCTGTACAGCAAAAAACAACCAAGGAAGGGAAGAAGAGTCCCACTGAGTGGGAGAATATCTTTACCAGCCACACATCAGACAGAGGATTAATTTCAATATTATACAAAGAACTCAAAAAACAAAGTAGCAAGAAAACAAACAACCCAATAAAAAGATGGGCTATAGATCTTAACAGAGAGTTCTCAAATGAAGAAATAAAAATGGCTAATAAACACCTTAAAAACTGCTCAACATCCTTAGTAATTAGAAATGCAGATAAAAAGCACTTGGGATCTCCTGGAATTGCAGTTACAGATGGTTGTTAACCTCCATGCAGGTGCTGGGAATAGAAACTGGGACCTCTGCAAGAGCAGCCAGTACACTTAGCAGCTGAGCCATCTCTCCAGCATCATGTGTCATTTGCTTCACAATAGCTAAGAAATGGAGACAACCTAAATGCCCCTCAACTGAGGAATGGATAATGAAAATATGATATATTTTCACAATGGAGTTCTACTCAACAGTAAGAAAAGATGAATTTATGAAATTTGTAGGCAAGTGGATGGAGCTAGAGAGTCTTATACTAAGTGAAGTAAGACAAACACAGAAAAACAAGTGACGTAAGTTCTCCCTCATTTGGAGATTTGCAGATTGTAGCACCAATCATGTATACATGAGTATATAGTGTTTTGTAAATATATTGAAAGAATCATTATATATATATAATATATATTATTATATATAATATATATATATATTTGTGTGTGTGTGTGTGTGATATTTGAATTTTTTACCGGTAGTTCTTTCCTATGAAGAAAGAGGAAAAAAAAATCCTCTTTACCAATACCTTACCCATACTTCTCTAAGAAAGTATGGGTAAGGTTATATCACCAGCTAATTGGTATTGAAATTTGTCAAAACCTGGGATAGACAGACTTGTAGAGACACAGAATCTCTTTGGAAACTATCAATTGTCTCAATGCAAAGAACATGCTCGATTTTCCACAGTATAAGCTAATAGATGTGAATCTAGTTGATACAGATTTATTTTTCTAATTAGGAAAGTATAACACAATTTCTAGAATAACATCATACTTACAAAAGTCAGAAGAAAAGGGAAATACAAAGTACATTTATCCTATAAAAATTGTATGTGACAAAATTCAAAACAGGTTATCTGACACCAATTCATTTTTGATGCCTTTTATTAGTCTGTAATGGGTAGTGGAATGCTCTTCCTTTTCCTTACCAGTCCCCATCACAAGGATACCCCTCTGATAATTGTAGTTAGTGTGATCAACTTGTCTTGGTATGCCCAAGGAATTTTTGTTGTTGTTGTAGTTGTTGTTGTTGTTGTTGTTTGCTTTTACCATGGAAAGTATTGCATTCAGAAAGCCCCTGCCCTCTCAATTCTGGGAAAACATTAATGGCTGGTCTCCCTACTTGACTGCTCAATAGCTATCTGGAGATCTTTGAAAAATACTGATATACAGGCCATGGTCGAGGTCAACTACATCCAAAACTTGTGGATGGAACTCAAGTGATTCTAAAATTCAGGTCAGGACCAGGAGCTAAGAAGTAATGTAAATTTTCTATCTTGAAGCCAGAGCCTCCAAAAGCCAAAAAATTGCAAAGGTATTTTTATCTTTTTTCAGTTATTTGTGATGAATGGTGTCTCCAATTTAAGTATATTATATTTATCAGAAGCACTTTTGTGTTTCCCAATATTGAAGAATCTTTTGTGTCCAAAGCCAGACTTTGTAGGAATACCATTTTATTTTGAGAAAGAGGATAACTCTGTAATGTCATACATAATTTTTTTTGTGAAGGCTATGTTTTTGTTTTTACCAATTTTTATTGAAGTTTTGTGTATTTCATGCAACATTTCTTAATCAAATTTAGATTTATTTCCCCTTTCTTGTCCCCCCCTCATGCATTCATGGCATGAACAATTTATCCAAAAGTCTGGAAGGACACTTTCTATTTCTAAACTTGTTTTCTTATAGCTCCCTCGACTGGGAGACTCCAAGAGACCAAGTGAATTCCTCATTTCACATAATGGCTATCTTTCATGTGAGTTTTGTCAGCTTACTCTTTCTCCCCATTTTTGGGCTATCACCAGTGAAAGGCATCTTTCCCTCTACTTAGACCTCCTTATTTTTAGAATCTGTTCATAGCTACTTACTCTGAAATAAAAAATCTCCAAAAGAAGATAATGATAGGGGCTGGAGAGATGGCCTAGCGGTTAAGAGCGCCGACCGCTCTTGCAGAGGACCCGGGTTCGATCCCCAGCACCCACATGGCGGCCGAGAGCCGTCTGAAACTCCAGTTCCAGGAGAACTCCAGTTCCAGGGGAATCCGAGACCCTCTTCTGACCTCCGCGGCATTGCACGACACGGGTGCACAGACCTGCATGCAGACAGTACATTGATATACATACCGAAATAAATAAAAAAAAAAAGAAGATAATGATATAATTTCCCTTAGTATCAAGAAGGAGAACAAATGTGTGCAGGTGTTTTTAGCAGCTCTACACTCCCTTTCATTCCCTGGGCTTTAATAATTGCCAGGTAGACTATCATCCTGAAAACCCAAGAATCTCATAAGTTATAGTCTGTTCCAAGATCCTTTGCTAATAAAGGGCAATGGTTTGCATTCATTTATACAACACATAGTTGAGTTCCTGTATATCAGGTCCCATGTCAGTGATTGTAAATATAATGACAAACAAGGCATTGTGTGGTCTTTGACTTCAATCAAGTGGCATTCTACTCACAGAAAATCTGGCCTTGTAGCTCTCTTTAACAAAAGCAAACTGATATTTATGTAAGAATAGCCATGTGTTACATAATGATATTTGGCCAGTGATGGAATGATTATATGATCAAGGTCTCATAAGATTGTGTCACGTAGCTATACTGTACTCACCTTAGTTTTAGAAATTACATTCTGCTGTTCATACCACAGTGAGAACAACTGATGATACATTTCTCAGAATGCATTCATTGTTAAATGACACGTGAATGTATTTTTTTCTGGATGAACCTACACAGGTATTTGGAGAGCTATTATTTAAATTTTAGGCTAAATATTTACTGAAAGCTTGTTCCAAACCAGATCCTACTTGAATGGACAAGGTGAAATTACGTTCAAGGTGAAGGTCATCTTATTTTCAAAATTGCTTCTCATGTTTTTGCCTCTTGTTCTGTTTTTTTTTTTTTTCTGTCACCATGGTATTTGGCTGAGCCTGTAGACAAAAGAATAATAGAAGCCTACATTTGTTTCCACAGGAGCTATGAGCACCTAGCACACTAGGCATACCTTAGGCATTTTGACTCAGGAGATGTTTGATAATCTTTTGAAGCAAACAAATCTTATCAGGTCTCACAAGGGGAAAAAATAAAAGATAGCAAATGGAGCCTCAGTGTTGTGGCATGGTACATCTAGGGCTGGCTGTGTCCCATTGTTCTGGTGGGGCTCCAGTCATGTGGATTATTGATACTTGCAAGAGTCACTCCTGCTTATCATTTAGGAGGATTATTCCTTAGCATTTCAAGGCTCTTTTTCCTTCCAAAAATTTGTATAAATTGCATTTCTTCCTTCTCTTGCATTGTTTTCCTTTATCTTTGAGAAACTGAAGTTTTACATTTTTACATGCTCTACTTGGTTTTAACTCTTGGTTTTAATACTACCAGAAATAGCATTTGAGATAGTTTACATTGTAGTATAAAGGATAAAGTTTTGGTTTTTTTAATTTTTTTGGTCTTTTCAAGACAGGGTCTCCTTTTAGCCCCAGGTGTCCTGGAACTCGATCTGTAGACCAGGCTGGCCTTGAACTCACAATGATCTGCCTGCCTCTGCCTCCCAAGTGCTAGGATCAATGGTGTACGCCACCATGCCTGGTGGATAAATTTTTTTTTAATAATTATTAAAAAGTAGCATACAAAGTACTGTGTTTCATTATGGCATGTTCATACATATTACACTCTTAATGATTCTCTTTCCTCAGTCCCTTTCCTGGTTCTTGTGTTGTCCACTGTCAATATCTCCCCTCTTCTGTTTTTTTTTATGCCACATGTATTTTTAGTAACTACATAAAGAATAAAATTCTTTTCTGCTTTTTTTTTTTTTTTTTGAGGGGACATTATCTTGTAATGTGAGTCTGGCTAGCTTGGAACTTGCTATGTAGATCATGCTGGTCTTTAACTTACAGCAATTCTGCATCTGCATTCTTGGTGCTAAGATTACAAATATATACCACTATTCCTGGTAAGACTAAAAGTGGCATTAAAAATATTTTATTATTTAAATTTTATCTTTTATATGTATGAGTGTGTTGCCTGCATGTATATAAGTGAATCTGTGTCATACACTACCCATGGAGATTAGAAGAAGGTGTCAGATCCTCTGGAACTTGAGTTATGGATAGTTGTTAGCTGCTGTGTGTGAGCTGGGATTTTTTTTTTTTTTTTGTCTTTTTGAGACAGGGTCTTCCTATAGCCCCAGATGGTGTGTAATTCACTCTGTAGACCAGGCTGGCCTTGAACTCACAGAGATCTGCCTGCCTCTGCCTCCCTAGTGCTGGGATTAAATGTGTGCACCACCCAGGTCTTCTTCAATAGCAGTCAGTGCTCTTAAGCCCTGAGCTATCTCTCCAGCTCCTGGAAGAAAATTATTAATAAAATACAACTCATTTTGGAGAAGTAAAAATGCATGTAGGCTATTTTATGCCCTCAACAATTTCATCTGGATTGGCTGAACATTTATCAGTGTAGTTTAATTCATTTAGTGTGCATACACAAACACAAACACACACACATACACACATGCACACATGCATGCAGGTATGCACATATACATACATGTACCAAAGATATAATCACACACTGGCAAATGACTAAGAGGTCTAGGTCTTGTTCCCTTAAGTTTAGAGACACAAGCATAAGCTGCATTATCACCTTCTCAATGGGGTACTTCTTTCACCTTCCATGTTCTAGTAATATGTCAGCCTCTTTTGGGGAGTGATGAGATATAGTTGCTTCCAGCAACTGCTGCTTCCACGGTATCCTAACGTTTCTTTTTCTGTTTGTTGTTTAGCTATGTTATTTATATTCAATTTTTTTTCTTGGGGCTGGAGAGATGGCTCAGCGGTCAAGAGCACCAACTGCTCTTGTAGAGGACCCAGGTTCGATTCCCAGCACCCACATGGCAGATAAGAACTGTCTTAACTCCAGTTCCAGGGGAATCTGACACCCTCTTCTGACCTCTGCAGCATTGCACGACATGGGTGCACCTACTTACATGCAGACAGTACATTCATACACATAAAATTTTGTCAGCCCATGAAAGGAAACAGCCAGAATTGACCAGACTCCAAGTCAACAGCTCCAGAGAGAGTGGACTGTTTTACCTCTCATCCACCTGTGCCCCTTTTCTAAGCCTAGGGAACAACCTGCGGAAGAGGGGGCGTGGTAGAATGTAAAGGCTGCGATTGGGGTGAATGGTGAAACTACAGCAATGTAGTCTGGACACTCATTTGATCAACTTGATTGAACAAACAACCTGTCACCCCCCACTGGATGGTGGGGCTGTAGGTGTTTGGGCACAACAGCCTGCAGATAGGTTTTGCATGAAGGATGCTTGTACTCATGGATTATCACTTATAGCTAAAAATGAAAAAAAAAAAAACTGAGAGAAAGTGCAGGACGGTTATGGCGAATGCATGATCTGGGAAGGCATGGGGGTGGGGGGGAGGGAAAGGGAAATAAGCCGAACTGAATTGGAAAAAAATTAGAAATCACAAAACAAAAAAAAAAAAAAAAAAATACATAAAAAAAAAATTAATGGTAACAGGCGGGAGTGATGGTGCACACATTTAATCCCAGCACTCAGGAGGCAGAAGCAGGTAGATTGCAAGCATTCTTTTGACAGAAGCACTTACAGAGTCAGCAAGCAGCCTTCAAGCCTGGACTTCTGCTGATATCCTGCAAATCTGTCAAACCTGCCCTGGCATCTCCAAATGTCTTTTATCTCTTGGGACCAAGCATTGATCTGGAACAAATGGCCTGAAGCCCTGTGTGTCCCTAGTTCTGTGCGTCCCAGTCCCCTCCAAGGTTTTGTATAAAATACCCTGAGTTACAACATTAAATTGAGTTTTATTCCCCCTTAAAAAAAATAAATAAATTTTCTCTTAACATTATTCTTATATGTGAGAGAGCTATTGTCTACCAAATGGCCAAGGAATCACAAATTATCACTGTATTATATATTCCATGAAGATTTATGAATCTTATGAATTGTGTGAGAAATGGAATGCTAAATTCGAAGTCATTATGTTCTGTCTACGAAAGTCTATCCATGTGTCTATTAATAATGCTTGATTTAGGCACATTGTAATAACATACTAAGAATGGGCTTTATCACTGTGTATAGTGTTGGTGGTGACTTTTGAAGAAATGTCTCTCTTAGTCTTATTGAGAATCAATGGATAGGAATTTACTACACATTTAGTGTGCATGGCAAAGATCTTATTTGCAACAACTTATCCTAGCATGGTTAACCCTAGAATTCGAGCAACAAAACAGCAGTAAATAGGATAATTTCTATACATTTACTCAACTAAACGTGGGTTATTTTATCATTGTAAATAAGCTAAAACCAAATTTTATAGGATGAATCTAGAGCCAAAGGGACACAAATTATCTAAAGAAAATCCCATCTATGTCTTTCGTGTTTTATGATTTGTTCTTTATTAATTACATTTATTTTTATTTTATGTATATGAATGAGTTGACTTTATGTGTATAAGTGCCCACAGAGGTCAGAAGAAGGCATTGGATCCCTTCTAAGTGGAGTTATGGATAGTTATTAGCTGCCATGTGGGTGCTGGGAACTCAACCCAGGTCCTTTACAAGAGCAGTTAGTGATCTTAACCACTGAGCAATCCTTCCATCTTTTCATGGTTTGTTCTTTAACATTCATCTTTGAAGCTGATTTAGATGCATGGGTTTGTTTTCATTTCCTTTTAAAATATATCTATTTTTAAAATTTGTTTTTACTGAATTTTTGTGATTTGCATATAAAATAGTTTGATTATATTTGTATCTCCACCCCATCCACACCTCTTACCACTACCCCCTGCCCAACTTAATGTACTCATTATGTGTGTGTGTGTGTGTGTGTGTGTGTGTGAAATTTTAACTTGCCTTCATGTATGTAAGTACACTCATGCATGCAATGCCTGCAGAGGCCAGAAGAGGGTGTGAGATCCATTGGAACTGGAGCTAGGATCTTTGTTAGGTGCTTTGTAGGTGCTGAAAAACAAACCTGGGTTTTCCAAATGAGCAACCAGTGCTCTTAATCCCTGTGCCATTTCTCCAGCCTGTGCTTTCATTTAAGGTTCCTTTTTTTTTCCTCCAAATGATTAACTTACCATCATTGAATTGAAGGGAGTAAAAGTAAAAAGGGTGATAATTAAACAACATATTTGTAAAATAGATATGGAATTAGCAAATGACAGTCTACAGACCAAATCCAGCTTAACACCTGTTTTGTAATAAAATTTTAATGGAACATAGCCATGTCCATTCATTTAGATGTTGTCTGTGGCCACTTCAGCTAGAGTAGGGGCAGGAAACTGTGGTCCACAAAGCCAGAAACTCTATAGCCCTTTACTGGAGTTTGGTGGCTGCTGACACAGAGGAGCAACAGGTATATGACTTTACAACTGTGCATTAAGAATAGTCATTACAGGTGTCAGCCACAAAGTCCAGGGGCACAGTCTACATGGTCAGGTTAAAATGCCCCATGAGTTCCTTTGTACCTATCACTCCTCTCTTTGGATTCTCAGACCCTTTGTATTTGACCCTCTGTGTCATCCACATTCCTTTTACTAACTGCATCCTCTGCCACCAATTTATCTTCAACTAAAATTCAGGCTTTCTTTTAGAAGAGGAGGTATTATTTAGACATCTCTTGTACTAAAATTGGATAGAGTCTTGCACAATGTAGCTAATTACTAATTATGAGCTGATTGACCAGTGCTATCCAGAGGGACTCAGTGCTATACTGCTAGTCAATGCATTTCTTTTACTTTAAAAAGAGAATTTGAATTAACATCACCTGATATTGGCAGTTTTTATGTCAGAAGCTACCTTCAAACCATTGTCACCATTTTTTTTAAAGAGGGCATTGAATCCCATGAAATTGGAGTTTCTCGGCCTGTTGTCAGCTGCCATGTGAGTGCTAGGATTCGAACCTGAGTCCTCTGTAAGAGCAGCCGGTGCTATAATCGCTGAGCCATCTCTCCAGCCCCACTGTCACCAAATTGTATGTGGTGATTTATTAAGGACTAAATTATATAAAAATGAGAGGGAGAGTTATAGAAGGAAATTCAAGGATAAAGGGAAAGTAGGAACTCAAGAGAGTTGGGATGATAGGGAGAAATGGGGATAATTTAAATGGGGAAGATGTGGAGGGAGAGTTAGACAGGGAGAGGGGGAGAGGAGAGATAAATAATGTCTAGTTAGTGTAAAGAAACTCGAGGGAATCCTATTTGTCTAATAATCTAATGACAAATTACACATATACTATCCCTACATGACTCCATGTGCATAGCTGAAGCCTACATAATAAGAAACAGTGTCAGACAGGATAAACCTTCCTTTGAGTTGTTGGCTTGGGTAGTCCAAGAGACTCCAAAATTAGAGGCTCTTGCCACAGCACATGATTGCCTCCCAGAACTTGAAGGTAAGACCCTATTTCTGAAGACAGGACCTACTTCAGAGAATGGATTTGGAGGGAAAGAGCTGGAACCGATCTGGAAGCCACTTGCCCTGAAGGTTAGTTCTCCTAGCTTTGGAGACCTCTACACAATCTGCTAAGGGAGAACAGCAATAAATGGTTCAACACCAGCTTTTAAGACGAAACATGCACATCAGTTTCAACACAGCATATGACATTGGTTCAGGAGTGGCACTTTTATATTGGGAGCAATCAACAGTAACTATTTGGACTTAAAGCCCACTCGATGGGAGGAAACTCATGTGTGGAAATATAAACATAACCAAATACACATGGACAGAGAGGTCATGGATCTTACAGAAATTCCCAAAGTTGTCACATCCCTAGACTAATGTAACTTCTTACTAGGTGCAAAATATGCGTCCTTATATTTATAGACAAATATCCCATGCATCACTCATCAAAGAGGCTTCTAGGCAGACTAGTACAGAGTACCACGGGTCATATACAGATATTGTCTGTGAATTTCCCAAGCCTAAGTGGCATATCTACAAGGCAACCTCTACACCTAAGGCTCACACAATATAGAAGAAGGTGCCAAGAGGACATTAATGGATCTCTTAACTCTCATTCGGAAGCTTCTCATGAAACATAGGATCAGGAACTCTAAAGGTCATAAAGAGTCAAATTGTGGAGATTAGGAGCATGCATAGTGTAGACCCATGGTCAGCTCTCCTATATTAAGCTTCACTCATGTAGGGTTCAGGACCATTGCGGAAAAATGGGAATAAAGATTGTAAGAGCCAGGAAAGTGGTGCATGACCTATGGAACTAGAATCCTAGAAGCTCCTGAGATCCTACTCATATAAGCATATGACGATGGTTTCAGACTATACAAAATGAATGCAAACTCAGACAAAATCACATCATGGAACTGGGGAAATGGGCAGCAGAACCCAATCTTAGTTGAAGAAATATTGGCAGCTGAGTGCCATTGAGTGAGGAAGAACTGGTCTTCTTAAATCAACGAATTCTGGATAGGCTGACTAGAGTTCAGTGGATGTACTTGCACTGAGGAATGGCCTGGCACAGTAATTTGGCACAACAGGCCTAAATACATATGAAAGAATGTATGAATTCCAGTGAGGGCCTGTGGGAGGGTGCCAATGGGGAAGGTGGTATAAAGGTGGTTAAGACTGATTGAGACATCATGTATGAAATACACAAAAATTAAAAAAATAAAAATGAAGGAAATGTCATTCACCTTTTAACCCTCATTTTCTAAGTAATACCTGTTGATGTTAAATGAGAGAGAGAGAGAGAGAGAGAGAGAGAGAGAGAGAGAGAGAGAATGTGTGTGCAGGTACACGTGCCTAAGTGTCCACAGAAGCCAGAGAAGGTTGTCATGTGTTCTCTGTTGTTCGCTCCCTTATTTTCCTGAGACACAGCCTCTAACTGAACCTGCAGGTTGCTAGGTTGGCTGATTAGTTGAGCTCCTGGGATCCTCCTGTCTCTGGCTCACAAATGTCGGAGTTTCAGGCATGGGTGTCCATGCCATATATGTTAAATATTTATGTGGTATCTGGGAATTTGAACTGAGATCCTCACATCTTACCCATTTGGCCATCTACCCATTCCAGTGATAAGTATCTTCAAGGGTGCACTATGAGATAGTTCTGAGAGTTCTAGGAAAATTTCAACTGGTATCAACTGCTAGTGGAATACATTGTCACTGCTAGGGTGAAGTAGTATTATGCAACAGATAGAGTTCCAGAATTGGTCAAATACAGACAATAAGTGTCTGTGAGACACTTAACCTTAAGTGACATTTCAAAGCAACCTGTACACTTAGGATGAATGTATCTCTTAACTCTCACCAGAGACGTTTCCTTATGCAGAAGATGGTAATTAACACGGAACCCACAATTAGCCAATGTGCAGAAAACAAGAGACCACAGAATGCTTAGACAGCTATTTCAAATCTCTGCCAATACTCACGGAAAATTTTAGAAGAGAAGGTGGAAAAATTGGAAGAGACAGAGGTACTGGATGACCAAAAGGAAACAGAGTCTTCCAGACCGCTAGTCTGTTACTCATATAAACTCACAGCATTGGTGACAGCACACACAAGTCCTATTTAAGCACAAACCAGACAAAATCCAAGTGTAGATACGGGGAAGTGGGCAAGAAATCCCAACCCAACCTAAGAAACTTTTGGCAAATGTTGAGTGCTCAGAGGGAGAAAGATAGTGTCTTATAAGCTTGAGACTCTTGGTGGGCCCCATGAATGCATCTACAGTGAAAGACATTTGGGGACACCATTATTTTCTCTCTCTCTCTCTCTCTCTCTCTCTCTCTCTCTCTCTATAATATATATATATATATATATATATATATACATATATATATACTTAAATATACATATATATATGTATATTATATATATAGTATTAATTATATAGTTATATATATATGGGGGAGCAGTGGAGATGGGGAGATATAAGTGCCATCAAACTAAGAAACCAAAACAAAAAAGAATCAAACAAAGAGAAAAGAACAAATCTGGTCTCCCTGGTCCCACCTTGCAATGCCCTTCTATAGCCCCCTATTGGCAGGATCTATTGAAGAGTGGCTAGCCAAGCTGAAATTATTTACAGAGTTCCAGACTCTACAAAACAAATCATGAAAGGGTGGGTTTGAAGCTGAGAATCAAGGGCATAATTTAAGAGCATACTCCTGAAAAGTTATGTGTAAAAAAAGTTTGTTAAAATAGAATAAAATATTTCTTGGCTTTGCAGAATTATTTCCAGTTTCTTTATATTTCTGAGGAAAGCTGACAATCATTGATTACTAGATATTTTAAGCTGGCAATTTTTTTACATAAAGAGCCAGACAGTAAATATTTTGAGCTCTGGCGGCCACATGACCATTGTCGTACTGCTGTGTCCCTATTCCTCCACTCTGTAACTTTCCCACCCACTCACCTCTATCATTGTCCTGTGTGAACTGTGAATGATCGGCAGTATTATGGGTCTGACTATGTTACAAGCAGTGTTTATTTATAAAAATCAGATGGCAGGTCAGTTGGGCACATGGGCCATAGTGTGGCAGCTCTTGTTTTAGAGCATAGTGATTCTCAACCCTCTGGGCACATTTACATGAAGCCTGAAAAGCCCAGTTCTTTCAGACATTGCTGTTCAATTGGTTTTCAAGGAAGCCTGAGTACCAGCATGTTTTAAAGACTCCCTGACTGATATGATGTTCTCAGCTCTCACCAGAGCTACAAACCACTGCTTTATATTCCCTCTTAATTTTTTAACCTAGTGATCAATCATCAATGACTCTTAAATTCCCTAAGGGGATTCACTATTTGAAAGAACTTAGAAGTGAATTATTTTGTGGTAATTTTTTTGGAAACCAGAAGCATCATTTCCTCATTTATTTTTCATAAGTTCACATTTTCATATATCAATTTTTAAAAAGTAGCAAGCAAGTGTGAATGTGCAAATAAGGGCCCTTATGTATATGTTACCTTGGTGTAATGTGACTATAATAAGATACTTGTCTTTCATAAATTTCTGATTGCAGCCTCTCATATACATCTAGCATGCAGAGATAGTCGACACATATTTAGAAAGAATAAATGAACAAGTAAATAAAGTTAGGAAGGAATTACTTAGAAATTGTAGCAAGGATTCATTCAAGATTATTCTAAGTCACAAACAGCCATTACTATATTGTCTACCACTGATCATTTTCATGTTTCTATTAAATGTTTCATTTTGTACATGGACTAATTTCTTTTGGGATACTGATGAGGGCAAATTATATGACACCTTTATGTCAGGAAAAGACACAATGACCATTTTGTTTCCTCGGGCCATGCTTGTGAAGCTCTCTTTTTTTAAAGTCATACATGTGGAATCCTCAAAAAGCCAACAGTGTTTTGTATGGTGTGATAGTCTCCATGGCAACTGTGGTTATGGCATCACTGGTGCTATTAGAAGGGAAACAGAGTTATAAATCCTAAAAGACCTTAATGCTGTTTCCATTTGTTTCATTGGATGGCTCTACGCATCAGCACGGATGGTTTGGGTATAGTTGCAAACAGAAGCTGTAACTGCAGTGAAGATCACACCTGGATTTCATTATCATGTAATGAACACTGCCAAAGCTTTACAAGCCAAGACTTCTATATTACTTCTATTGAATATCTTAATTAAAAGAAACTCTTGTGTTTAAGAAGCATGCATTTATTTAGCACTGATTTCAAGTAAGAGTTTAAAATATTTTGAATTACTTTAGATATTTTAACACGGATTAAACAAAGAAAAGGAACCATTACAGCTTATGGTTCTATTTTTCCCATTACAATGATACTTACAGTTCCATCAGACCACAAGGGAGCTGAAATATAATATAAACATCTTTGAATATTGCATGTTACACACATGTACAATTTTGAATATTTCACCACAGGCGGACTATCACACTCTCCCCTACAGCCCTTGGCTACCTTCTCAGTACCATTTGCACAACAGAGAACAGGCATCAGTTTCTCTCAGCCAATTTCATTATATTACAATTTCCTAAGCTGTATACGATTATATGCAAAGGTATGAAAAACCATAAATACTTTAGATAAGCCCATCGATTTCATAGAAACATGCTTTTGTTCAAATAATTCAGGGATTTTAAAATAATATCAGATTCTTATGTCTCTTCCAACCACATTGTTAAGGGAAAGTTTTACTGAAGGATTTTGCAAACAAGATCTCATGACTGCAATGGGATGTTGGTGGAAGGTACTTAAGCTTTTTTCATACTAGGTTATTCACAGTATTCACACAGTTACCAAACATTCCAGACCTCTGCTTCCGCAACCCTGGATGCCATGTGCTCCAAATGGCACAGACACAGGACGTTTAATTCAACACCATATTCCTGAATGACTGTATGGAGAAGTTACTCACTATGTGAGATTTTGTTTTTTGAGACAGGGTCTCCCTTTAGTCCCAGATGGCCTGGGGGTCGCTATGTAGACCAGGCTGGCCTTGAACTCACAGAGATATGCCTGCCTCTGCCTCCTGATTGCTGGGATTAAAGGTGTGCACTATCATGCCAGGCTTAAGACAGTTTTTATCTGCCATGTGAGTGCTGGGAATTGAACCCGGGTCCTCTGCAAGAGCAGTCAGTGCTCTTAACCACTGAGCCATCTCTCCAGCCCACTATGTGAGATTTTAAATACAAGTAAGAATTATGCCTTGGTAAAAACATTGAGAAATTTTGCCCACCATAAAATACCTTGGAATTATTATATGCCATGTAATAATCTGGCCATCCAGTCAATACCTCTAATTGCTATTTGTTCCTTATTAAAAATATTTTATTTATCTTTTCTTTTTCTTTTTAAATACTTTTATTGATGATTTGTGTATTTCATACATTATATTTCAGCACAATTTAGACACATTCTCCTCTTCCTGCCCCCCACCCTACCCCAGTACATGCCTTCTGCCATCCATGTCTTGCATCTTTCTCTCAGTCTTTCCTAGTTTTTCACTGGAGATGTTGTTATTTTGGGCAGAATTTAACTGTATCAGTCAGTTCTTTGGCCCAGTCTTTATGTTGTTGTTCCCTTTGTATTGTTCCAACATATGCCTATGTAACCATAAGCTATGTATCAAAATTATGCCCTCTGAGAATAAACTGCATGTTAATTCCAAAATATGTTTAAGCATTCACATTTTTCCACTTTAGTTTTATATTACTCTAGGATATGAATATGTGCCTTCCACCCATATACAGTAATTAGAGTCTGAAAATAAGTGGTAGGACAATTCTAGAGCCTGTTAAGAGATTCACATTATAACAGTACAGTCACTTTCAGATAAAAAGAAATATAACAATAATGTAGTTCAGCTTGCTTTTCAGCTGGAGATTTGGTGTTAGCATCCACAAATAAGGGTAACAATTTTTGGAATCCACATTTTCCCCTTTAATTTTATATTACTCTAAAATATGCATACACACCCTCCCCCCATATACACAATTACAAAATCTGAAAATAAGCAGTAGGTTAATTCTAGATCCCCTTAAGGTATTCACATTATAGTGGTACAGTTGCTTTTGGGTAAAAGAAAAAAAATGTATATATCACATTGCTCAGTTTGTCTTACTACTAGGTATTTGATGCTAGCATCCACAGATGAGATACTATATATCATATTATTATCAATATTATCATATTGGCTATTAGCTCTCTCCTTTGAGGAATAACCCAGGGCTGATGCCACAAGCTTACATCCTCTAGGGGTTAGGAGATGTTATAAGCCACAGTAAGACCCTGTCATATTTTATAGAAAAAAGTGTAATTCATAGATTAACATACATCCAAATATCTGTGTCTATACCAAAGTAACCTACCATAACAATTAGTACTGTTTCTATACCTATATATCTAATTGCCTGTGCTTCATTAGTACGATTGAAAGGGTATTCCTGGACAAACTGTCAGCCCATGAAAGGAAACAGCCAGAATTGACCAGCGTCCAAAATGACAGCTCCAGAGGAAGTAGACTGTTTTGCTTCTCGTCCACCTGTGCCCCTTTTCTAAGCCTAGGGAACAATCTGCGGAAGAGGGGGTGTGGTAGAATGTAACGGCTGAGATTGGGGTGAATGGTGACACTACAGTAATATACACTGGACACTGATTTGATCAACTTGATTGAACATACAAGCCCCCCAGCTGGATGGTGGGACCCTTGGGCTGTGTTGGTTTGGGCACAATTGCTTGCAAATTGGTTTTACATGAAGGATGCTTATACACATAAATTATTACTTATTGTTAAAAAATGAAGAAAATAAAAAAGTAATAGAAGAAAAAAAAGAAAAGAAAGTTTTTTCCTACACCTATGTCTTGTAGGTTGCTGCCAATGTTTTCTTGTATCACCTTCAGAGTTTGGGGTTTCAGGTTGAGGTCTTTGACCCATTTGGAGTTGATTTTTGTACAGGGTGAGAGTTAGGGTGTAGGAAGCTTTTCTTTAGCCCTGCTAAGGGGGATGGGACACAGCAACCACTGTAAAGTGATTTATATTTGACCTTTTAAAACACAGGAGTTTAGAAAGTTATAGGGGTTAAGACAAAATACTACTCATCCATCCATCCACACATGTGCATGCACACACATACATACAAGCATACACAAACATATGTACAAAGGAAAAACGGTCGTGAGATCAATCTGTGGGAAGAAAGTTACATTATTGTCTTATGCTCAATGAGAAAAGATCATTTACACAATTAAGGTTGGGCTTGAGTCTTCACAAAGGTCCACTGTCTGTCTCCTGAGTATTGGAATCAAAACTGTACCTTCAAAACACAATGAAAGATAAACCACTGCCCCTGGGCAAGAGTGCCCAAGGCTTTATTTATGCTTCCCAGTGACACACAGAATACTGTAAAGCCAGCCCTCCTCCCACCAGCCATCCACTGTTTCTGGAGCAGGAGAGGGGCACAGAACAAATATTGGACTCGATTAACCAGAGTATTTACAAACAGCCACAAACTGAAAAATGTAATAGCTTCATATTTCGCCTTTGGTGTTTTCAAGGCAGGGCCTTCCCACAGTCAGAGCTAGCCTGGTAGACTAGGCTGGCCCTGAAATCACAGGCATCTGCTTGGATTAAAGGCGAGGGCCACTAACCTGGTTCTACAAGCCTGGAATTTACAAGCTTAATTTGCATCATAGAAGACTGGCCTCTAGAAGAGATTTTGGGGGAAGTTAGCAGACAAAAGGAAACTTCAACAGAATTAAGCACTATTTTACACTAACACTATTTACAGAAAAAAATTTTAAGGAGAACCCTTTAAAAAAAAAAAACATTTAAACTGTGGCTGGCTTTTCACAAACTTCCATGCAAGCCAATGTTGTTAAGACTAATTCCTGGTTACGGAGTTGCCTTTACAACCCAAGCCAGCCTGTACAAAAACGCAACTCTATAGAAGGCTGGCAGCAAAAGGCTTGAGCTTGCTCCCCTGGCATGCCCTTCCTCCCTGACTCTGTGATCTTCACCACCTGAACTGTGGCCAGAAGGCCGAAGCCAGGGCTTCTCCTATGGGCCAGAACTGAGGCTGCAGGGCAGGTTCTGAACCCATTTCAAAACCTCCAGAAGGCAAGTGGGCAGGAGAAGAGTTCCTCCCCCAATTTTTCTGAATACCCACAACCTGGGAAGCCTGGGGAAGCAACAGATGCTCCCAATCCAGGGAAGCCAAAATGGCACCTAGGGGCTCCATAATGGTGTCCCACTGAGTGGGTGAAAACCCACAAGAGAATGCGAGCTTCCCAAAGCCTATCAGAGAAATGGTCTCTAGCACACAGGCCATGTCCTCATCAGTGCCATTCACAGGTACACCAGCAGAGTCAATATGAGAATTCCCTCTGCCTCCATCCTTAGTCCATGCCTTCACTGATTTGGAGATGCTAAACTCCTCCATGCCACAACTTGAAACACAACAGCCACAGCAAACCACACCACACAGTCAATAAACACATGCCATACATCACAAATCAATTCCTCCTGAAACATAGCTTCCTGAAAGGTATCATTTCCCATCTTGCAGAGATTCTAGCTTACCAAACTAGTCTCTATGCCCCATGTTTGTGGCACCATATGTAGGAAGCTTTTCTTTTTATGCCAAACACGGACCACGTGTGCCCCTGCTAAGGGGTATGGGGACACAGTGACTACTTTGTGGACACTGTGGGGAGCTGACCTCTCAGCACAGAGACCAGCTGGCTACTTCCCATAGCCCAGCCTAAGTGGTAATTCCAACTTAGGCTCTTAGCCTGGACCCAGGAGACATGTGTTCCACTATTGGCCATTGTCAGGTTGTTACATCCAGAAGCCCATTGGAATGCAGAGACACCTAAGACCAGAGGTCCAAAAACCTGCTCTACCAGGCATGGCCTTTGGTTATGCTAAAGCAGGCCACCACTGATTACTCAGGAATCTTCTGCCTCGCCCCTCACCCTTCGGAAGCCAGATTCCAGATTCCGACCCACACCACTCTCACTGAATCCTGCTCCCACCTTCTCCCTTAAATTCCCAAGCGAGACGCCATTCTGGGCTTGGCTCTACCTCTCCCCTGAGCCTAGCCCCAGCTACCCAGAATTAAACTTTGCTCCGAAGAACTCAGACCTCGTGGCTTTTCATTCCGGGAGGAGCGCGCCATAACCTTACAGCCGTGACTTCTCACCTGCCCAGGACCTGGACAGGAATTTCAGGCTGACACTTGCCTTCAGCCAATACTCACAACACCAGCTATGTAAGGAGCTGCAGGCTTTAGCTTGCTTACGCTGAGCTTGCTTACAAGGAAGTTGACTCTGTGAATTGTNACAACAGAAAGACTGCATCAGAAAACTGACTGAAATGGTGAATCTGGAGGGGTGGGAGGGTTGGGAGAGGGAGACAGGTCTATATTCGATTAATGTATATTTAATTGACGTAAGTTCAACAAGGATCCAATTTTGCCCAGACTCTGTTTACAGGTTACATGGTGTTTTAGGACTTAGTAAAGGTAAATATGTGTATATTAAACAACATTGGTTTAAAGGCTTTGATAAAAATGGTAATGCATCTGAGTTAATTGGAAATATAAATTGTTGTACACATTTGTTTTACTTAAAATCTGTATAACAATAACTTTGGGATTGACATATACAAATGTTCTCTATATTTTTTGTGTTGTACAGTATCATCTTGTAGCATTCTCTTTTACCTGTAGGATGATTTAACTTAAGGAATTAAGTTTGCTTCCCAAGTTAACGACATACAATGACTCAAAACAGCTTGGGTGAATTTGATGAAATTTGCGCCTTGATTCCTGCCTATATGTATGTGTCCTACAACTGCCTTTTTGAGATTCATGGGTCAAAAAATAAAAACGTAAAATAAAAAGGGAAGATACGGTTATATATGAAACCTTTTTGTCAAATATTTTGCAATTTAAATCTTAAAACTAACTACAGGAAAATATTTCTATGTTCCCATAGGTCAAAACATCACCAACTTAACGGCTGAGAAAGAAAAGATATGGCTTTGCATTGTGTAGGATGTACCAGGAAGTGCCAGCCGAGAGGTTGGCCCGTCTGAACATTGAAAGGAAGAAAAGCCTCAGACTGCTACAGGCATCAAACCTCTTTGTGGATCCTCTTTGTAACAACTGTGTATAATGATTCCTAATGAACCTTACCTTCTAGCTGCTTAATATGTGAGATTTTCTTACCTCCTTTTCATAGAAGCAGGAAGAATATGATGGTGATGAGATCATTCTCTAATCGTAAATTGGAGCCAACTATTATAGAGGTAATCTCTTATAAAACCTGTAAAACTGATTTTTTTTAGAGTTAACATATAGTTTGTTCCTGGAGAACATAACTCTGGTACATGTGTGACATTTATATAGGCATATTTAGGAGCAATGCAGTTGGGAGGGAACCACAACAACATAGGGACTGGGTCAAGAACGGACTGATATAGTTAAATTCTGCCCAAAACAATGGACCTTTACAGAGAAAAACTTTAAAAAGACTGAGAGAAAGATGAAGGACATGTATGGCAGAATGCATGATCTGGGGTGGGGTGGGGGGAAGGGAAAGGGGAATGTGTCTAAATTGAACTGAAAAACGATGTCTGAAATACACAAAACATCAATAAAAGTATTATAAAAAAATAAATGCACTCAGTAAAAATTAACTAAAAAAATAATGTCTTGATAGATCCCCACTCAGAAAACTTATCGTAACATTTCTAATTAAAATAACATAAAATTATATGCTAAAAGAATATTTTCAATTCATTGTTATGCTTTTCAGATCTTGACACTTAACTCTCTATGGTAATGTTTTTTAGAAGTATGGTGTTTACATTTCAAAATAAATTTTTATTTTTATTTATTTATTTATTTTGTAAATTTTTATTGGATTTTTGTGTATTTCTTTTTTATTATTTGTTTATTTTTAAGGGATTCTACAATATAATAACACAGTTGTTTGCAGATAACATTGATGTTACTCAGTTTGCCATACAATTAGATAATTGGTGCATTTTGCAAGTATCTATGTCCAAATTTTGAACAACCCAAGGTTCCCATAGTCCAGTTGAAGAAGCTTGTATGCACAGGCATGTTGATCAATTAGGAGTCCAGACTATATTCCTGTAGTCTCATGATTCACCCCTATCTCTCC
>VZQC01004719.1:50449-70396 GCA_009823505.1 Rhizomys pruinosus
TACAAGTATACAGTTGGTCTCTGGAATACCAGAGAGTGTTACCAAAGGCCACTGAACCAATAAAGCAAATGTTGGCCTCCTCGAGTCAAGCAAGACTCCTCCACCAACATCAGCTACACCTCACCTGCTTGGAGATACTGTGCAGCAGTGGCAGCCATATGTCTGTATATCCCAAATTTATTTGATTTTTAGCTCTCTCCTTGGAGGAATAACTCATGGATGTTGCCACAAGCTTAAAACTGCTTTCTTTAATTGACTAATAGACATCAGAACTGTGAAAAGGATTATCCTCTATTCAGAACCAAATATAATACTAAAGTCTCTTTAAGCTGTTCATTTAATCAAAATATATTAATACAGGAGAGCTCTGATATCAGCAATGGATTATTCTGCCAAGGAGATGTTGGCCAGGGGATCCAAGCCCCCCCCCAAAGGTAAATGCTTCTTGCCTCCAAACTGGGATACCTGCAAGAAGAAAGGTGATCAGGCCCTGCTGTCGAAGACCTGATGTAAACACGGGAAAGATGTATTGAGACCACACTTGCAAGTCTACAGTTGGTCTCTGGTATACCAGAGAGTATTACCAAAGGCCACTAAACCAATAAAGCAAATGTAAGTCTCCTTGAGTTAAGCAAGACTCCTTTGTCAGCACCAGCTACACCTCACCTGCCTGGAAATACTGTGCAGCAGTGGCAGCCATATTTCTGTATATCACAAATCTAATTGGCTATTAGCTCTCTCCTTGGAGAAATAACCCATGGCTGATGCCACAAGCTTACGTCCTCTAGTGGTTAGGAGATGTTATAAGCCACATTAAGACCCTGTCATCTTTTACAGAAATAATGTAATTCACGGATTAACATACCATCCAAACATCTGTGTCTATACCAAAGTAACCTACCATAATAATTAGTACTGTTTAAATACCTATATATCTAATTGCTTGTGCTTCATTAATAGGTTTGAAAGGTTATTCCTGGACAAACTGTCAGCCCGTGAAAGGAAACAGGCAGAATTGACCAGAGTCCAAAACTACAGCTCCAGATAAAGTAGACTGTTTTGCTTCTCGTCCCCCTGTGCTCCTTTTCTAAGCCTAGGGAGCAATCTGCGGAAGTGGGGGCATTGTAGAATGTAATGGCTGTGATTGCAGTGAATGGTAAAACTAAAGCAATATAGACTGGACACTTATTTGATCAACTTGATTGTACATACAAGCCCCCCCCCCAGCTGGATGGTGGGAGCCTTGGGTTCTGTGGGTTGAAGCAACAACTGCTTGCAAATTGGTCTTACGTGAAGGATGCTTGTACTCATAACTTATTACTTATTGTTAAAAAAATGAAATTAAAGAAAAAATATATAAAGTCCTTTCCTACCCATTTCTTGTAGGTTGCTGCCAATGTTTTCTTCTATTACCTTCAGAGTTTTGCGTTCCACATTGAGGTCTTCGATACATTTGGAGTTGACTTTGTACAGGGTGAGAAATAGGGATTTAATTTTATTCTTCTATAAGTGGTGATCCAGTTTTGCCAGCATCATTTGTTGAAGATTCTGTCTTTCTTCCGTTGTGTCTTCTTGGCCCCTGTGGGAAAACTTAGTTAAGATGGGTTGCTTGGGTTGCATTCTAAGCCAATGTGACCTCTCTGGCCACACCCATGGGGTGGGGTATAGTGACGAAAATGTTTAGGATTTGTTCCTGAGATTTGAGTCAGGCTCACTATACAACCAGACATTTTGCAACAAAATCTCTCTCTGCATTTAGACTTCAACATGTGTCCACGTGGTGTGCTTTCCTGTGTGTGTTTCCCACAGGGATTGTCCTGGGATTAAATGGGCCTCACATATCTTTGTGTGCAACCCCCCACAATTGGCACCCCACATGGGGTATGGAGACCAGTTTGGTAAGCTAAAATCTCTGCAAGATGGGAAATTATACCTTTAAGAAAGCTATGTTTCAGGAGGAATTGTTTTGTGATGTATGGCATGTATTTGTTGACTGCATGCTGTGGTTTGCTGTGGCTGTTGTGTTTCAAGTTGCGGCATGGAGAAAGTTTCATATCTCCAAATCAGTGAAGGCATGGATTAAGGATGGTTGCAGAGGGAATCTCTTATTTTCTCTGCTGGTGCACCTGTGGATGGCACTGATGGAGTCTTGGCCTGTGTGCCAGAGACCCTTACTCTGATAGGCTTTGGGAAGCTTGCATTCTCTTGTGGGTTTTCGCCCACTCAACAGGACATGATTATGGATCCCGTGGGTGCCATTTTGGCTTCCCTGGATTGTGGGCATCTGTTGCTTCCCCAGCCTTCCCAGGTGGTATGTATTCAGAGAAATTGTGAGAGGAGCCCTTTCTCTCCCATTCACTTGCCTTCTAGAGGTTTTGAAATGGGCTTAGAACCTGCCCTGCAACCCAGGGTCCGGCCCCTAAAAGAAGGCCAGCTTCCAACTTCTGGCCACAGTTCAGGTGGCAAAGGTCACAGAGGCTGGAAGGATGGGCATGCCTGTGGAGCAAGCAAGCGCATGCTTTTTCTGGCAAGCCTTCCATAGAGGTTTTCATTTGCACTGTTGCACAAGCAGGCTTGGGTTGTAGAGGCAACCACCCAGGAATTAATCTGCCAATATTGGTTTACATGGAAGCTTGTGAAAAGCCAGCCACAGTCTAAATGTGTTTTTAAAAGGTGTCCTCCTTAAAAATTTTCTGTAGTGTTAAATAGTGTAAAATAGTGCTTAATTCTGCTGAAGTTTCCTTTTGTCTGCTAAACTTCCCCCAAGATCTCTTCTAAGGGTGAGTCTTCTATGATGCAAATTGAGCTTGTAAATTCCAGGCTTGTTGGCGGCCCACCCCTTTAATCCAAAGGGATGTCTGTGAATTCAGGGCCCAGCCTAGTCTACAGAGTGACCTCCAGGCCAGCTCTGACTGTGAGAAACTCCTGCCTTGAAAAGACCAAAGGCAAAATATGAAGCTGTTACATTTTTTTGTTTGTAGCTGTTTGTAGATACTCTGGTTAATCTAGTCTAATATTTGTTCTGTGCCCCTCTCCTACTCTGGAAACAGAAGATGGCTGGTGGGGGAAGGGTTGGCTTTACAGTATTCTGTGTTTCACTGGGAAGCATAAAGTCTCGGGCACTCTTGCCCAGGGGAAGTGCTTCATCTTTCATTGTGTTTTAAAGGTGCAGCTTTGATTCCAATACTCAGGAGACAGACTGTGGACCTCTGTGAAGACTCAAACCCAACCTTAATTGTGTAAATGACCTTTTTTCACTGAACATCAAACAATAATGTGGCTTTCTTCTCTTACAGGTCAACCTAACAAACCTTTCTTTATTATGTATGTATTTATGTATGTATGTATGTATGTATGTATGTGCGTGCACACATGTGTGTGGATGTGTGTACTTGTGTTGTAAGTATGTTTTAATGTTAACAGCTATATTACCAATAAAAACACTGCCTCTGAGTTGGAACGTGGACCTTCCTTCTCAAGACACAAATTTATATTAAACAGCCAACACATAATTCAATTTCAACAAAGGTTATTGTTTATCTACTAAAATTTTTAAAGTAATAGATCTACACTGCCACCTACTGGTTATTCCCTTTCAACATCTAAAACAAAGATGCAACCAGATTTTCATTGTATTAAAGTGTTAATAAATTTTTGGGTCTTTGGAAATAAAAAATAAAAAATATAAATATTTTAAAATTTAAGAAATTTAAAAAAATGTGGCTGCCATTTTTTTAAATTATTATGCACGTACAGGCTAAGACAAGCCTGCATTTCGTTCAGATGGCCAGTGGGTAGCTGGTGTTCAGGTCTTCATTACATTTGAGTGGCCAGTTGGTTGGAAAAAGGCTCACTTTGAGGACCACCAACCTGGGTAGCTGATGGTGTGAAATTCCTGTCCTGGCTCTGGGAATGTGGAAAGTCATTGCCAAGAGTGGGAAATGTGTCTCATTGTCCCAGGCTAAGGACCTGAGTAGGAAGTTTCCTCTCCTGTCGGGTTACAGGAGTAATCAACTGACCTCTACACCAATGGGTCAGTTCCCCACAGTGTCCACAAAGTGGGCACTGTGTCCCCCTTCCCTTAGCAGGACTGCACTGCACCTGCTTGTGACAAAGGAAGCTTCCTAGAAGCACCCACAAATAAAAAAACAAAAACAAAAAATATCAAGATGGTAATGATGGTAACAACTTCTCATGGGGCATATCTAGCCAGTCTTAAATTAACTAATGGGCATAAGAACTGTAAAAGAAAATTTTATTAACAGTTAGATATTGAAAAATCTTTAAAGCAGGTTTTCATGCCAGGCCTGGGGAAGGCCAAGAACTTGGAGGAAGATAATCATTAAATCCACTGTCTAAGGTTTGCAGTTTAAAATGGTATATTTAAAAATAGCATATTATTTATATAGGTATTTCAGTAGAGATTTATACAGAAATACAAAATAAACCATATAGGTTAATGGACTTGTTTTTTTTGAAGTCATATTCTAGTCATATAGTTTTAAAGAACAAAGTGTCTATAGGGTAAAATTTGGCAGGTATTCAACTCTGCCCAAAGTTTGTCTACATATTATAGGATATCTTAAGACTTAGTAAAAATGTTTAGATTAGTTAAATTTGGTTGAAGGTTTTGGTGAAAATGGTAATACATTTGAACTAATTGGGAATATAAAATGTTAATTGTTTTATTTATAATTTGTATTGCATTTCCAACAATAACTTTGGGGTTAAGGTACACAAATGGTCTCTATATTTTTTCTGAGTTATACAGTATCACCTTGTAACACTTTCTTTTACTTATAGGATAATTTAAAGAAATTAAGTCTAAGTTCACTCCCCAAATAAATAGCATACAGTCAATGATATACTGTTTGGGTGAATTTGATGAAAACTTATGCCTTGGTTCCTGTTTATGGGTATGTGTAATACAACTTAGGCATCTATAGGTCAAAACATAAAAATTTAAAGAACAAAAAGAGGGAGGTGGTATAATATTCCTTCTGAGATACAAATGGAAAACTCTGTGTTCCAAACATTTTGATAAATTTTCAATTTTGAGATCTTGAAACTAACAATGGGAGGAAATTTGTATATTCCCACAGGTAGAAACACCAACCTAAATGCCTGAAAATGTACAATCTTTGGCTGTGCAGGATGGACTGGGAGATGTCTGCAGAAAGGCTGACCCATCTGAACATTAAAGAAAGAGGAACCTCAGACTGCCTGAGTCACGGACACTGAGCATCTTTCTGAATTCTATTTGGGATAACTGTTTATAATATGTCCTAATGAAGTTTACCTTCCAGATGCTGAGAAACCTTCCTACCTCTCCCTTTTATAGGAAAAAGAAAAACATGATGGTAATGAAGTCATTCCCTAACTGTAAATTAGAGCCAACTGTTGTAGTGGTAATTTCTTATAAAATAGATATAACTACCTTCTTTAATTGACTGATAGACATAGGAACTGTGAAAGGATAATTCTCTATTTAGAGCCAAATATAATAGTAAAGTCTTTAGAAGCTGTGTAATTAAGCAAAATATATTAATACAGGAGAGCTCTGATATCAGCAATGGATTATTCTGCCAAAGAGAAGTTGGCTAGGGGATTTAAGCCCCCCAAATTATAAAGGCCTTTTGCCTATAAGTGGGATATCTGCAAGGAGAAAGGAGGTAAGTCCCTGTTGTCGAAGACTTGGTGTAAGTATGAAAAAATATTTTGAGATGTCACTTGCTAATGTACAGTTGGCCTCTAAAATGCCAGAGAGCATTACCAAAGGCCACTAAAGCAATAAAGCAAAATATTGGTCTCCTTGAGTCAAGCAAGACTCCTCTGTCAGCATCAGCTACAACTCCCCTGCTTGGAGATATTGTGTAACAGTGGCAGCAATGTGTCTATATATGTTCCAAATATAATTGGTTATTAGCTCTCTCCTTGGAGCAATAATTCATGGCTGATGCCACAAGGTTTTGTCCTCTAGTGGTTAGGAGATGTTATAAGCCACAGTAAGAACTTGTCATCTTTTATAGAAAAACCACAGTTTGTGGATTAGCATACCATCCAAACATCTATGTCTTTGCTCACAGCTTAGCTTGCCATAATGATTAGTACTGTTTAAATGCCTGTACATCTAATTGCTTGTGCTTTGTTAGTAGGATTAAAAAAAGGTACCCCTGGATAAGCTGTCAACCCATGAAGGGAAACATCCTGAACAGACTAGAGTCCAAAATGACATCTCCAGAGAAAGTAGACTGTTTTGCTCCTCACCCACTTGTGACCCTTTCCCAAAGCCTAGGGAACAACTTGTGGAAGAGGAGGCGTGGTAGAATGTAAGGGCTGTGGAGATTGGGATGAATCACGAGACTACAGCAATATAGACTGGACTCTTATTTGATCAACATGCTTGTGCATACAAGCTTCTCCAATTAGACTATGGGAACCTTGGGTTGTTTCAAAATTTGAACATAGATACATGCTAATTGGTTTTACATGAATGTTACTTACATTCATTGCTTATGCTTAACTATTGGTTCACGTTATGTTTTTTTTTTTTTTATATATTAATTGGCCTTAGGGTGAAAATAAAGTTTCAGGTCTGACTTGCCCCCTACTGCCTGGCACTCAAAATAGGCTTGACCATCTGTCTATTCAAAACTCTGTTTCCTTTGGTTTGTTAGCCTCACCCATGGGCTCCTGTGCCTCTCAGAAAAATTAAAAAAATAAAATTAAAAGGGTGAGGTGTGGGAAAACTTATTTAAGTTGAGTTGCATGGGTTGCATTCTAAGCCAATGGGACCTCCCTGGCCACACCCATGGGGTGGGGTGTAGTGACGAAAAGGTTTAGGATTTGGTCCTGAGATTTGAGTCAGGCTTGCTATATAACCAGACATTTTGCAATAAAATCTCTCTCTGCATTTGGACCTCAATATGCATCCACCTGGTTTGCTTTCCTGCGCATGTTTTCCACATGGATCATCCTGGGATTAAATGGGCCCTACAAATCTTTGTGGGACCCCCACAGGCCCTTTTGTCAAATACGAGATGGTTGAAATTGTATGAGCTCAAGTATGGATCTTCAATTTTGTTCAATTTGTCTCCAGGTCTGTTTTTGTACTAGGACAACGCTGTTTTTATGACTGTACCCTGTAATATAGTTTGAACTCTGGTATAGTGATCCCCACTGTATTGCTCTTTTCTTTCAGGGTTGTGTTGGATATTTGAGGTCTTTTGTTTCTCCATATGAATTTAAGGCTTTTTTTTCCAAGTCTGTGAAGGAACACTTGGGGATTTTAATTAGCATTGCCTTGAATCTGTATATAAATTTGGGAAGAATGGACATTTTTCTAATCCATGAGCATGGGAAGTCTTTCCATCTTCTGATGTCTTCTTCAATCTCTTTCTTTAAAGGTTTAAAATTTTTGTTGTAGAGATTTTTAGTGTCTGTGGTTAGGTTTGTTCTTAGTTATTTTATTCTTTTTAAGGTTATTGTGAGTGGGAAGCTCTCCTTATATTCCTCCTGTTGCTTGTTGTTGGTGTAAAGAAAGGCTACTGATTTTTCTAGGTTAATTTCCTATCCCATCAGCTTACTGAAAGTCTGTATTGTTTCTTGGAGTTTTCTGGTAAAGTTTTTAGCATCTCTTAGTTAAATTCTCATATTGTCTGCAAAAAGGGATAGCTTGACTCCTACTTTTCCAATTAGTACTCCTTTGAATTTCTTTTCTTGCCTTTCTGGCCTAGCAAGCCTTTCAAACAATATATTTAAGAGTAGCGATGATATGGGCAGCCTTGCCATGTTCCTTTTTTTAAGGGGAATGCTTCTAACTTCTCTGCATTTAGGATGATTTTGGCTGTGGGTTTGTTGTATATGGCTTTGAATATGTTGAGGAATGTTTCCTCCAGTCCAGTTCTCTCTAGAACTTTAAACATGAGGGATGATGGATTTTGTCAAAGGTGTTTTCTGCATCAAATGAGATGATCAAGTGTTGCTTTTTTTTTTTTTGTCTTTTAGTCCATCTATGTGTTTTATGATATTTATTAATTTATATATGTTGAACCAGCCCTGTATCTCTGGTATGCATCCAACTTGGTCATAGTGGATGATTTTTTTGATGTGGGTCTGTATGTGGTTTGCAAGTGTTTTGTTGAGTATTTAGCATCTTTTTTGTTGTTGTTGTTGGGAGCTTTTGTATTACATTTTCAACTTCCTCAAATATTATGGGTTTGTCTAAGCTGTCAATCTCATCTTGGATAAGCTTTGGTGAATTCCAGGATTTCAGATATCCATCCATTTCTCTTAGGATTTGAAATATAATAGAATATACATCTTTGATGTATTCCCATATGATTGTCTGGATCTTTTTCTTGTCCATTGTGATGTTTCCCTTTTCATCACAAATTCTAGTGATTTGGAGTTGCTCTTTTTTTTCTTTTGGTAAACTGGGCTAGAGGTCTGTCTATCTTGTTTATCCTTTCAAAGAACCGACTTCTGGATTCATTGATTGTTTGTATTGTTTTCTTTGTTTCAATTTCATTGATTTCTATTCTGATTTTTGTTATTTTTTCCTGTCTCTTGGGTTTGGGGTTCATTTGTTGTTGTTTCTCTAGGTTTTTTAGCTACGGCGTTAGATTTTTGTTGTGCTCTTTCTGGTTTTCTTTTTCTTATATTTTTAATTTTAATTTAATTTAATTTTATTTTATTTTTGTCTTTTCGAGACAGGGTCTCCCTGTAGCCCCAGCTGTCCTGGAACTCACTCTGTAGACCAGGCTGGCCTTGAACTCTCAAAGATCCACCTGCCTTTGCCTCCCAAGTGCTAGGATTAAAGGCGTGCACCACCACGCCCGGCAGTGGTTTTCTTTTTTTAATGTAGGCACTGAGGGCTATACAATTCCCTCTTAGGACTGCTTTTAAAGTATCCCATAGGTTTTGTTGTGTTGTGTTGTCATTTTCATTTAGTTCCAGGAATGCTCTTTTTCTTTCTTTCTTTCTTTCTTTCTTTCTTTCTTTCTTTCTTTCTTTCTTTCTTTCTTTCTTCCTTCTTTCCTTCTTTCCTTCTTTCCTTCTTTCCTTCTTTCCTTCTTTCCTTCTTTCTTCCTTAACCCATTCATTGCTCAGGAGTGTGTTGTTATTCTCCATGTGTGCTTGTATGCTTATTCTGCTGTTGATATTGAGATTTATTGCATTGTGGTCTGACAGAATTCATGACATTAATTCAATCATTTTGTATTGAAGATTTTTCTGTGTCCTAGTATGTGGTCGATTTTTGGATAATGTTCTATGGGGTGCTGAGTAGAAAGTATATTCTCTGGTGTTTTGGTGGAATATTCAGTAGATGTTTGTGGCGTCAATTTGGAGTAATGCATTGCTGAGTTCAGATGTCTTTCTGTTTATTCTTTGTCCAGTTTATCTATCCAAAGAGCTCAGTGGGATATTGAATTCCTCCAATATTAGCATGCTGGGAATAATCCATGCTTTAACGTCTTGTAAGATTGTGTTTATAAAGTTTGGGGCACTGGAGTTTGGTGCATATATCTTTATGATTGTGAATTATTCATTATTAATTGTTCCTTTTGTAAGGATGTAATGGTCCTCTGTAGCTTTTCTGGTTAGATTTACTTGAGGTTTATTTTGTCTCATAGTAGAATGGCAACTCCTGCTTGCTTTTTGATACTATTTTCTTGGAATATATTTTTCCATCTTTAACTTTAAGTTGGTGCCTCTCCTTAAGGTTGAGATGGGTTTCTTGTAGACAGCATATATATTTATTCTGTTTCCTAATCTATTTTCCCAATCTATGTCTTCTTTTGATTGGGGAGTTTAGAGCATCAACATTTAGGGTTATTATTGAGAGATGTGTGTTGATTCCTTTCACCTTATTTTCTGTTTTCATTCTTGGTCTAGGTTTGTATTTACTTTCTTTCTCTTTTTCTTTCTTTTTTTTGTTCAGCTTGCCTTTTTATGATTTTAAATGTGTTTATTGATATTTTGAGTATTTCAGACATCATTTCTCAGTTCAGTTTAGACATATTCCCCTTTCCCTTCCCCCCACCCCATCCCAGATCATGCATTCTGCCATAACTGTACTGCATTTTTCACTCAGTCTTTTTTTAATGTTTACATATTCACATTTTCCTACATTTTTTTTAATTTTTGTACGTGTATGAATGTACTGTCTGCATGTAGGTTTATGCACCCATGTCATGCAATGCCGCAGAGGTCAGAAGAGGGTGTCAGATTCTGAACCTGGGTCCTCTGCATGAGCAGTCGTTGCTCTTAACTACTAGGTCATCTCTACAGCCCCACATTTTCCTCATTTAATTTTATACTACTCTAAAGTATGAATACATACTTTCCACTCATATACAATAATTGCAGAGTCTGAAAGTCAGTGGTAGATTGTTTCTAGAGTCTTTATAATGTAAATCTAAAGAGATTTACATTATAACAACATAGTTGCTTTCAGATAAACAGAAATATAACAATCATGCTATTCAGCTTGACTATCATCTGGGGATTTGGTGTTAGCATCCACCACAGAGGGAGAACTTTCCCCACTTGTTTTTCTGGGACTGTGTTACTTCACTTAGCGTGATGACTTCAAGTTCCATCCATTTACCTGTAGATTTCATGATGTCATCTTTCTGTACCACTGCATAGAAATCCATTGCATAAATGTGCCATATTTTTGTTAGCCACTCATCAGTTGAGGGGCATTTGGGTTGGTTCCAGCTCTTCACTATTGTGAAGAGAACATCAGTAAACATGGATGTGCATGTATCTTTGTGGTAGGATGAGTATTGTGGGTACATACCCAGGAGTGGTATGGTGGGAACATTTTGAGTTTTTTAAGGGTTCTCCATACTGCTTGTCCCAGTTTGTCTTCCATTGCTGTGACAAAACACTCTGACCAACACCAACTTGGGGAGGAATGGGTTTATTCAGCTTACATCTCCTGGTTCACAGTTCATCACTCAGGGAGCACAAGGCAGGAACTCAGGGAAGGAACCTGGAGGCAGGAGCTGAAGCACAGGCCATGGAGGAGTGCTGTTCACTGGCTTGCTCCCTGGCTCATGCCCAGCCCGCCTTCTTATACAGTACACAACAACCTGTCCAGGGTGGCACCACTCTTGTGGGCTGGGCCCTCCCACACTGCTCGACCATCAAGACAATACTCCACAGATGTGGCCACAGGCCAATCCAATGGAGCCAATTCCCCAACTGAGGCTCCCTTAACCCAGGTGTGTCAAGTTGACACTAAAGCTATCCAGCACACTGCTTTACATAATGTTTGTAAAAGTGTACATTCTCACCAGCAGTGGAGATGAGAGTTCCCCTTTATCCACAACCTCTTCAGTATTTGGTGCCTTTGTGTTCTTGATCTTAGCCAGTGGTATCAGAGTTAGATAATATCAGAGAGTGGTTTTAATTATTAATGATGTTGAACATTTTTTAAGATGTTTCTCAGCCATCTTTACTTCCACACTGGTGAAGTCTCTGTTCAGCTCTTTACTCCATCTTTTGAATTGGTCATTTGTTTTCTTTTTATTTTTTGAGTAGTTTATATATGCTTGAGGATAATGATCTGTCATATGAATCACTGGTGAAAATTTGCTCCCACTCTGTGCTGTACAGAAGCTTTTGAGTTTGATGAAGTCCCATTTGTCAACTATTGACCTTATTTCCTGTGCAGCTGCTGACCGATTTAGAAAGTCTTTTCCTATGCCTATGTCTTGTAGGTTGTTACCAACTTTTTCTTCTATCACCTTCAGGGCTTCAGGTTTTACTTTGAGATCTTTGATCCACTTGGAGTTCACTTTTGTACAGGGTGAGAGGTAGGGGGTAAATTTTGTTCTTCTATAAATGGCGATCCAGTTTTGTCAGCACCATTTGCTGAAGATGTTATCCTTCTTCCATTGAGGTTTTTTGCCCCTTTGTCAAATATGAGGTGGATGAAATTGCATGAGCTTGAGTTTGGATAATCAATTTTGTTACATTGGTCCATGGGTCTGCTTTTGTATCAATACCAGGATATCTTTATGACTATCACCCTGCAATATAGCTTGAAGTCAGGTAAAGCAATCCTCCTGTGCTGCATTTTTCACTTAGGGTTGCTTTAACAATTTGGGGTCTTTTGGTTTTCCAAATGAATTTAAGGATTTTTTTTTCCAAGTCTGTGAGGAAGCTCATGGGGCTTTTAATTAGTATTGCATTGAATCTATATTTCAATTTGGGTAAAATAGACATTTTTAAAATATTATTTTTCCAATCCATGAACTTTGGAGATCTTTCAATCTTTTGATGGCATTTTCAGTCTCCTTCTTTCGGAGTTTAAAATTTTTGTTTTGAGATCATTGGTATCTTTGGATAGGTTTGTTCCCAGGTATTTTATTATTTAAGAGGCTCTTGTGAGTGGGAAATTCTTCTTATATTCTTTCTCCACTTGTTTATTGTTGGTGTAAGGAAAGGCTACTGATTTTTCCTATTTAATTTTGTATCCTGCCACTTTACTGAAACTATTAATCACTTTTAGAAATTTTCTGGTGGAGTTTTGAGCATCCCTTAGGTAACCTATCATATCATCTGCAAAAAGTGATAGCTTACCTTCTTCTTTTCAGATTAGGGCACCTTTAATTTCTTTCTCTTGTCTTATTGCCCTAGCAAGCATTTCAAGCACTGTGTTGAAGAAGAATGGCAATAGGAGAAGACTTGCCAGGTTCCAGTCTTTAAGGGAAATGGTTCCAATTTCTCTCCATGTAGGATGCTGTTGGCAGTGGGTTTGCTATATATGGATTTGATCATGTTGAGGAATGTTCCTTTCAGTCCTATTCCCTCTAGGACTTTAAACATGAGGGGATGCTGGATCTTTTCAAAGGCTTTTTCTGCATCAATCAAGATGATCATGTGGATTTTGTCATTCAGTCTATTTATATTTATTTGTTTTATGATATTTATTGATTTACATATGTTGAACCATCCCTGTATCTCTGGTATGAATCCAACTTGGTCATGATGGATGATCTTCTTGATGTGGGTCTGTATGCCATTTGCAAGTATTTATTTAAAATTTTTGCATCTATGTTCATTAATGAAATGGGTCTATAGCTTTCTTTTTTGGTTGCATCTTTGCCTGATTTTGGTATTAGGGTGATGCTGATTTCATAGAAGTAATTTGGGGGAATTCTCTCTGTTTTTTTTTTTCCTTCTGAACAGATTTGTAGTTATGGTTATAGGAGCTCTTTAAATTTTTTTTTTTGTCTTTTCCAGACAGTGTCTCCCCGTAGCCCCAGATGTCCTGGAACTCACTCTGTAGACCAGGCTGGCTTTGAACTCACAAAGATCCGCCTGCCTCTGCCTCCCAAGTGCTAGGATTAAAGGTGTGCACCACCACACCCGGGTAAAATATTTTATAGTATTCTGGTGTGAATCCATCTGCGCCTGGGCTTTTTCAGTTGGGAAGGCTTTTTTTCCCCAAAGCCAATTTTTATTGAAGCCTTGTGCATTTCATACAAAATTACCAATCAAATCTAGATCCAATATCCCTTTCTTGCACCCTCCCACTCTACCAGACCTCATGCATTCTGCCAAACATTGTTTTCATATTTTTCTCAGTCTCTACTTTTTTTTTTTTTTTTGCTTAATTGGGCTAGAGGTCTGTCTATTTTGTTTATATTTTCAAGGAACCAGCTTTTTTTGAGTGCACGGTGGTTAGATCAGGGACTTGCCAGGACAACCTGAAGCACAGATCGAGCTCAGTCACCCCTCCCAACTGGAATTGCTGAGAGTGTGTCCAAGTGGATTTTTGGTGAATCTTCAGAACAGAAATGGAAGAGTGAATAAGACTTCCAATATATAAACAAAATGAAAGCCTGAAACCTAGACAAGTCAACACTCCATAAACAAGGAGAAAAAAAAGGCATCTGAAGGAGGCAAGCAAAGGAAGCTTTCAACACAGTGAAAAGGCATTTGTGATTCACATCAGAATACAGGCAAAAAAGGGAAATCCACATGCCAGGGACACAGCAAAGGAACAACATGGGAAAGGTGCAGGATAATTCCACACCAAGCTCTCCCAACCCTGTAGGAGATTCCTACAGCAGGATCCCCCTGGGGGTGACCCAAGAAACAGATCTTAGAGGAACAATTGCAGACCTATTCAGAGAAATTAAAGAATATAAAGAACAAGTCAGAGAACTACAGAGAGAGAAAGAAAAACTCAAGAAGGACCTAGAGGGAGACAATGACAAACTACGGAAAGAACTAAAGAGATAGAATGACAAACTATAGAAAGAACTAGAGGGAGAAAATGACAAACTCCAGAAGGAAGTGGAAACACTGAAAAAGGAATCCAACCAGTGAAGTAAGGAGCACCAAGAAGAGATTGAAAAGCTCCAAAAGGAAGTGAAAATACTAAAGAAATCATAGAGTGAAATGAAAAAGGAAATAGAACATTCATCCAATCAAGAGGAAAGGAATGGAAAAAGCCTCAATAGAATAGAGGAAGCAGAACAAAGAATATCAGACATGGAAGATAACACAGAGAAAATAAAAAGCTCAAATAAAGATTATGAAAAATTTAAAAATACACAAAAGTGGAAGAACCAGTAAATATGGGACACTATGAAAAGATCAAGCCTCCACGTCATAGAAATAGAGGAAGGAGAAGAATACCAAGAGAATAGTATTGATCAGATCTTCAACAGAATAATGAAAATTTCCACAAACCCCCCCCAAAAAAAAGACAAACCCATACAAATACACGAAGCACATAAAAGTCCAAACAGACAAGATCAGAAAAAAAAAAACTCCCCACGCATATCATAGTTAAAATGCTAGATGCCCCAAACAAAGACGAAATTCTGAAAGCCAAAAGAGAAAAACAACAAGTCACATATAGGGGAAACACAAGAGAATTACAACTGACTTCTTGGCACAAACAATGAAATCAAGGAGAACATGGATCGAAGAATTCCCAGTGTTAAAGGACTATGGATGCCAACTCAGGTCACTATACCCAGCAAAAATTTCAATTGTAGTTGACGGAGAGAGAAAAATCTTCCCTGACATAAACAAGATGATAGAACCCATGTCCGGAAAACCAAACCTTCAGAAAATAGTTGAACCAATTCAAAGGACAGGAGAGAGGAGGAACAATCCCCAAACACTTAGAAAGAGAAACTCATAAAAACATAACTGCAGAAGTAGAAACAGAGACCAAAAATGCAAATGGATAATAAGGTGAAAGGAAGCAACATGCATCTTTCAATTATAACCTTAAATATTAATGGACTAAACTCCCCAATCAAAAGACAGATTGGGAGATGGGATTAGGAAAGAATACCCATCTATAATTCTGTATACAAGAAAGCCATCTGAATCTCAAGGATAGGCACCAATTTAAGGTGAAGGGATGGAAAAAATATTCCAAGAAAATGGTACCAAAAATAATCAGGTGCTATTTTAATATCAGACAAAATAGATGTTAAAGTAAAATAAATCAAAAGAGACAAAGAGGACCATTATATCTTTATCAAAAGAACAAGTGACCATGAAGACTTCACAATCATGAATATATATGCACCAAACTCTGGTGCACCAAACTTCATAAAGACAAATCTTCAGGACGTCAAGGCACAGATTAACCCCAACACATTAAAAATAGGGGACTTCAGTACCACACTAAGTACTTTGGACAAATCAACAGAACAAAGAATAAACAGAGAGACATCTGAACTGAATGATACTATACACCAAATGGACCTCACAGACATTTACCGAATATTCCACCCAAACACCAGAGAATACACTTTCTACTCAGCACCCCATGGAACATTCTCCAAAACAGACCACATACTGGGACACAGAAAAAAAACCCTCAACAAATACAAAAAAAGATGGAAATAATTTGATGCATTCTATCAGACCACAGTGCAATAAAGCTCAATATCAACACCAGGATAAGCTGTACAACCTAGAAGAACACATTGAGACTAAACAACACTCTCCTGAATAATGAATGGGTCAAGGAAGAAATAAAGAAATAAAAGCATTCCTGGAACTGAATGAGAATGATAATACAGCGCAACAAAATATATGGGACACTTTAAAAGCAGTCCTAAGAGGGAAGTTTATAGCCCTGAGTGCCTACATCACAAAAACAGAAAGAGCACGAGTGAATGATCTAGCACTGCAGCTAAAAACACTTGAGAGACAACAACAAATGAATGCTAAACGCAGCAGACAGGAAGAAATAACAAAAATCAGAGCAGAAATCAATAAAATAGAAACAATGAAACCAAGAAAAAAAAAATCAATGAATACAAAAGTTTGTTCTTTGAGAGAATAAACAATATAGACAGACCTCTAGCCCAGTTAACCAAAAGAAAGAACAACTCCAAATCAATACAATCTGTGATGAAAGGGGAAATATCACAACAGACCATGAAAAGATCCAGAAAATCATGAAAGAATACTTCAAAAACCTATACGCTACTAAGTTTGAAAACCTACGAGAAATGGATAAATATCTGAAATCCTGGGAATCAACAAAGCTGAACCAAGAAGAGATCAACAGCTTAAACAGACCCATAATATATGAAGAAATTGAAGATGTAATAAGAAACTTCCCATCTAAAAAAAGCCCAGACCCAAACGGTTTCACGTCAGAATTCCATAAAAGACTTCAAAAAGACTTACTACCATTATTAGTCAAATTGTTTAGAAGGATACAAGCAGAGGGAAGTCTCCCAAATTCCTTCTATGAAGCCAGCATCACTCTAATACCAAAACCAGGCAAAGATACAACCAAAAAGGAGAAGTATAGACCCATCTCTTTAATGAACACAGATGCAAAAATCCTGAACAAAATACTTGCAAACCACATACAGACCCACATCAAGAAGGTCATCCAGCATGACCCAGTTGGATTCATACCATAGATGCAGGGATGTTTCAATGTACAAAAATCAATAAATAACATCAAACATATAAATGGACTGAATGACAAAAACCACACCATCATCTCAATTGACATGGAAAAAGCCTTTGACAAAATCCTGCATCCCTTCATGTTTAAAGTCCTAGAGGGAATTGGATTGGATGGATGATTCCTTATTGTAATCAAAGCCATATACAGGAAACCCACAGCGAATATCATCCTAAATTGGAAAATGACAGAAGCATTCCCTTTTTTTTTTTTTAATTTTTTTTTTAATTTTATTTATTTCTGTATGTGTATGAATGTACTCTGTCTGCGTGCAAGTCTGTGCACCCGTGTCGTGCAATGCCGCGTAGGTCAGAAGAGGGTGTCAGACTCCCCTGGAACTGGAGTTCTCCTGGAATTGGAGTTTCAGACAGTTCTCAGCCGCCATGTGGGTGCTGGGGATCGAACCCGGGTCCTCTGTAAGAGCAGTCGGCGCTCTTAACCACTAGGCCATCTCTCCAGCCCGAAGCATTCCCTTTAAAGGTAGGAACTCTGAAGGGCTGCCCCCTGTCACCACTCTTTTTCAATATAGTGCTTGAAACGCTCACTAAGGCAATAAGGCAAGAAAACGAAATTAAAGGAATTCTAATTGGAAAAGAGGAAATTAAATGATCCATTTTTGCTGATGATATGGTCATTTATATAAGGGATGCTAAAAACTCCACCAGAAAATGCCTAGAAATGATTAATAGCTTCAGTAAAGTGGCAGGATACAAAATTAACCTAAAAAAATCAGTAGCCTTTCTTTACACAAACAACAAGCTACTGAAGAAGGAATACAAGGAGACTTTCCCACTCACAATAGCCTCAAAAACAATAAAATAACTTGGAACATACCTTACCAAGGACACCAAAGATCTCTACAACAAAAATTTTAAAGCCCTGAAGAAGGAAATTGAAGAACACATTAGAAGATGGAAAAAACCCCCATGCTCATGGATTGGGAAAATTAACATTGTAAAAATGTCCATTTTACCAAAACTCTTGTATGGATTTATTGCCATCTCAATTAAAATCCCCAAGACTTTTTACACAGGCTTGGAAAAAAGTCCTTAATTTAATTTGGAAAAACAAAAGAGCCCAAATAGCCATAGCAACCCTGAGTGTAAAGAGCAATACAGGGGGAATTTCTATACCAGACTTCAAACTATACCTCAGGGATATTTTATATTTTATAGTCATAAAAACAGCTTGGTACTGGCTCAAAAACTGACCTGTTGTCCAATAGAACAAAACTGAAGATCTAAACCTGAGCACATACAATTTCAGCCACCTCATATTTGACAAGTGGACCAAGAAGACACAATAGAGGAAAGACAGCATCTTCAGCAAGTGGTCTTGGCAAAACTGGATCACCACTTGTGGAAGGATGAAAATAAACCCCTACCTCTTGCCTTGTACAAAAGTCAACTCCAAATGGCTCAAAGACCTCAACGTGAAACCCCAAACTCTGGAGGCAATACAAGAAAAAGTTGGCATCAGACTACAAGACATAGGTGTAGAAAAAGTCTTTCTAAATCAGACAGCAGCTGCGCAAGTATTAAGGTCGACAATTGATAAATGGGAACTCATTAAAATCAAAAGCTTCTGTACATCAAAAGAAACAATAAAGGAAGTGAAGAGAAAACCCGCAGAGTGGGAGAAAAACTTCACCCACCACAGATACATCTGACAAAGCATTGACTTCCAGAGTATATAAACTACTCAAAAAACAAAGAAGAAAGAAAACAAATGAATCACTGAAAAGATGGAGCAAAGAGCTGAACAGAGACTTCAAAAGTGAGGAATTATAGATGGCTGAGAAACATCTTAACAACTGTTCAACATTACTAATAATTAGGGAAATACAAATTAAAACCACTTTAAGATATCATCTTTCATAAGACTGGCTAGGGTCAAGAAAACAAGTGATACCAAGTGCTGGAGAGGTTGTGGGGAAAGGGGCACACTCATCCATTGCTGGTGGAAATGTACACTTGTATAGCCACTATGGAAAGCAGTGTGGAGAACCCTTGGAAAACTCAAAATGAACTTACCACCTGACCCAGTCATACCACTTGTGCTGGATAACTTTAGTGTCAACTTGAGACACCTGGGTTGAAGGAGCCTCGATTGCGGAATTGGCTCCATTGGACTGGCCTGTGGCCAAGTCTGTGGAGTATTGTCTTGATTATTGAGCATTGTGGGAGGGCCCAGCCCACTATGAGTGGTGCCACCCTGGGCAGGTTGTTGTGTACTGTATAAGAGGTCAGGCTGGGCATGGGCCAGGGGAGCAAGCCAGTGAACAGCATTCCTCCATGGCCTGTGCTTCAGCTCCTGCCTCTAGGTTCCTGCCCTGAGTTCTTGCCTTGGATTCCTTGAGTAAGAACTGTGACCCAGGAGATGTAAGCTGCATAAACCCTTTCCTCCCCAAGTTGGTGTCACTCAGAGTGTTTTGTCATGGCAATGGAAGACAAACCAGGACAGAAATTGGTACCAGAAGAGTGGGGTATTGCTGTGACAGACCTGACCTTGGTGTTTTGGGGAAGGATTGTGGAGGCGTTTGGAACTTTGGGCTGGGAAGATCATTGAATGACTAAAGATTGTTGCTGTGGAGCTTGGAGCAGTTTTGCTGAAGGAGTTGTAGAAAATGGAGGACTAGCTTGTGACGTTTCTAGTTTCAAAGGGGAGCAGAGATCATCAGGACTATGTAATCTGTGGGTTCTGGTCAGCTGGGGCTGAAAAACCAGCTGTAAGTAACAAGAGACCAGAACTGAAGTGAAATCTTTGTTGTACTGGGATAATTGATGCTGGTTAGCTGGGGCTGAAGAATCAGCTGTAAGTAACAAGAGACCAGCATCACTGTGGTAAAATCTTCTGGGAAAAATTTCTTCAGGGTCAGCACACAGAAGCTGTGATCCAGAAGGGGCCTGAGCCTCCATGTCAAGCCAGAAGCAGGACTTGGTAGTGTGTAAGAGTCTCCTATATGGTTC
>VZQC01004719.1:71277-86022 GCA_009823505.1 Rhizomys pruinosus
TGTGTCAAGTTGAAAAGGGGTCAATTGTTGCTGGATAGCTTTAGTTGTAAACTTGAGCACACCTGGTTTTGAGGGAGCTTCGATTGGGGAATTGGCTCCATTGGACTGGCCTAGTGGCCTATGTCTGTTGTGTATTGTCTTGATTGTGAGCAATATGGGAGCACCCAGCCCACTAAGGGTGGGTGCCATCCTGGGCAGTTTGTTGTTTACTGTATAAGAGGTCAGGCCTGGCATGGGCCAGGAGAGCAAACCAGTAACATCATCCTCCATGGCCACCTGTGCATCAGCTCTAGACCTCCAGGTTCCTGCCCTGAGTTACTTCCTTGGACCTCCACGCTGAGTGAGAACTGTGACCCAGGAGATGTAAGCTGAATAAACCTTTCCTTCCCAAATTGGTGTCAGCTTCAGAGTGTTATTGTCACAGCAATGGAAGACAAAGTAGGACACCACTCCTGGGTATATACCCACAAGACTCATCTTACTGCAGAGATACATGCACAGCTATATTTTTCCAGCTCTGTTTACAATAGCAAAAAGCTGGAATCAACCCACATGTTCCTCAACTGACGGGTGGGATAGAGAGAATTGGTACATGTACACAATGGAGTTTATGCAGCAATAAAAAAGACAACATATTGAACTTGGCAGGTAAATGGATGGAGTAGAAGATATTATATTACCATGAAGTAACAACAATTCCCAGAAAAACAAATGATGAATTGGTATCCCTCTCTCATCTGTGGATGCTAGTGCCAAGATACCCAGTTGTAAATATTTCCTATGGAATGATGCATATGCATACTGGAAAGAACAACAACAGCACAAACAACAGAAAAGACTGCATCGAAGTTAGACTTGAAATGGATGAAATCTGTGGGTGGACGGGAGGGAACATGCGGTCAATATTTTATATATAACATATATCATATATATATATAATTATAATATATATATATAATATATATTAATATATATATATAAATTTAGACAAAAAAACCAGCCCTTGGACTTTGTTGATTCCTATATATTGCTTTTCTTCGGTTTCTATTTACATTGATCTTATGCCTGATTTTTGTGATTTTTCCTGACTTTGGGTTTAGGGTTCATTCTTGTTGTCTCTCAAGTGTAGTGTTTTTTTTTAATTTTTAAAATTACTTATTATTTCTTATGTGTATGAGATGTACTCGTCTTCATTGTTAGTTGGTGCACCATTCCTGCAATCCATGGAGCGCGCCAGAAGAGGCCATCACATTCCCCTAAACTGGACTTATAGATGGTTTTTAGCTGCTTGTCTGTGGTGCTGGCAAATTGAACCCTTGTGTTCTTCTGCAAGAGCAATCAGAAAAATTGCTCTTAAACACTGCTGAAGCATCTCTCCATTCCCCATCTCTCAAGTGATTTTAGCTTCAGTGTTAGATAGGCCTAGATTCTGTCTTTTTTTCCTTTCTTCTTTGTGCTGGGGCACTGTAGGGCTATAAATTTACCTCTTAGGACTGCTGTTGAAGTATCCCACAGGTTTGTGGTTTTGATGTTTTGTTTTCTTTTTTTGTCTTTTTTGTTCACTTTCATGAATACTTTTATTTCACTATTTCTTCCCTGACACATTCATTATTCAAGATGGTGATGTTTATTCTCCATGTGTTCTTGTAGCTAGTTGGGCTTATTCTGGTGATCATCTTGAACTTTATTGAACTGTAGTCTGATAAAATGCATGGAATAATTTCAATCCTTCTGTATTTGTTGAGATTTCTTTTGTGTCCCAATATGTGTTTGATTTTGGAGAACATTCTATGAGGTGCTAAGTAGAAAGTATATTCTCTGGTGTTTGGGTGGAATATTCTGTAAAAGTCTGTGAGGTCCATTTTCCGTATGGCATTGGTCAGTTCTGATATCTCTCTGTTTATTTTTTGTCCAGTTGATCTATCCAAGATACTCAATGGGGTGTTGAAGTCTCCCACTATTAGAGTTTTAGGATTAATCTGTGTCTTGAGGTCCTACAGAGTAGTATTTATTACGTTAGTTGCACCAGTGTTTGGTGCTTAGGTGTTTAGGATTGTGAGGTCTTCATTGTTGACAATCCCTCAGGCCTGCTGGGGAATTTTGGGGTCTGACCGAAGAAGGAATGAGGGTGAGAGGCGCAGAGTCAAAACACAGACCCTGGGAATCAGGTGAACGCAGACAGAGGGCGAGCTGTCATGGACTCGTTTATTGGGGGCAGGGTTAGGGGTTATGTACTGTTCTCATTCCTGCTCTCCTCTTGTCATCTTCTGATTGGTCCAGGTCTGCAACGCTGCTTGCTTGCATGGTCTCCCCTGCCTAGGGAAGTTTAGGTTGATGAGGGACAAGCTCTGTGCATGAGTAATTCTTAGCATACTGGCTATACTATACTTCATAGTTAATTGTTCCTTTGACAAGGATGTAATGGTCCTCTTTGTCTCTTTTGATTGGTCTCATTTTGTGATCTATTTTGTCTGATATTAGAATAGCCACTCCAGCTTGTTTCTTGGTACCATTCGTTTGGAATATGTTTTTCCATCCTTTCACTGTAAGGTGGTGTCTGTATTTGAGAGAGAGATGGGTTTCTTGTAAATAGCATATAGAAGGATAATGTTTCCTAATATATTCTCCCAGTCTATGTTTTTTGATTGGAGAGTTTAGACAATTAGTATTTAAGGTTATTAGTGAGAGATGTGTGTTGCTTCCTTTCATCTTATATTTTGTTTGCATTCTTGGTCTATGTCTGTATTTACTCTGTTATGCTTTTGTTGATTTCTCTCTTTAATTGCTTAGGGTTAGTTGCTCCTTTCTTCTGTTCTTTGGATTGCTTTGAGGATTTTCTGTAGTGTTGGTATCTTAGACATGTATTCTTTCACCTTGTTCATGTCGTGAAAGGTTTTTCTTTCTCCTTCAACTATAACTGACATTTTTGCTGGATATAGTAGCCTGAGTTGGCATCTAAAGTTGTTTAGCACAGGGAATACTTTGATCCACATTCTTCTAGTTTTCATAGTTTGGACTGAGAAGTCAGCTGCAATTCTGATAGGTTTCCCCTTATAAGTAACTTGTTTTACTTTTGTGGCTTTCAGTATATTGTCTTTGTTTTGACATCTAGTTATTTAACAGTTATATGGAGCAGGGAGTTTCTTTTCTGATCCTGTCTATTTGGTGTTCTATGTGCTTTTTGTATATGAATGGGATTGTCTTTTTTCAGTTTGGGGAAATTTTCTTCTATCATTATGTTGAAGATCTGGTCAATAGTGTTGTCTCGGGATTCTTCTCCTTCCTCTACCCCTATGATGTGGAAGTTTGTTCTTTTCATAGTGTCCTAAATTTCCTGGTTGTTCCACTCTTGATTTTTTTCTTTTAATTTTTCATAATCTTTACTTGTGCTTTCTAGTTGCTCCACAATATGCTGAAGGTTTGATATTCTTTTTTTTTCTGCTTCTTCCATTCTGCTTCTAAGGCTTTTTCCCATCCTTTCCTGGTGATTGGATGAATGTTCAATTTTCTTTTTAATTTCATCCTGTGATTTCTTTATATCTTCCACTTCCCTCTGGAGCCTGTCATTCTCATCGTGTAGCCCCTTTGTTCATTGGTCACTTTCCTTTTTCATTTTGGCCTGGGATCTTTTCATCATTTCTACTTCCTTCCTGAGTTTGTCATTTTCTCCCTTTAGTGCTTTCTATTGTTTGTCATTATTTCCCTCTAAGTCCTTCTTGAGTTTTTCATTCTCATCCTTTGGTTTTCTAATTTCTTTGAGTATGTCTACAGTTTTTCTTCTAAGGTCTGTGTCTTGGCTTTTCTTCAGAGATGTTGTTGTAGGGATCTTCTGTAAGGTTGTAGAGTTTGGTCTGGATTTATTGTGAGCTTTTCCAATGTTGTGTTTTCTTTGTGTCTTTGGCATGTGGATTTGTTTGTTTATTTGTTTCTTTGGATTCTGTCACCTCAACATTGGCTGCACAGACTATAATAAATGATGTTGCACCTGTTAGGTCCTCTACACCACAGCTCCACCAGGTTGATGGGGTTTGGGGAGATTGTGTTGCTACTTTGACTTGCATGCCAGTAGGCCCCCAAGGGTCAAGGCAGCTCTGCTTTGCCTTACTGGGACCTCACTAAGTCCATGTGCCTGTCTGGAGACTAAGCTGGGACTTCTGGGGGCAAAAGCTGAGCCCCCCAAGAGTTAAGACATTTCTGTGTTGTCTTACTGGGACCTCACTGAGTCCATGTGCCTGTCTGGAGCCCAAGCTGGGACTTCCAAGGATGGATATCAAGCCTCCCAAGAGTCAAGGCAGTTCTGACTTCCTTACTGGCACCTCACTGAGTCTGTGCACCTGTCTGAAGGCCAAGCTGGGACTTCTGGATGCAGGTGTTGAGGCCCCAAAAGACAAGGCAGATCTGCCTTGCCTTACTGGCACCTCACTGGGGTTTGTATTTTCACACTTATACTTTTATTAAACTCTCTCTAGCTGCTTGGGCACTCCTTTCTTCTGTCCTTTGAATTGCTTGGAGTATTCTTTGAATGGTTGGGTTTTTTGGACATATGTTCTTTCATTTTTTTATGTCACGAAAGATTTTTCTTTCTCCTTCAAATTTAATTGACATTTTCTGGGTATAGTAATCTGGGTTGCCATGTCTAGTCATTTAGTACTGGGAATACATTGGTCCACGTTCTTCTGGCTTTCATAGTTTGCATTGAGAAGTCAGCTGTAATTCTGATTGGTTTTCCTTTATATGTAACCTGCTGTTTTTCTCTTGTGGCTTTCAGTATCTTGTCTTTGTTTTGGTTTTATTTATTCTTTTTTATTTTAGTTTTAATTATTTTTGTATGTGTATGAATGTAATGTCTGCATGTAGATTTGTGCACCCATGTCATGCAATGCTGAGGAGGTCAGAAGAGAGCATTGGATACCCCTGGAACTGGAGTTAGAGACTGTTCTCAGCCAGCATGTGGGTGCTGGGAATCAAACCCGGGTCATCTGCAAGAGCAGTCAGTGCTCTTAACCGCTAGGCCATATCTCCAGCCCCTTGTCTCTTTTTTGGGGTGTCTACTCTTTTATCTATGACATGGCTTGGGGAATTACTTTTCTGATCTTGTCTATTTGGAGTTCTATGTGCTTCTTTTTTATCCTTTTATTTATTTTATTTTTTAACTTTTTAAATTTTATTGAGTGTATTTCACACAACATTTCTTAATCAAATTTAGACTCATTCCCTCATCCATGCCCATATCTCATGCCCCACTGCTCCCTACCAGAACCTATGAATTCTGTCATACACGTTGAGTCCTGTATTGCGTCTTTTTCCTCAGGCTTTTGTAACCTTTTGATGCACAAGTTTAGTGTTTTGCTTAGTTATTTGAATAGGTTTTTCTCTATTTTATTCCCTTTGATTTTATATTATTCTAAAATATGCATATATACATACCACACATAAATCAAAATTACAAAATCTGAAAATAAACTATAGGTTAATTCCAAAGCACATTTAACAATTCACATTTTAACAGTAAAGTTGCATGCAGGTAAAAAGAAGAATAACTTTACATTCTCTTTTTTAAGAATATGAATATTAATATTCCTATATGATAGTACACACCATAGAATTACATAAGGATAAATTATGAATGGTTGTAGCATGTATTGATAAAGAGAGAAAATATTACTTTCAAAATATTTTTAAATGTTAAATATAATCTTTTTTTTTTACATAAATATGCCATGTTTTCCCCAAGGAAGTGCTTGAAGGTTCCTCCTAACAATCATCTATCTTGCCCTCATGATCCACACTGGGGTCCTCCCCCCCCATGGTCACCCATCTAACTCTGTGTGTTCTACATAGTTCATTCCAGGGCAGGTTTGGCTACAGTGAGACCCTGTCTCAACAGCAACATCAACAAAACAAGAACAACATGAAGAAAAGTGCAAGCACCCTGAAAGGCAAAATATGTAAAAACGAATAGTTTAAATAAAGGAAGCATGGATCTCATTCAAAGAGAACTCAGATTTTAGAATTGGAAGATTGGAAATTTAAAGTACAAGGGTTCTAATGGAAAAATTGGATAAATTATAAGAGCAGAGTGATAAGAAAGTGGAGTCTGGAATTGGCTAATGTAAGCAAAAAGAAAGGTTTTAGTAAGTTGTAACCATAACAGATATAGAGAAAATTGCTGCATCTGTTCTTAAAATTTCATAAACAAGGAAAAGCTTCATCAGCAACTGACATGTCTGAAAAACTACTATGTAATATAATCAATATCAAAGCAAGTAAACTCTGCATTCCATATCATAAATTAAAGACTGATAGGAAAATATATTCTGATAAATTTGGCATTGCTTACAATTTAAAAGCCATCTTAGAATCTCCCTGTTCCAAGAAAAGTTTCTTTCTCACTGAGCTTGGCTCACATCTATTCTGCATAGTTCATTAGGCACTTGCCACACTGTACCCACCACCAACTTGTGCCTAGGCCCATGGTGCTGCTCCTACTACAAATGTCCAGATAAGCCTGCAAGAACCTGACCCCTGGAACTCAATATTGTATATTCAGGCAAAAGCCATTTCCCATTGCTTTATAACCCATGAGTAGAGAGTCTGGAGCTGTGTGGCATGAGAATAAAAAATTAAAAGTGAAATATGATGCACATGCCAAACTTCTATTCATACCTGGTCAGAAAGCAACCTGCTACATCCAAGGAAAAAAAAAACAGCACCAAACTTGAAGTAACCAAAGTCAGATTGGAATTTCACATTAGATAATAAATCAACAAAAATAACCCATATGTCCAAACCACAATGAAAAAACACAAATAATATAAAAAATGAAGATAACATTTTCCCAAAAATCGCCATGAAGCCCACAGAAGTGTTCTTTCTACAAGGATAACTACCCAAGCATCCCCGAACACATAATTTAATTGAAAAAATCCACACGCATTATTAAAGAATTCAACGACTTTAGCCATGAAGGTTGGCACATGTCTGTGATTCCAGTACACTGAAGGCAGAGGCAGGTGAGTCTCCATTAGATGGAGGTCATTCTGTTCTACATGTTTCAGACCAGTGGGGAAACCCACTGGAAAACACCAAAATAAAATTAGAAAAAAATAAAACTAAAAGAAAGCAAAGAAGATAGGAACAGACAGTGGACGCTACATTAAAAAATAAATGAAAATATATTTAGCTGAATGAAATGACAAAAATCATTTAAGACTTAAAAGTGGAATTCACTGTAAAGGACAAATATTTATTGAAGAAAACTCAATCCAAAATGAAGATAGGAGAAATGAAGACTAAACTGAATAATTCAGCATGCAAATTTGAAATGTCAGGAGAAAGCTTTATGAGCAGAATGAAAGAAGTGAAAAATGGAACATCAAGACAGGACAACAGCGTGAAGATTTGAATGATTCAAGCAAAAACATGGAAATTTTAAAAGAAAAAATGCAATGGAATATTACAGAATGTGGGATACCATGAAAAGACCTAATTTAGTCACCATAGGCATAGAGGAAGGAGAAGAATCTCAGATTAATGGCACTGAACAGATATTCAAAAGGATTAAAAAAATCTTCCTTAAATTAAGGACGTACACACCTATACAGATACAAGAAGCACACAAAGCACCAATTCACTGGACCAGAAACACTTCACTGCAAATCAGAGTAAAAGCAATAATTAAATATAACAAAGAGCAAGTAATAATAGCTGTAAGAGAAAAAATAATAATCTAAAGGATACCTCATCTGAATTATATCTGATTATAAAGTTAATATATAAAAGATACTGGATTAAAGTATGTTAAGCCTTATATAATTGTCGATGCCAATCCAATATATTTTAAACAGCAAAGTCAACCATATTCAAAAGAAAATTAAAATACGCCCATGATTCAAATAGAGCAAAAGAATTTTTGCTCAACGAACCAGCCATACAGACACTACTTAAAGGATTGCAATTGTCTGAAGACAGAAAAGATGATACTCAAAATGGTTACAGAAAGAAAGCAAATTAAGTTATAGAACTAAATGAAAATTATAACACAACAGGAAAAAATACAAAGTATATTAAAACAATTATAAGAAGAAAGTGTATAGCTCCATGAACACAGATTTTAAAAATAAAGAGTACAAATAAATGAATTAATTAAACAATTAAACAATAATTTGCAAAACAAGGATAAACCAACCCCAATGGAAACAGTTAAGAATAATGCATTCCCTCTCAAAATTTTATGACCATCACAAGAATAAAAAACAAAATCTTAAATGCATATGGAATCATGAAAGACCCTGGATAGCTGAAGCGATACAGAGAACAAGGAGCAGGGCAATGCTCAGGAGGTTACCACACCAGGTATCCACGATTATTACAGATTTACAGTCATTTAAGAAAGTGTGATAATAGCACAAAACAGGCACATATATGAATGGAACAGAAGGCTTAATTAGGATTACATGCAATTTCAGGCATCTTATATTTGATGATATTGCCAAGAACACTCACTAAAGGAAAGACAGCACAGCATCTGAATCTAATATTGCTGCAAATGTACATCTCTAGGAGGATGAAACTAGGCCATTATCTACCACCCCGCACACTATTCCATTCCAAGTGGAAGAAATAATCAATGAGAATCCTAAAATTATTGAACTGTAAGAATAAATCATAAGAAGTACCCTAGAATGTGGTTTGGCCCATTTCAGGGCTATAGTCATAAAAACAGTCTGGTCCTGGCAGAAAAAATGACCTGCAAAACAATGAAACAAAATTGAAGATCCAAAATTAAGCATATACAATTTCAACCACCTCATGTTTGACAAAGGAGCCAAGAAGACGCAATGGAAGAATGATAGCATTTTCAGCAAATGGTGTTGATAAAACTGGATCACCACTTGTAGAAGAATAAAATTAAAGCCCTGCCTCTCAGCATGTACAAAAATCAACTCCAACTGGGTCGAAAACCTCAAAGTGAAACTGGAAACTCTGAAGGTGATAGAAGAAATCATTGGCAGAAATCTGTAAGACATAGGCATATGAAAAGTCTTTCTAAATCAGACAACAGCTGAACAGGAAATAATGTCAACAATTGATAAGTGTGACTTCATTACAATCAAATAGTTCTGTACAGCAAAAGAACCAACCAGTGTAGTGAAGTGAAAACGCACAGAGTGTGAGAGAAACTTCATTGCTGATAAATCTGACAGAGTATTAACTTTCAGACTATATAAACTACTAAAAAAAAAAACTAAGAAAACAAAGACTCACTTAAAAGTTGGAGTAAAGAGCTGAACAGAGGCTTCACAAGTGAGGAAGTAAGATGGCCGAGAAACATCTTAAAATGTGTTCCCCATCATTATTAATTAAGGAAATGCAAATTAAACCTACTTAAAGGTATCATCTCACTCCAGTAAGACTGGCTAGGACCAAGAAAGCAAATGAGACCAAGTGCTGGAGAGATTGCGGTTAAAGGGTAACACTCATCCACTCATGTTTGCAATGTAAACTCATACAACCACTATGGAATGCAGTGTGGAGAACCATTAAAAGTCTCAAAAGGAGCTTACCACTTGACCCAGTCATACCACTCCTGAGTATATACCCAAAAGACTCATCCTAGTGCAAATATACATGCACATCCATGTTTATTGTGTCTCTCTTCACAATAACAAAGAGCTGGAACCAGTCCAAGTGCCCCTCAACCAAGGAGTGGATAGAGAAAATATCATAAAACGACACAATGGATTTCTATGTATCAGTAAAGAATGAAGGCATCATGAGCTTTGGAGGTAAATGGAAGGAACTAGAAGATATTAATGCTGAGTGAAGTAACACTCACTTGTGAATGCTAGCACCAAGTACCTACTTGTAAGCCAACTGAGTAACATGAATGTTATATTTCTCTTTATGTAAAAGCAACTGTGCTCTTAGAATGTGAATCCCCTAACAGGCTCTGGAGTTAACCTAATACTTATTTTCAGGCTCTATAGTTTTGGTACAATGGTGGAAGTTATGTTTGCATATTTTAGAGCAATGTAAAATTAAAAGGGAAAACCATGAATCCTGAAATATGATTTGGAAATAACATACATTTTATTTTCAGGTGACATGATTTTAGTACATGTGTGATATATATAAATGCATATGTTTAAAACAATATGGATTGGAGGGAACAACAACAAAAAACTGGGTCAGGGAACTGTCTGAAGCAGTAGAGTTCTTCCCCCTAAAAAATAATCTTCTGCATTGAAAAACTATGAAAGGACTCAGAAGGGGATAGAGGACATGTATGACAGACTGCATGAACTTGGGAGGCATAGGGGTCATGGAGGGTGAAATGAGTCTGGACTGAAACGAGAAGTGATGTATGAAATGCACAAAATTTTAATAAAATATTAAAAAATAGGCTGTAAGTGACTGCACAAATCTCCAGGCATGTGAGTTGTAGCTGGTTATTCGTGATTGAGTTAAGAGACTATTTTTTCTTTAGTGATCCACATGCTGTTCTTTGGAGACTAGCAATCCGTTTTCAAGGCGAGTTCTCTAATCATCCTTTTCATGCAAACACCATGTCTTCAACAGTAGGGACTTACAGCATCCTTTTTCACGTGCCCTGCCATGACAGCCAAATATACTCTGAGTTTTTTTTTTTTTTTGGGGGGGGGGGTAGTCCCCTGGCTCTCCCTGTCAAAAGTAGTCTGTAACTGGTACTATATGCTTTTTATCTATTTCTAAATCTCACCTGACTATAAAGCAAAGTTAGAGATAGGGAAATTATCCAAAGGGCAGGCAAAATATCCACAATACCTTTTGTATAATACCCTACTGGTATTAAACTTCTTCTTTACTAAAATGTTTCATTTAACCATTAAACTTCTTTAATCATGTTATAATTATACCTGGCCCTGTTACCCTTTAATTAATTGTTAGGGATAAATGATATTGCTCCAACAGATCTTATGCCTATAAGTTAAAGGAATCAACCAAACAAGTCCCATAAGGAGCCACTGTCATAATTGACTCTTAACCCAGAGAGATGCCAGCAGGAACACCTACGTGTCTCCCTCTGGATTTTTGTACAGGACGAGAGATAGGCATTCACCTTTATTCTTCTACAAGTGGTGATCTACTTTTGTGATCACCATTTGGTGAAGATCCTATCTTTCATCCATTGGCTCTTCTTGGCCGCTTTCTCACACGTGAGTGGCTGAAATTGTATGTGCTCAAGTTTGGATCTTCAATTTTCTTCCATTGATCTGCAGGCTTGGTTTTATCTTAATACCAGAGTGTTTTTATGACTCTAGCCCTGTAATATACTTTGAAGTCTGGTATAGTAATTTTCCCTGCATTACTCTTTTTGCTCAAGGTTGATTTGGTTATCTTTTTTTTTTTTTTCCGTGTGAAATTTAAGATGCTTTTTCTAGGTCTTTGAAGAAACTCATGGGGATTTTAATTGGGATTCCATTGAATCTATATATTACTCTGGGCAGGATGGTCATTTTTACTCTATTCAATTCATGAGCATGGGAGTACCTTCCATCTTGGGGTGTCTTATTCTATCTCCTTCTTCAGGGACTTAAAAGTTTCATGGTAGAGATTTTTAGGGTCTTTGTTCAGGTTTGTTCCTAGATATTTTATTTTTTGAGTCTATTGTGAATGGGAAAGTCTTCTTGTATTCCTTTTCCAATTCCTCACTATTAATATAAAGAAAGGAAATTTATTTTTCTATGTTAATTTAGTATCCCGCTAATTTACTGACTCTGTTACTCTTTTCTAGGAGTTTTTTCAGGTGGAACTTTTGTGTCCCTTATGTAAACTATCATGTCATCAGCAAAAAAGGATAAACCAACCTTCTCTTTTCTGATGAGCATTCCTTTAATTTCCTTTTCTTGGCTTATTGATCTAGTAAGTGTTTCAAAGGAGTGGAGATAGGGTGCAACCACACTGGATCCCTGACTTTAAGGAGAATGCTTCTAATTTTCCCCCAAATGTAATAATTTTGGCTGTGAGTTTCTTGTGTGTTGTTTTAAATATGATAAGGAATGTTGGACTATCCCTGAACCTCTGGTATGCATCCAACTTGGTCATGGTAGATAATTTTTGGTGTTTTCTTGTATGCAGTTCACAAGTATTTTGATGAGAATTTTTGCATCTCTGTTCATTGATGAAATGGCACTACAGCTTTCTTTTCTGGTGGTATCTTTGCCTAGTTTTGGTATTAGACTCATACCTATTTATAGAAGGAATTTAGGAGATATTCCTCTGCTTCAATCCTTGTGCTGGATAGCCTTAGTGTCAACTTGACAAACCTGGATTGAGGGAGCCTCAATTGGGGAATTGGCTCCATTGGATTGGCCTGTGGCTACGTCTGTGGAGTATTGTCTTGATTGTCAGTCAATGTGGGAGGGCCCGGCCCACAATGAGTAGTGCCACAATGGGCAGGTTGTTGTGTACCATATAAGAAGGCAGGCTGGGGATGAGCCAGGGGAGCAAGCCAGTGAACAGCATTCCTCCATGGCCTGTGCTTCAGCTCCTGCCTCCAGGTTCCTGCCCTGAATTCCAGCCTTGTGCTCCCTGAGTGATAAACTGTGAACCAGGAGATGTAAGCTGAATAAACCCTTTCCTACCCAAGATGGTGTCGGTCAGAGTATTTTGTCACAGCAATGGAAGACAAACTAGGACAATCCTCTAAAATATTTTGAGTAATAATGGTTGTATGTCCTCTTTAAATGCCTTATATATTTCAGCTGTAAATCTATCTGTGCCCGGACTATTATTCAGGTTTGAATTTTTATTATAGTTACAATTTCTTTGTATATTATGAGTCTGATTAAGATGTTGATCTCCTCTTGGTTTTTAATGGTTTCCATGATTCCAGATATTTATCCATTTCTCCTAGGTTTTCAAATTTAGTAGAATATAGTATTGCTGTATGATTGTCTGGATCTATTTGTTATCTCGTGTGATATTTTCCTTTTTATCTCTACTTTGACTGATTTAGAGTTGTTCTTTTGGTCAACTAGACTAAAGGTCTGTCTATCTTGTTTATCCTTTCAGATAACCAGCTCTTGGATTCCTTGATTCTTTGTATAGTTTTATTTGTTTCTGTTCCATTCACTCCCACTCTGGTTTTTGTTATTTCTTCCTGTCTGTTGGGTTTAGCTTTCATTTGTTTTTGTTTCTCAATTATTTTTTGTTGCAATGTTAGGTTGTTTATTTGTGCTCTTTCTCTTTCCTTTATGTAGGCACTTAGGGCCTTAAATTTTTCTCTTAGGGCTGGTTTTAAAGTGTCCCATAAGTTTTGTTGTGTTGTATCATCCTTTTTTTATGCCAGGAATACTTTTATTTGTTTATTTCTCTTTGAGCCATTCGTTATTCAGGAGTGTGCTTTTAGTCTCCATGAGTCCTTGTAGATTGTGGAGCACTTTCTGGGGTTGATATCAATCTCTTCCCTGGCTTTTACAGTATTTCTGCCCCCACTTCCAAAATCTACCCTGAGCTGTGGCTTTTCACAACAAATTTAACAATGGCCCTTAGAAAAGCAAAGGAGTGTAGGAACATTATAATTTCAGTTAAAATACTAACAAACAATATGACCTTAGGAAATTATTTATCTATATCTTGCTTTTTTCAGTATAAACCAATTATATTAACATCATGATGTTATTCTGAACTTGGAGATGTTCTTAGTTGTGGTGTCGCCACTGAGATTTGTGGCAGGGCCATGTGGAAAACACGAGCAGGAAAGCGCACCTCGTGTACGCAGGTTGAGGTTTGAATGCAGAGAGAGATTTTATTCCAACTTGTCTGCTTAAATATCCATCATGACTCAATTCATCACTACACCCCACCCCATGGGTGTGGCCAGGGAGGTACCATTGGCTTAGAACCCAACCCATCTTAACTAAGTTTTCCCACATCTCACCCTTTTAATTTATTTTTTTTAATTTTTCTGAGAGGCAGGGGAGCCCATGGGTGAGGCTATCAACCCAAAGGAACCTGAGTTTTGAATAGCCAGCTGCTCAAGCCTGTTTTGAGTGCTAGGCAGTGGGGGACAGGTCAGACCTGAAACTTTATTTTCAAACTAAGGCCAATTAATATCCAAAAATCCCAACCATGAAGTAAGCTGATTGTCAAGCATAAGCAATGAATGTAAGTAACATTCATGTAAAACCAATTAGCAAGCATCTATGTTCATATTTTGAAACAACCTAAGGTTCCCATAGTCCAATTGGAGAAGCTTGTATGCACAAGCATGTTGATCAAATTAGAGTCCAGTGTATATTGCTGTAGTCTCACCATTCACCCTAATCTCTCCACAGCCCTTATATTCTACCATGCCTCCTCTTCCGCAATTTGTTCCTTAGGCTTTAGGAAAGGGGCACAAGTGGGTGAGAAGCAAAGCAGTCTATTTTCTCTGGAGATGTCATTTTTCACTGTTCAGGTTGTTTCCCTTCATAGGTTGACAGCTTATCCAGGGTATCTTTTTAATCTTACTAACGAAGCACAAGCAATTAGATGTACAGGCATTTAAAAAATACTATTATGGCAAGCTAGGCTGTGAGCATAGACACAGATGTTTGGATGGTATGCTAATCCACAAACTGTGGTTTCTCTATAAAAGATGACAAGTTCTTACTGTGGCTAATAACATCTCCTAACTACTAGAGGATGTAAGCTTGTGGCATCAGCCATGAATTATTCCTCCAAGGAGAGAGCTAATAGCCAATTAGATTTGGGAGATAT
>VZQC01004719.1:97965-159018 GCA_009823505.1 Rhizomys pruinosus
GGTGCTGAAAGGGAAAGAGCAGTTTCAAAATAATAATAGATAAGTGTTTGTGGAAGTAGGTTGTTGGATTACTATTAATGTCAAAGCTACAGTTCCAAAAAAGTGAACACAATTTACAATGATAATTTATCATAATTACATACATAGAAAACTTTACCACCTTCAATATTGTCGGAATAGAGAACATTAAAGCTAAAATTTAGACAGGAACAAACTTCAAAATAGGGCCACAATGCCACTGTGACTTATTTGTACTCAAATAAGAGTCAATCAAATGGTTGTTACTCCAGGCACAGCAAGCATTTCAGTTCAAATCCTCCCTTGAAATGCAAGAATTCTATTGGGGAAGATAAATTGCTATTGGAAAAAGACAGAACCATCATCCTCAGGACAGTTCTTCTGAATCATGTTAATTTTTATCCCAGATTTTAAGAAAAACAGAGCCCAGATTACAGAAAGACAGATCTGACATTGAATACAGATTTTGAAATTTCTTGAGGTATGTTAGGCTTCAATAACTTACAAATGTATGGTGGAATTAATGATAAATAATTCCAAACATATTCAGGTTAATGTATTTTATTATTAAAAGTTAGAGCCTCTCAAAAAGTATAGCTTTTGATTGGAAGCATAGTTTTAATGATGGGAAAATTATATAGGCCACAACAGAAATAATGTGGGTGTTTGTGTGTGTGTGTGTGTGTGTGTGTGTGTGTGTGTGTTTCTCAGAATGAAGTCTTCATGTGTACAGTATCATATCAATTCCTACTTAGTAAATATTTCTTATTTGTTTTCTGTATTATTATATAAACTCCAATGTACTAAGTGGCTTTAAACAACAACTTCCAGGATAAGAAATCTGGTAAGTGTAGATTTTCCTTTATTAAATCTGAGATGTTTAAGAGCTGTGCTCCTTTCTGGATGCTACAGAGAATATGTAATCCCATTGAATGGTTTTCTTCATTGATAGGCTTTAGCTATATCAATGTATATAATCTTTTTTCCCTTTTTTAATTTATTGTTTTATATATATTTTTGTACAAGATTATGTTACAAATCGAATATAGACCCATGTCCCCCTCCCACCTCCACCACCCCACCAGATTCACCATTTCAGTCAGTTCTTTGATGCAGTCTTTTCTGTTGTTGGTGTTGGTGCTCTTTCCAATATGTATCACTCCCAAAAGAAATATTTACAACTGGGTTATTGGTACTAGCATCCACAGAGAAGGGATACCATTCGTCGTTTACTTTTCTGGGACTGTTACTTCACTTAACATAGTATCTTCTAGTTCCATCCATTTAACTGCAAATTTCATGATTTTTTTCACTGCTGCATAGAACTCCATTGTGTAGATGTACCACATTTTCTCTATCCACTTGTTGGTTGAGGGGCATTTGGGTTGGTTCCAGCTTTTTGCTATTGTGAACAGAGCTGCAATAAAAATAGCCCTGCATGTATCACTATGGTAAGATGAGTCTTGAGGATATATACATAGGAGTGGTATGACTGGGTCAGGTGGTAAGCTCATTTTGAGTCTTCCAAGGTTTCTCCACACTGCTTTCCATAGTGGCTGTACAACTTTATGTTCCTACCAGCAATGGATTAGTGTTCCCCTTTCCCCACAACCTCTCCAGCACATGGTATCATTTGTTTTATTAATCCTAGCCAGTTTTATCAGAGTGAATTGGTATCTTAAAGTGGTTTAAATTTTCATTTCCCTAATTATTAGCAACATTGAACACTTTTTAAGATGTTTCTCAGCCATCTCTAATTTCTCACTTGTGAAGTCTCTGTTCAGATCTTTGCTCCATCTTTTGAGTGTTTCATTTTTTTTCTTCTTTGTTATTTGAGTAGTTTATATACTCAATGCTTTGTCACATGTATCTGTGGTGAAGGTTTTCTCCCACTTTGGGTTTTCTCTTTAAGTGAATCTCCAAGACTTCCCTGGTGCAGGATGACTGGTGACTCGCTGTCACAGGACATGCACAAAGTTGTGGATGCAGGACCCTAGGACCCAAGTATACCTCAGAGGGTAGGGGCTAAAATATTGTCCCTTCAAATCCCTCTTGCTAAATCAGATTGGAGCTTTAAGTGTAGTTGCTAAACCTCCAAGATGATTGTTTGAATTAATTTGGTACTTTAATTACCATACAACTCCTAAGTAAAGCTTGAACATTGACTTAAGCACTGTTAATAAATTCTTAATTGCTGTGGCAAAAATATTCTGACCAATAGTAAAAGCTCATGGTAAGGGCCTGATAGTGGCTGCAGCACAGGCTAGGAAAGGATGCTATTTACTGGCTTATATTGCTGGCTCATATTCAGCCTATTGTATATAATATAGAAATATCTGGTCAAGAATGGCATCGCCCACAATGGGCACAGGCCAGTCCAATGAAAGCAATTATTGAAGTTTCTCAGCTCAGGGGTATCAAGTTGACATTAAACCTATGCAGTAAGTCCTACGATTTGTTCTTTAAGGTCTATGAAGGTCATTTATGTACTCAAAGTACAATGATTTAAACCATGGAAGGCAAAAGGTTCTAGCATAAGCCCATGAAACAAACCCAAGATAATAAAGAGGTTAAAACCAGTACCTTCTCAAATGAAGGCCATGTCACTTGTCCCTGGATTTTGAATCATAGCTTTGAAAAGGAAAAGGAAGTGGGGGGCATTGTCACTTACCAACAGGAGACAGAAAATGCTTAGGGCCATCCAGATGGTTACATTTGGACTGTCCGTGTGGTCACTGGAAGTAAAACCTAATTTCTCTTAAAAATATTAAAAGTAGCATGTGCAAAGTACAACAGATATATAAAACAATTTTAGTATGTATGGGTAACTCTATAAATGTCTATTTCATCTGAGGCTGTAATTAGGTATATAGTACCTGGTAGGTGGAACACAATTTCTTGTATATCCCATAATTACATTATAGAATTCTTAAAAGCGAACAGTATTTTATGCATACTCATAAATAAGGTTCTAATAAATAAAATCGACAATGACACTTTGTAAAGGTTATGATAAGCAGAGGCACGTGCATTGTAATCATACAGACAGATCTTAATATGCTGTTTAACAATGTCATACACACATTTATCCACACATTCCTTTAAGAGATTTTTATCCTAGCAGTTGTATTGAGCTATCACATGCTTTGGAAAAAACACCTTTAGAAATATTATTTAAAACATGCAGCTCTGATTAGTTGCACTGCCAAGGCTGAGATGACGTCTTGTACCTTTGGTTCTAAAACTATGATCTTATTGAAATACTTTAACAAGTGATGGAAAACAGAATTATATATAATAATTAAAGAACTGACAATATCAAAGGTACTTAGGCTGTTTCATTGGAGGGAAGGGATTTCAGGGAAAGCAATGTGCCACTGTCCAAGTACCAGAGTATGAATGAGTCCAGGGATTTTTAAAATGGTGTCTGGCCATAAGGACGGTAGCATAGCACAGAAGAAAGAGAAAAGAAAAAAAAATCTGTTAGTGAACCCGTAAGGTTCAAAAAATCAGGTCTTCAGACATCTGGAAACAAGAAAAAAACTGGAAAAGAAAAAATTTAGTTGTAATACCTGTGGAAAAAATAATTCGGACAGATAAGAAATAAAACCTTCAAATAAACAGTATAGAAATGTAGGAACCCGGGTTCAAATCAGGCCTTTGAAAAATATGTAAGAGGCATGCCAAAAGTAAACTTAATTTAATTTTTTGGTTGTGCACAACATAGAATAAAACAAGTTTGAGGTAGCCACTTTGTTTTGACAAAAAACACAGAACATGGACACATGACAGTTACAAAGACACGTTGAAGAATGGTTATAACACACAGACAGGTTTGGACAGACACATGACCTAACTGTATCCATTAACTCTGGACAGTGGGAAAAATTCCCTTTTATCTCAAGTTGTCCTTCGTTGTCCAGGGCTGTGGACAATTATCACATTTATAAAGAATCACTTAGAGTTTAAGACATTTGCTTAGGTGGAAATAGACTGTATGACCACACTGTGCTTTGCAGCACAGGCTGTTCTTGTACACCTGCAAAGGATGGTGGACTGGGTAGGCAGGAAAATCTGGTGGCTTGTGCATATTACCTGCTAATTTAATGAAAATAAATTTAGTTACTGGAAAAATCAAAAGATCCCAGCCAAGTGAAAGTTTACTTGCCTGAGGGAAAAGCTGGATGCTAGTGAGACAGGGTGTGGTCAGCAGACCTTCTTAATCTCAGATATAGACATTTCTCAAAAGATCCCAGCCAGGTCCAAGTATACTGCCTGAGGCAAAAACTGGATGCAGGTTGGGCAGGGCTTAGTCACCACACCTTCTTAATCTCAGACACAGGTGCTTGTATCCTGAAGCAGACAAAAAATGGATTTCTGAAATACAATGGGGTTTATAAAGAAAAAAACAATGAAATGGAAAAATGCCAAAATATGAAATAATCCCTTAAAATTAGGCAAAAGATTTGTAAACAAAATATTTAAAAAAATCCAAAACACTGTTTGTTAAAAAGCCAAATGATGTAAAACTCTCAAACAAAAGCCTGTAAAAATTAACTATCCATACAAAAGAATGAAAATTGTATTTTGAAATGGATGAAAAACCAATAAAATCAAAACTTGGTTACGCTGTATAAAAATCTATTAATGCAATTCCAATTGACTTTGTATAATCCAATATAAAACCCAAAAACCAAAATTCTGAAAGGATCAGAATATGCCATTAAATAAATTGCAAGAGAATTAGAAAATAGAAATATACCATTAGTTTTTACAAGGTCTGATGTGAATTTAGACTTTTTGCCATGTGGGCGTAATAGAGGGTGTGTTTTATCACCGCCATGGAAATGGGGGCATGCATAGACAAAGCCTCAAGATGGCAACTGATGAGTGGTCATGAATCAGCACGGTTGCCATAGAAACAGTCTGCAGCATGTCTGTTTGAATGTGGGGCTTGGAAAAAATCTGCATCGCGGTACTGGTGTCAGAAAGTGGGGAAGAACCGCATGGCTGGGCAGCTGTGCGGGGACCAGGGAGAGGAGAGAGCTGTAGGAAGGATGTAAAGATTTTTAGCCTCAGAAGAAAGGGGAACAGCGTGGAGAAAATGAGTCCTCTAATGGGAGGTGGAGCGGAGGAACTGCGTCCTCTAATGGGAGGCTAAAAATGAAGTTAGAGAATCCGAGATCTGTAGGAAGGAGGTAAAGTTCAGCCTCAAAGATGACTAGGGTGCATCCACCCTAGTGTCAGGGGTGCTGTTCAGAGACTTCAGGTCTGGAGTGTCTCTGAGACGGGACCTATAGGCCTGTGAAGTCAGCGTCCTGAAAATCACATCACAGGGGAGGCCAAAATTCGGGTCGGATTCTGTCCCCAGCATCCCAGTGGACAGCAATCTGGACGGAAAAAAATTGGGGGGAACCCTTAGTTTGCCAGCACTCAGAGGTCCAAAATGGGGACGAGGAACAGGACGCTAAAATGAAGAATTGGAGGGAAGACAGGCAGAGAGAAGGAGGGAGAGGGAGATGGAGAGAAGCAGGAGAGAGTAGGCCGAAGAGGAGAGAGAAAGAGGGAGAGAGGGAGGGAGGGAGGGAAGGAGGGAAGGATGAGAGGAGAATGGTACCTCATAGTGAAATGCTGGTTTTCTGGAGAAATACACTGCAGCAAGTCCGTTCCAGGTGTTCCAAAAAAATGTTAGGAAGTCCTTTTCGCGGTGGGAGCTGGAGAGCGCCCTGCCAGATCAAATACCAGCGAGTACTCCACCTGATGAAAACATCCCAAGCCTCAACCATGCCTACGGCACCATAACACTAAGTATAAAAAAAGCACAAAACCCCAATAAAAGTCACATGAGGCTTAGGTCACTCTAGGAACATGCTTTACTTCCATGTAGGACTGCCAGCATGAGCCACCTGCAGACACGTGATGGGACTGGACAGCATGGCAGGGGGCAGAGAGAGAGCAGGGGGTACAGAGAGAGAGCACAGAGAGAGAGAGAGAGAGAGAGAGAGAGAGAGAGAGAGCATTATGGCGGCTGGGGTACACCCTTTATACCCATGGGGCGGAGCCTCAGGTAAGTGGGAAGGGGTCAGAGGATTGGCAGCTTCTGGAGGATGTGGGCACCTGTGTGCTCCTTAGGATTCTGGGAAGCCTGGACCTAACAATCTCATTTTCAAAATGGCACAAATTTTCTAGAAGTGTAAAGACTATTTTTAGCAGCAATTATATATTTAAAGGTTAATTTACAGAGCAAATGTTTGTTTTTTTTAATATTTTATTTATTTATTTATGTGTATGAATGTACTGTCTGCATGCAGGTCCGTGCACCCATGTCGTGCGATGCCGCGGAGGTCAGAAGAGGATCTCGGATTCCCCTGGAACTGGAGTTCTCCTGGAACTGGAGTTACAGAAGGTTCTCAGCCACCATGTGGGTGCTGGGGATCGAACCCGGGTCCTCTGCAAGAGAGGTCGGCGCTCTCAACCACTAGGCCATCTCTCCAGCCCCATGTTACAGAGCAAATGTTTTAACTGTACTTTTTCTATTTTATGCTTGTCAGTTAGAATATTTACAAGAGGGTAACAAAGTCTACATTAAGAAAAAAAAAAAAAAAAACAACCTTTCACTCCTCCACCCCACATCTTAGTCCAAGTTTTTTTTTTCCTCCCATTTTGCTCCTGACCTGAGGAAGTACGGGGCTCTTGGACAGGTACTCTACATGGGATGCCTAGTTTTAATTGAGTACAAAGATGATGAAATAATTCTTGGTTCATGTACATTCTAGTTCCTCTAGATGACAACGGCACTTACTGACACTAGCAATCACACTCAGATGTGCCCTATCCATCTTAAGCCTGTAACAGCTAAACAAGAAGGGCCATTTTATTCAACTGTGACACAGCCACCCGTTGAAGATTAGATTCCAATCCTGTGCTAAACAAAGTTTGAACTGAAGGGATGTGACTAAATTACAAAAATTAAAATGCATTTTAAGAGCACTGAGGGAAATGTAGTCCTAATGTATTCTGTGGTAAGCGTTATATAAATGGAACTGGCAACTAAGCATGCTAAAAAAATCCATGGGTAGCGTTTTCAGATGAGATGTACTCAACTACATGCATTTTGCTAAAAGTATTTCCCCAAACATGAGCAGCTGTGTATAGTTCATGTTGAATTGCTATTGTGCTTGTGGGGACATAGTACTAACTGAACATTCAAACAACGAGTCAGCAAATTCCTGAAAATAGCAGATGGAAGTCCTTTGTCAAAAATCACTGAACCTTACAAAAACAGCCCAAATCTGCAGTTTCTGAACTGAGATTATGATCCTCTTAAATGAGTTTTGGGGTAGATAATACTTCTTTTTTAAATTTTATTTATTTATTATGTGTATGAATGTACTGTCTGCATGTAGGTTTGTGCACCCGTGTCATGCAATGCTTCGGAGGGTGTCGGATTCCCCTGGAACTGGAGTTAAAGAAGGTTCTCAGCTGCCATGAGGGTGCTGGGGATCGAACCCGGGTCCTCTGCAAGAGCAGTTGGCGCTCTTAACCACTAGGCCGTCTTTCCAGCCTGATAATACTTCTTTAACACCAAGAATATCTTTTTATTAATTTCCAACAAAAGGATTTGGTCAATATGTTGATGCTATGAATGAGAAAATCTTCAAGGTGGAAATATACCCACAAACAATTTAATCTGGCAAAATAAATCATAGACTGATGTCAGGTGGATAAAAATGAAAGAAAAAGAAGGCTGCAAAAACCAAAAACCAAAATAATATTTGGGAGGAGGGTTAAATTAAGGCATAAAAAAATTTCAAGTGGCTTTGGCGTCTTAAAATATTTGTACACTATTTTGTTGTTAATTTTAAAAGACTTGGAAGCATCTGAAAAACGTGCAAATTATTTGAAATCCCTGCATAGCAAATTCAGGGTTTGCCAGCAGCAGTCAGGTGTTCTGGAAGGAAAGTGAGTAGGCCGCTCCCCCTGGAAAGGGGTGGTGGGGGAGGGGTTCCCAACTCTCTATCTGATACTGGATGGCACCCCAGAGGGCTGTGCTGCAGTCACAAACAAAATACTGTTATCTGGAAGGGAAAGGACTATAGAATTCCCATTGGTTGGAGAACACCCCAGCTTTAGTTTTCCCAGGTACTCTGCATGGACAGGTTTATGGCACTGGAGAACTTTGATTGCATCTTCTACTTTGAACCACTCTCTCTTCCTTCCTAGTACTTAACAGAATCTTCCCAATCTTCTAATATTTCAGTGACTGTAAGAACATAAACATATGTTCTATGCTTTCGATCTTGATTCTGCTCAGATATGCCCAGGAGTCTGCCTAATTTTCCTTTGACTCCAGATTCCTCATACACTTCCCTCACAGCAGCACCGCCTGGCTCCTTCTATGGCTCCATCCCCCATCCTGGGACAATCCAGTGGTCTGGGAACCAACTGCTGCTCACCAGCAGCACCTCCTCCTCCTGCTTGCTGCTGAAGCACAGGCACACCTCCTGCTTCTTGAAGCCCTCCAGGTCATACTTCTGCATCGGGTTGGGCTTGAACTTCATCATAGAGCCCGGCTCCAGTTGCTGCTTTGGCTGTCGTTGCTCAAGCCTTGGCGGGAGCCAACTCGAGTTGGGGCACATGGGCGCCAGCAAGCAGGCCAGAGGGGCCAGGAGGCTGCAAGGGGCGGCGAGTCCCAGAGGTCCTGGGGCAGATGGAGGGGCTACCTCATATCTTTAATTCATTATATCTGATTCTTAAAATTAAAATGAATTCAAGAATGCAAAATCATTTAAATAACTGACTTCAAGATATTGAGCAATCAAAAAATACAAGATAATTTACATTTTGAAATTATGAAGGGAACATAATTATTATATAGGAAAATGATGCCAGTAATTTGGTTGTTACTCCAAATTTAAATCAGATGTAAGGAAAATTCTATGTATCAGTTCCTGAAAAGAGAGGTATCAATTCCTGAAAAGAGTAAATGATCTTTATCAGAATGATAATTTTGCATTCAGAATACATGCTATAAACAATTTCTAGGATATTATATCTGAATTATGGACTTTCCATATGATTTAAATTGAAGAAATTTCATAATTTAATAAGCAAATTCACTGAAAAACAAAACTAGTGAAACTACTTCCAATTTTTTCCAGAACGATAAAAGCAGTATAGGCAAAGTAACTCAACTACTTATAGCTCTCGGCTACTGAAAAAAAAATTAAAAATAATAACCATTAAGCAAGTTTGACAGTTACAACTCAATGAAATTTGAAAACTATGAAGCTTATACATGGGACACACATGAAGTATAATCAGTTTGATTTATATTGACAAATGGGCCATGTTAACTCTTTATAGATGCTGAGAAAACATATGTAAAATTTGACTGTTGTGTGATGATCTTAAAACTCAGAAAACAACACATATTATGTGAGGAAATGTTAAAGACTTTTCTCTTGATCAGTCACAAAAATCATAAGAACACAAATTGTAATACAGCCAGTTCAGAAGTATTTGACAAGTATTTCCCATGTCTATGTGGAAATAAAATAAATATATAAAATTTGAATAAAAATTAATGATTTATTGAGGCATAAAATACTTGTTCTACAAAGTTCTCTCTAGGTAACATTAAAATGCAAATGAGCTCAGCAAGATAATTGATTACTTACCGTTAAATCTTAATATATTTCTGAGAATAATAATTATCAGTTGAATGCTTCTTTTTTTTTTTTTTTTTTTTTTTTTTTGGTCTTTTCGAGACAGGGTCTCCCTGTAGCCCCAGCTGTCCTGGAACTCACTCTGTAGACCAGGCTGGCCTTGAACTCACAAAGATCCGCCTGCCTCTGCCTCCCAAGTGCTAGGATTAAAGGCATGCACCACCACGCCTGGCTTGAATGCTTCTTATATATGAAAAATGGCAAAAAAAAATCCTCTCCAACAGCATAATGTTAGTGCTTTCCCTCTAATACCTTGCAATTTCAAAATCAGGGTTACTCTCCCTGAATGGAATAAATACTAGAACAAAGATTTCACTGCCATATCTGAAGTGAGCTAAGTATACAATTAAATACTATATATATATGTATATATTTCATATGCTTCTTCATTATTTTCTATTTTTCTACTTCTGTCAATAAATTTTTGTATCTACTTTACAAAATGAATTGATAATGGTTGTGTGTTAACTTTATCAAAAGAAAAGATAAAATTAAAAAAAAATATTGTTGTTTATATCTTCCTGTATTCCTTATTTAGCTCTGGGCTACGAAATAAAAAAAAATACAAATAAAACAAGTAAAAAATAAACATTAACCATGTTTGGCAGTTACAACTCAGTGAAATATCAAACATATGATGCTTATGAATAAAGTGGACACACATGAATTATAATCTGTTTGATTTATAGTGACAAATTAGCCATGGTAATAGCCATTTGTAGATGCTGAGAAACCATATGTAAAATTTGACCATTGTGCTATGACCTTAAATTCAGAAAACAGCACATTCCATATGTTGTGGTGAAATATTAAATACTTTACTCTTGACCAATCACAAAAATCTTAAGAATATCTCTTCTAATACAGTCAGTTCAGCAGGATTCAGCAAGTGTTTCTCATGTTTATGTGGAAATTAAATAAATGTCTGAAGTTTGAATAAAAATTAATGTGTTTTTTTGCGGCATAAAATGTTTGTTCTACCAATCATTACAAAGCTCTCTTTAGGTAACATCAAAATTCAAATTAATTCAACAAGATAATCGATTGCTTACCATTAAATCTTAATATATTTCTGAGAATAGTCATTACCAGTTGAATGTTTCATATATATGAAAAATGGCAAAAAAAAAAAAATCCTCCACAAAAGCTTAGGGCTTTCTCTCTAAAACCTTGCAGGTTAAAATCAGGCTTACTCTCACTGACTATGTTTTACATATTTCTGGTATGTTGATGACAAATCCCCTGGATATATGATAGAATTAACAATCTCCTTGAAATTTAATCCTATTACACAGAAAATACAGCATTACTTATAATAATGGAACTGAATAGATCTTAGAACAGTGATGTCACTGCCATAATAGAGGTGAGTTTTGTACATGATTAATTATACTATTTATAAATAATATTAATATGTTTCTTCTTCACTACGTTATTTTCCATTTCTGCCACTTTGTTTTATCTACTTTAAAACATGAATTAAAGATTGTTGTGTGTTAACTGTATCAAAAAAGATAAATTCTTTTAAAACATTATTATTTATATATTGCTCTATTTCTTTTTTATTAATTAATACTCTATTTTCATCCCATTGGAAACATTAAATAAAAATCAATGGGGCTGGAGAGATGGTCTAGCAGTTAAGAGCACCAGCTGCTCCTTCAGAAAACCCAGGTTCGATCCCCAGCACCCACATGGCGGCTGAGAGCCGTCTTTGACTCCAGTTCCAGGGGAATCTGACGCCCTCTTCTGATCTCTGCGACATTGCACGACATGAGTGCACAAGCCTACATGCAGACAGTACATTCATACACATATGAAAATAAATTAAAATTTTTTTTAAATCCATTAAAATCACTTAAAATTTTTTTTGAAAAAAATTATCAAGACATTCATTGTGCCCTTATCCATTTTCCATGAAGTGAACATTACTGTTAGACAGAAAATAATTTTTACGTTTTGACTGCTGGTGTGTCTTTAGTATTTTGGCATTTTATTATTCATCATGCTTTTTTTTTTTTTTTACTTTCAATATGTGAGTATTTTGCCTACATGTATTGTAAGTGCACAGTGTTGTACAATGCCCACGAAACAGAAAGAGGGTGTTGGAGCCCCTTGGAACTGGAGTCGTGGAGCCTCAGCCACCATGTGGCGGTGCTTTGGAAACCGAGTCTGGACCAGCAAGTTAGTCTTAACCACTGAAAGCCACATCCCCAGCCAACAAGCTGCATGCAGGTCTGCTTATGCTCCCTGTGTTAATAATTTTTTTACTCTCCATACAATATTCGACCACGGCTCGGTTGGGCGACCTGCATCGGTCGCAACAGAGAAAGCCTCTCGCTCGCTCGAAGAGCCAGATGCGTCCTGCATAGAGAAAGAGGCGCGCGCCCATACCCAACAGAGATACACATACTCTGCCCTCCTAGCTCTCATACTATGGTAGGGCCCGACAACAGCGAGTGCGCGCAGCAGTTGGGCAACTAAGCACATTGCCGGCCAGCAAGGCTGCTTGATACTCTTAACCACAGTCATTGAACATCTCCACTGTCCAATGCTGCTACACATGTCACTATTGATAAATTGCCAGTAGGAGCCATGGATGGAGCATTTATACCACAGACACTGAGAGAACACGGTACCTAGTCAATCCAGTGGATAATAGAAGACACAAATCAATCTCTTTGTTTGTTTTCCAGTTGAGCCCTAGTTAACATTCTTCACTGGTATTTTATACCGGTGTTACTCCCTCTATGTAAAGAAATAGGGCTCTCTTATAAATACATTAATATATAAATTCAGGGTGTACCTTAATGTAAGAGATGCGACTATCTCGCTCTGGAGAGCGCGCGTCGCGGCGCAGTAGTCGGCGCGCAGTGGGAACCCAGTATAGTTAGGAGCAATGAGGCCTTAAAGAAGGACACTGTTGGGGCTGGAGATATGGCCCAGTAGTGAGGAGCACTGACTGCTCTTGCAAAGTACCCAGGCCCGAGTCCCAGCACCCACACAGTGGCCAACAACCATCCACAACTCCAGTTCCAGGGGAGCCCTCCTCCAACCTCCACAGGCACTGCACCACACAGGTGCACCAGCTCACATGCAGGCAATACACTCACACACATAAAATAAAATAATTCAAAAATATATAGTTTTTACATATTTATAAATTTATTTTTTATGATTTTTTAAATTTTTAAAATTTATTTATTTATTATTTTTTATGTGTATGAGTGTACTGTCTGCATGCAGGCTGGCGCACCCATGCTGCGCAATGCCTTGGAGGTCAGAAGGGGGTGTCAGATTCCCCTGGAACTGGAGTTAAAGACGGTCCCTAGCCACCATGTGGGTGCCGGGAATTGAACCCGGGCCCTCCGCAAGAGCAGTCAGCGCTCTCAACCACCGAGGCATCTCTCCAGCCCCTTATTTATAAATTTATAAAGGACACTGTTACATGCTTCTGACATACAATTTACCTACAAGCCTTTCTCAAATATATCTATCTTCACCATACAGAAGCAGACGGATCTCTGTAAGTTCAAGGCCACCCTGGTCTACACATCCAGTTCCAGGCCAGCTGGGACTAAAGGGAGATCCTGTATCAAAAAGACAAAAATAAATAAATAAATAAATAAATAAATAAATAAATAAATAAATAAATAAAACCTGTCTGTGATTGGAGTAACCCTGTGGTGGAAATTTGACTCCAGGAAGTGTGATTTTTAATCTGAGCAGCATCTCTTCCTTTGAGGATGCATTCCTTCCTCATTCAATAATAACCGTATTTATCTGTGTGATTGAGGGGCAGCTGAGCCACCCATCAGGTGGGCACAGAACTCAATTATGTCCTTGGCCCGAATCCTCTTCTATTCTTAAAGTACAGACATTTCCAAGGGTGCTATTAAAGATTTAAATCATGTGCTGGAGCAATGGCTTATAAGTTATGGTCACTGGCTACCTTTGCAGAGGTTCTGGAGTAAGTTTCCAGCCTCTAATGGTGGCTAACAGTCATTCATAACTACTCTGTTGGCCTCAGGAGGCACTGGAACACATGGGTGCATGTAGAAAATACAGGCATACATATAAAAAATAAAAATTAAATGATACTTTTTATATATTTTTGGAACCTGTAGGAAGTATAAAGAACTATCAACTCAAAATTATAGTCCCACTCTAAACCTATAAAATGAATACATACGACAAGTTTTATACCTCAATTTTAAAATGACTGCACAGAATGCAGCAGGCTCAGGATTCAATCACCAAATAAGAAAAATATATGTAGATATCATACACAGAACACCTGATTAAGTGATGGAGAAACAACAGAAGGATTCCCCTTAAAAGTAGGAACTCAGTAGGCTGCCCACTGTCACCACTCCTCTTCAATATAGTGCTTGAAACACTTGCTAGGGCAATAAGACAAGAAAAGGAAATTAAAGAAGTACTAATTGGAAAAGAGGAAATCAAGCTATCCCTTTTTGCTGATGATATGATTGTTTACTTAAGGGATGCTAAAAACTCCACCAGAAAACTGCTAGAAATGATAGTGTTTCAGTAAAGTTGAAGGATACAAAATTAACCAACAAAAATCACTAGCCTTTCTTTACACCAACAACAAGCAACTGAAGAAGGAACACAAGGAGACCTTCACACTCACAATAGCCTCAAAAACAATAAAATACCTAGGAACAAACCTAACCAAAGACACCACAGATCTCTCAAAATAAATTTTATCCCCTGAAGAAGGAAATTGAAGAAGACATCAGAAGATGGAAAACTTTCCATGCTCATGGATTGGGAAAGTTAATATATTAAAAATGCCCATTCTACCTAAACTATTGTACAGATTTATTGAAATCCCAATTAAAATCCTCAAGAGATGCTTCACAGGCTTGGAAAAAAAGTCCTAAGTTCATTTAGAAAAACAAAAGACCCTGAAAACCCAAAGCAACCCTGAGTGAAAAGAGCAATACAGGTGGGATCTCTTTACCAGACTTCAAACTATACTACAGGACTATAGTCATAAAACAGAGCTTGGCACTGGCAAAAAACCAGACCTGTTGACCAATGGAACAAAACTGAAGATCGAAACTTGAGCACATACAATTTCAGCCACCTCATATTTGACGGGGGGGGGGCAGGAAAACACAATGGAGAAAAGACAGCATCTTCAGCAAGTGGTGTTGGCAAAACAAGACCACCAGTTTTAGAAGAATGAAATTAAACCCCTATCTCTAGCTCTGTACAAAAGCCATTTCCAAATGGATTAAAGACCTAAATATGATATACACATATTTACTTTTACTAAGTCCTAAGACACCATGTTTCCTGTAGACAGTGTCTAGGCAAAACTGGGTACTAGTTGAACTCACATCAATTATATATGCATTAATCGAATATACACCCGTGTCCCTCTCCCACCCCTCTCCCCTTCCCAATTCACCATTTCAGTCCGTTTTCTGATGCAGTTTTTCTGTTGTTGTTCTTTTACTATGCATCCCTCTCCACGAGAAATATTTATATCTGGGTTATTGGTACTAGCATCCACATATGAGGGACACCATTTGTCGTTTGTTTTTCTGGGACTGTGTTACTTCACTTAACATAATGTCTTCTAGCTCCATCCATTTACCTGCAAAGTTCATGATGTTGTCCCTCTTTACTGCTGCATAGAACTCCATTGTATACATGTACCACATTTTCTCTATCCACTCGTCAGTTGAGGGGCACCTGGGCTGGTTCCAGCTTTTTGCTATTGTGAACAGAGCTGCAATAAACATAGCTGTGCATGTATCTTTGCAGTAAGTTGTGTCTTGTGGGTATATACCCAGGAGTGGTATGACTGGGTCAAATGGAAGGCTCATTTTGAGTCTTCTAAGGGTTCTCCACACTGCTTTCCATAGTGGCTGTACAAGTTTACATTCCAGAAACCTGAAAAGTGTATAATAAAACGTTGGCCGGGGGCATCCTACAATACATAATTGCATAGGAAAAGACTTCCTAAATCAGACATCAGCGCCTGCCGCAGAAATATAGGTTTACGTATTGGCCAATGGGGAACCCTCATTAAACTCAAAAGCTTCTGTACATCAAAAGAAACAATCAAGGAAGTGTAGAGAAAACCCACAGAGTGTGAGGAAACCTACTGCAGATACATCTGGGAAAGGATTGATTTTCAGAATATATAATCTACTCAAAAAAAAAAAAACCAAAAAAAAACAAAGAAGAAAGAAAACAAATGACCCACTCAAAAGATGGAGGAAAGAGCTGAACAGAGACTTCACAAGTGAGGACTTAGAGATGACTGAGAAACATCTTAAAAAGTGTTCAACTTCACTAATTATTAAGGAAATGCAAATTAAAAGAATTTAAGATATTATTTCACTCTGATAAGTCTGGCTAGGATCAAGAAAACAAATGATACCAAGTGCTGGAGAGGTTGGGGGAAAGGGGAAAACTCATCCACTGCTGGTAGGAATGTAAACTCCTACAGCCACTATGTAAAACAGTGTGGAGAACACTTTTAAGACTCGGAATGAGTTTGCCACATGACCCAGTCATACCACTCCTGGGTATATACCCACAAGACTCATCTTACCACAGAGATACATGCACAGCCATGTTTATTGCAGCTCTCTTCACAATAGCAAAGAGCTGAAATCAACCCTAATGCTCCTCAACTGACTAGTGGATAGAGAAAATGTGGTACATCTACACATCTACATAATGGAGTTCTATGCAGCAGTAAAGAAAGATGATATCTTGAACTTTGCTAAATGGATGGAGCTAGAAGATATCATGCTAAGTGAAGTAACCGAGTCACAGAAAAACAAACAATGAATGGGGGTCCATTTCTAGCCCCAGCCTCCATCTCAAACTGGAAACAGTACTTGGTAATTTATAAGCGTTTCATGCATGGTACTGGATTGGGAGGCATAAAGATGTCATGAAGAAAAGCAGATGCTTGAGACTCTAAGAATCCAGGAATGACCATTGGTGTAGCATGACATTGGCCTGAGTTGATGAGTCAAGTTGTGTGTGCTGTGGAAAAGTGAAGTTGTACAAGGACTTTGGAGCCTAGAAGTTGATGAGTGAATCCAAGACTTACAGTCTTGAGCTACTTTGTAAGTCTTTGTATTTTTTAAGTGTTTCTGATTCTTCCACTTTGAAATAAGACAGTATGTGTTTTGGATTATATTGGAAGCTACAGTTAAATGACGTCTAATAGACTGAACTTTTAAAGTTTTTGTATTTTTAGCTGGTTGTGGTGGCACACGCCTTTATTCCTAGCACTTGGGAGGCAGAGGCAAGCGGATCTCTGTGTGTTCAAGGCCAGCCTGGTCTACAGCATGAGTTCCAGGCTAGCTGGGACTTAAAGGGAGAACCTGTCTCAAAAATACCAAAAATAAATAAATGAATAAGTAAATAAATAAATGCTTTTCATATTGTGATATTTTATGTTGTGATATTAATATGAACACCATATCTTGGGGACAAGAATGGTAAGATTGTGGTTGAAGTGTAGTGTGTTTGTGTGTCAAGATGAGAAGGGGTCAATTGTGCTGGATAGCTTCAGTTTCCAAACTGATACGCCTGGGTACAGGGAACCTCAATTGTGGAATTTCCTCCATTAGACTGCTCTGTGACCATGTCTCTGTGACATTATCTTGATTGTTGAGTGGTATGGGAGGGCCTAGCCTATGGTGGGTCTCACCCCAGATAGGTAGTTTGCCCTGTACTATATAAGAAAGCAGGCTGAGCATTGACCTGGTGAGCAAGCCTGTAATCAGCATACTTCCATGTTCTCTGCCCAAAATTACTTCCCTGAGTTCCTTCCTAGCCATATCTTGATGATGGACTGTGCTAGTGAGCAAAATAACCCTTTTATTCCTATTTAATTTGGTCAGTGTTTTTATCAGGGGAATTGAAGGCCAAATATAATATACATATACATCCTTAAAAGAATGTAAAGGAATTATCCTATAACTGGGTGACAATGACCTTTCTAGAAAACATAGGCTAATGAAAACAAAATTAAAATAAAAAACAAAACAAAATCATACAAAACAAAGAACAAAATCCCTCAATGCAAGAAGTGTCTTTTTCTTTAAACAAAGTGTCTAAAGAGTGGCAGCCTGGACTCAGTGCTGTGCCAGTAAGCGGGAACTGCCCTGACCCTTGGGGGGGGGGGTCAAAGCCTGTCCCTGGAACCTTCCAGCTTGGGAACCATAGAGTGCTGGCCTGGACTCAGAGTGCCACAGTTAAGGTGGAACTGCCTTGACCCTTGGGGGACCAACACCTGCACAGAGTTACAGCTGATTTCTCAGTGCAAATGATGAAAGCCAGAAGAACATGGACTAAAATATTCCCAGTGTTACATGACTTTAGATGCCAACCCAGATTAATAAACCCAGCAAAACTGTAAATTATAGTTGAAGGAGAAAGAAAAATCTTTCATGACACAAATAGGATGGCTCAACATACATAAATCAATAAATATGAAAAAACACATAAATGGACTGAAAGACAAAAATCACACAATAATCTCAATTGATACAGAAAAAAGCCTTTGATAAGATCCATCATCGCTTCATGTTTAAAGTTCTAGAGGGAATTGGGCTGAAGGGAACATTCATCAAAATAATGAAAGCCAACATCATCCTAAATGGAGAAAAATTAGAACCATTCCCCTGAAAGTTGGGAACCTAACCATGCTGTGCCTATCACCACTCCTCTTCAATATAGTGCTTAAAAAGCTTGCTATGGCAAAAAGACAAGAGAAGTAAATTAAAGGAGTACTAATTGGAAAACAGGAAATTAAACAATCCCTTTTTGTAGATAATATGATAGTTTACCTGAGGGATGCTAAAAACTCCACCAGAAAACTCCTAGAAACAATTGTTTCAGTAAAGTGGCAGGATTCAAAATTAATCTAGAAAAATCAGTAGTCTTTTTTACACAAACAATATACAAGTGGAGAAGGAATGTAAGAAGACCTTGTCACTCACAATAGGCTCAAAAAATAAAATACCTGGAAACAAATCTAACCAAAGACACCAAATATCTCTACAACAAAAACATTTAAACCCTGAAGAAGGAGATTGAAAATGACATAAAAAATGGAAAAACCTCGCATTCTCATGGATTGGAAAACTTAATATAGTAAAAATGTCCATTTTACCCAAATTTATATGCAGATTCGATACAATCCCTATCAAAATCCACATGACTTTCTTTAGACATTTAGAAAAATAAGTCCAAGTAGCTAAAGGAACCCTGAGTGAAAAGTGCAATACAGGTAGGATTGCTTTACCAGACTTCAAGCTATATTACAGGACTATAGTCATAAAGGCAGCCTGGTACTGGCACAAAAACAGACCCATCAACCAATGGAACAAAACTGAAGATCCAAACTTGAACTCATACAATTTAAAGGGGCAAAAAATGCTCAATGGAGGAAAGATAGCATCTTCAACAAACGGTACTGTCAAAACAGAATCACCATTTGTAGAACAAAATTAAAGCCCTACCTCTCACCCTGTACAGAAATTAATTCCAAGTGGATCAAATATCTCAATGTGAAACCTGAAACCCTCACATGATAGAAGAAAAATTTGGCAACACCCTACAAGGCATAGTTGTAGGCAAATAGTTTCTAAATTGGACAGTAGTTGCACAATAAATAAGGTCAACAATAGACAAATGGGACCTCATCAAACTCAAAAGCTTCGGTATAGGGAAATAAAATCAAGGAAGTGAAGAGAAAACCCACAGAGTGGGAGAAAATCTTCACCATCGGTACATCAGGCAGAACATTAACATCCAGAACATATAAACTGCTTAAGAATATAAAAAGAAGTAAGGAAACAAATGAGGCACTCAAAAGATTGAGTAAAGAGATGAATAGAGACTTCACCAGAGAGGAAGTAAAGATGGCTGAGAAACATCTTAAAAAGTGTTCAACATTATTAATCATTAAGGAAATGCAAATTTAAAGGACTCTAATATATCATCTCACTAATATAAGCCTGGCCAAGATCAAGAAAACAAGACACCAAAGGCTGGAGAGGTTGTGGGGAAAGGGGAACACTCATCCACTGCTGGTGGGAATGTAAACTGGTACAACCACTGTGGAAAGCAGTGTGTGTAAACTTTAAAAGTATAAAAATGGGCCTACCACCTGACCCAGCCATACCACTTCTGGGTATATACCCACAAGACTCATACTACTTCAAAGATACATGCACATCTATTTTTATTGCAGCTCTTTTCACGATAGGAAAGTGTAGGGACCAACCCCAACGCCCCTCAACTGAAGACTGAATAACAAAAATATGGTACAACTACACAATGGAGTTCTATGCAGCGGTAAAGAAAGATGACATTATCCAGGTGTGGTGGTGTACTCCTTTTATTCCAGCACTCAGGAGACAGAGGCAGGTGGATCTCTGTGCGTTCAAAGCCAGGAGGATCTTTGTGATGTCAAAGACAGCCTGGTCTACAGAGCCAGCTCCAGTCCAGCTGAGACTAAAGATGAACCCTGTCTCAAAAAAAAAAAAAAAAAAAAAAAAAAGACCAAAAAAGAGAAGAAAAGAGGAAGGAAATATGATATTTGCAAGTAAATGGATGGAACATGAAGCCATTATGCTAAGTGAAGTAACAGTCACAAAAGAACAAATCTGGAATGGTTTCCCTAATTTGTGGATACTAGTACCAAATCCCACAATTGAAAGAAAAGCTGAGCAATGTTATTGTTATATTTCTTTTTATCTGAAAGCAGCTGTGCTGTTATAATGTGAATATTTTTTGAGTCATTGAATTAACTTACCAGCTACTTTCAGGCATGGTAATTAATGTACATGGGTGGAAGGTATATATTCATATTTTAGAGTAATATAAAATTAAAGAAAACACTCTTAACACCTGAACATAATAAAAATGGTGTCTTTCATTAGTTACAGAAATACAACTGGTGCAAAGAGATCACTTTTCCCCTTTGATTCCAGTGATAACAAGTTGCTAAAGGAAAAGATTTAAAATAAATATATCTTCCCACTTTTCTCTTAAAAAATAGTGCCAGAACTTGTTAAACTATACGTACAAGAGTCTTATGCATATTTGAAGCCATAAAAAATCCTCAAAATTATGAGTACAACAAAATTATAACCTTAAAATATTTTAACAGGCCCTGTGCAAAACAAATAAAAGCCTAATAGGATGAGCCTATTTTCAAACCAAGATGAGGGCTCAGAACCCAGTGGAGTGTTCTGCTTTCCTGGAAGAGGAACATGGTCCAGAGACTAGGACGACCAACTTCTGAGTCCACACTTTCCTCATCCTCTGAGGAGAGCAGTGGCCTCTCATCATCCAGCCTGCTTGCTCAGGGTACATCAGGGACAGAAAAGCATCTGTGGTAATCAGAAGGGCATTCCTCATGCACCCCAGTTATGCCAGGATAGTGGCACTAGCACCTCACTGAGGCAGTGATGGGCAGGGCAGCAGAGTGTGGGCAGAAGAGCCTGCTACTGGCTGGGGCCCCTCTGTTAGTGGTGGGGGGTTGGGGGTGGGGATCTCCACTTTCAGAGAGCCACCATCACCATGAGTGAGAGAAAATGGGCATTAATTGTAAGAGGAAGGAAGGGAACTTCTGGGGAAAGGCTAGGTGCTCACTGATGTAATTGGGCATTGACAATAAGAATAGGTATCTGGGCTGAGGTGAGAGGAGGGGCAGTGCAGCGATGTGGAATCCAGAACATGGAGGACCTGTGGTTTTATTCTCGAGAATGCAACAATGTCCAGAGGCCCAGAGAAGCAATGTACCCAGAGCCAATGTTCAGGACTCTTGCTCCTAGGTCTCTCAGCAACTTAGTGACAGCAGTGGAGAGGCAGCCTTCCTCCTGAAGTTGGCTGGTTCCCAGGGGACTCCACTCTGGATATTTAAGAACATGAATGGAAAACCCTGTGCATCTTGGCATAAAAGTCTACATGGTCTCTTGGGAAACACTGTCTTCTATGTCACTCTGTTTTGGGGGACTAGTAGACTCTAGACTTGGAATCCAAGAATTTCACAAAGGCAAATATAAACATTTCTTTTCAGAAACCCAGGTGCAGAGAAGTGGACCCAAGAGCCTAGAAAGTAGGCAATCGCTTTCAGCACTTCTTGGATATCCCTCTACTGTGTCTGCCTGGGCCTCTGTTCTTATTGCAGAGAGGCAGAATGGTACCTGGACCACTGCTCCCTAGGGTTCTGTGCTCTCAGGATTCAACTGCAACATAAAGAGCTGAGAAGCCTACAGTTCTGGGAGCACCTGACAAGTAACTTAAGGTCAGGGGAGAGGACAGGACTATGGAGAGTTTTACTTGAACGTGGTTCTGAGATTTCAGTGGTAGCAGTGTGGGAGTGCTGGCTTTCCCCTCATTTGGTTCTCCAGCTCAGGATCTCATAGGAGCAGTCCTCCCCAGAGTAACCAGACACACTGTGGGAAGAGTCCTCCATTTCAAATTGCAGAGCTTCTCGGAAGAATTGTTACATGCCATGATTGTGTGTAAATTCAGTTCACATCATTTTCTTCATGTCTTTGCTGTTGGTTATTAGCTTCAGGGATCTGAATGAGGAACCTTCCCAGACCTTTCTACTACATTTTGCTATCCAACTGTACTTCAGAGCAGTACAGGATTTCATCTCCACACTCCAAGTCAAACCAGAAGTGACAAAAGGCAACCGGGTAGAACTGTCTTCCCCAGAAATGAGGCATCAGACTCATTTCTTCTTGTTTCTGTCAGTCCTTCCAACCCCACTTGCTCTGCTAGTACAGGGTCTGCGTATTGGTTTTGGTCAGGTAGAAGGCCCAATTCATGGTGGCTGGCTCCAGTCCAGAAACTTGCATACATTTAATGGAGACTTTCAACCCATTACTTTCCTACTTCCTGAACACTGGTAATGCCTCCAGAGGATCTCCATGCCTGATGGCAGCAAGATAGCGACCATGGCTGCTCGCTCCTCCAAGTGCTTCTGCTTCTTTTCCTTTGCCTTTCTGGAAGTTCCCATAGGGATGGCAGCCACAGTGACCCTTCACCCTTGCTGGCAGACAGAAGCCAATTTCTCAGGCTACAGCAGTGGGTCAGAGGGTCCACACTATGCCTGTGCAATATCTTACCTTTCTAGAAGCTCTTGACCCACAGTCCTATAAAATTTCAATACTGGCCATTGCCTTTGTGCTTATTGATCTACCAGAACTGGATGCTGAGACCCTTCTGATGAAAACACTATAAACATGGACTGGAGACCAAAGAAGGAGAAATTAAACTAATGCTGACCTCACAGCCTCTTTTCTACTGGCTAATATTAATCCTTCTGGAAGGTGTTATTCAAGTTATGGCAAGGAAAGTCAATAACCTTACCAAGATTTGAATGTTGTGAATAATAAAAAACAAGTAGTCTGGGCAGCCTGGATCCACAGGCCTAGCCCTGATAGTCCTCCAGCCTTGAGGGTGTCCTCAGTCCATGGCAATGATATACTTGATGGAAGTTTCAGATGCCAGGGGCACACAGCCTGCTCCTCAGTTGGGACTGGGCCAGACAACTTGATAATCACTTCCTGGCACACAGCAGAAAATGATCCATCCCATTGCCAACAGTAATCCAGCATTTTGTGGGCCTGGCGAGCCTTTGTGCCTCAATGAAGATACCATAAGAGATGCTGATCAGTTTGACGCATACTCCTCCCTGCAAAGCAAATACAGCCACACAGTCACAAAACAATGTTTTGTCAGAGATAACACCCATTAAATGAAACACACTTGCAGCTTACAACTGGCAGAAATACAGAGATAAAAGATGAACTAAAAAATTCTCAATCTATCTTGTAAGCGTGGCTGGCCATCAGGAATCACTAAATCAGCAGGATACTGGCACACCACAAGCAACCCCTGGGAACTACTTATGCGACAGGATTTAAAACAAGTCCAGGCAGACATTTGGGTACAAGTAAAGCTGTGGGATACAAAATCAGCCCTGGGACACCTCCAGGTAGAAATAAAGCTCTATCCTGGCTTTCTGATCTTCGTTATGGCTTCGGCACTCCTGCCTTTCCTTACCCTATGATGCATAGCAGAGTACTTGAGGGTTTACAGGACACCAGCAATGAAGTCAAGCCACCCAATGAATGAATGAGGCAGGAGGGGACAGTGCAGTTTAGAAGGAGATAGGAATAATCCCAAAGCTTCTTGCTTTAATTCTACATGAATTTACCTCCTGGAACCCCCCCTCTTTGCCCGCAGAGGGTCCACATATTCACACGTGCACACTGGCCAGCAATGGCATTCTTTGAACTGTACATAGGGTCAGACATAACGTTCCACTAACTCATTTTTGCTTTGCTTTCGTTTTAGTTTTTTTTCCTCTCATTATTACTACTTTGGGGCCATTCTGAATAGATGCTTTATATTGCAACTACTATAGCTTTTAGTTTGAGAAGTAAGCCTAGAATGTAATGATATTATCTAAAGTATTTTAACTGATGGAACAAAAAAAGCAACTAATTATCAGGATAACTTGCAGTAATAGCTATGTGAGTTTCTGTTACATTTTTATGAAATAAGGCATAGCTATTTGGATGCTCTGAAATTTGCAACTGATTTTGAGTGTTCTGAGTATAAGCAGCTTATTTCTTTATTTATAAGGCATTGGTTGATTTAAGCTATTATTCCTAAAAGAATTCTTGAATATTTGCCTTTCAATGGTGATAAGTTTTATTTATCAATTTATCAATGGTTATATTTTTAAGTTGTATAAGAGCATATATACCAAACACTACAAACAATATATACCTACAGAAATTTTTTTTATATAAAACTTAAAATCATTTCTAAAAACTGAACATTACATTTTGCTGAAATTCAAGGCATTCTGAGAAGAACATATTTAATATACTAGGAAAATAAGCCTTAAAGTCTACATGTAACTATAGACTATTTTGAATTTCATATACTGAGTATTATATTTAATATTATATTTACAAACATTTATGAGTATTGCTCATTTCTTTGGGGAATGATTTTTTAGTTTTCCTGTATAATTGTCACATTGCATTATCAGTATGTTTTCAGGTTTGTATCTGCCAAAGAACACAAAATGACTGGAAGATGATAAAACTGGTAAAAACAGAAATCAGTTTTCTGACTGTCAGAACCCAAATACTAAGAACTGTAGGTATGTATATATGCATGAAACACGTAAAAAAAAAGTTGATGAGTCAAATTTAAAAAATCATGTTGGGGTTCCAGTGATAACACTTTGTTTAAAAGAACTGTTTCTGGGGCTGGAGAGATGGCCTAGCGGTTAAGAGCGCCCACCGCTCTTGCAGAGGACCCGGGTTCGATCCCCAGCACCCACATGGCGGCTGAGAACCATCTGTAACTCCAATTCCAGGAGAACTCCAGTTCCAGGGGAATCCGAGACCCTCTTCTGACCTCTGCGGCATCGCACGACACGGGTGCACAGACCTACATGCAGACAGTACATTCATACACACAAATAAATAAATAAATAAATTAATTAATTAATTAATTAATATTTAAAAAAAAAAAAGAACTGTTTTCTCCCCAATGATGTTTGCTTTGGAAGCAAAATAAGAGAGGAAAAAAATACATACCTGCCTCTACTCTTAGTGAATTGAGATTAATCTGTTTTCCATAGTCCAGCAGTACTGTTTTTCTATGAAATTGATATAACACTTGTTAGTGCATATATGTTCATAATTGTAATAACTACTTCATCAATTGTTCCTTTATTAGAATCAATTGAACCTAGTTATCTCACATGATTGGTTTTAATTTGAAGTGTATATTGTTAGATATAATTGCAACATCATCTTGCCTTTAATTTTTTATTTTTTTATTTTTTTTGGGTCTTTTGACAGAGGGTCCCCTTGGAGCCTCAGATATCCTGGAAATCTCTTTATAGAACAGTTTGGCTTTGAACTCACTGAGATCTGCCTGCTTCTGCCTCGTGAGTGCTGGGATTAAAGGCATGTGCCACCACTCCTGACACCAGCTTGCTTTTTAGAGGCATTACTCAGACTAGTTTTCCCATCCTTTGACCTTAAGCTAGTGTGAAACTTAAAAGGTGAGATCAGTTTCTCACATAACACAAAAGTTGGGGGGTTTTGTTGGGTTGTTTTCTTTTATTTTTCTTTGTTTTTTCTTGATCCAATTTGCTAGACTGTGCCTTTGACAAAGTATATGGGACCATTGATATCAATGTTATTATTGAATGGTGTTTATTGGATACTGTCATTTTAATTTCTTTATATTTGTTGACATATTATATTTGCATTATTATACCCCCTTTTTAGCCTTTCGAGTATACAAATTCTTGTCATTGCTCTTTTCTATTTTTTCCTGTGTGCACTCTAGGGTTGGTTCTGCAGTCGGGAATTTTTTTCAACCTATTCATATCATGAAAATATTTCTGTTCCCTTTCAAGTGTGATAGATGTTTCGCTGGACTTAATTTTCAGAGTTGGAATCCAAGATCATTTAGAAGTGGAAATACTTTGGTTGAGGCTCTTCTGGATTGCATAGTTTTCACTGAAATGTCAGGTGCAATTCTGATGGTTTTCTTTTAAATGTAACTTGTTTTCTCTAGCAGCCTTCAGTATCTTTTCTCTGCTCTGTATACTTATTGCTTTTACCATGATATGCTGGAGAGTTTTTCAGTTCTTTTCATGTCTATGTGGTGTTCTCTGTGCTTCTTGAATCTCTATATATAGGTCTTACCTTGATTTCTTTTCTTGAGTTCTCTTCTATTATCCAGTTGTGGATCTATTCCAAGCCCAAGATTCTTCTCCTTCCTGTATGTTTTTAATTAGTAGATTTGGTCTTTTCATGTCGTCGTCCTCAGAATGGGAAGAAAACTTAACCAGTGACACATCTGACAGAGGTTTAACATCCAGAGTATATAAACTACTGAAAAAAATGAGCAAGGGGAAAAATGACCAATTCAAAAGTGAAGTAAAGATGGCTGAGAAACATCTTTAAATGTATTCAAAATAGTTAGTAATTAAGGAAATGCAAAATAAACCACTTTAAGATTTCATATTACTTCAGTTAAACTGTCTATGCTCAAGAAAACAAATAACATCAAATGTTGCAGAGGCTGTGGGGAAAGGGGAGGTCTCATTCACTGCTGGGCACATTGTAAATTCTTACAACCCGAATAGAAAGCATGGGTGAGGGAACTCTTGAAAGACTAAAAATTGACCTACCATTTGACCCAGTCATACAACTCCTGGGTATATATACCCAAAGGATTTATCCTATTGCACAGGTACATGCACAACCATGTTTATGCTGCTTTCACCATAGCAAAGAGCTTGAAGCAAACCAAGCGTCTCTCAACTGATTAGTGGATACTGAAAATGTGTTACATTTTTACAATGGAGTTCCATGCATTGGCAAAGAAAGACAGCATCATGAAATTTGCAGATAAATGGATGGAATTTGAAGCCATTATGCTAAGTGAAACAACACACTGGCTGTAATGCAAATGACATATGGGGTCCCTCATTTGTGGATCCTAGCACTAAATCGTTATTTGTAAATCAAGGGGAGTTATTTGTGAGTAAAAATAGTACAACATTGACTGGTATAACTATATATACAGTTCAAATTTTGTGTCTCTATTTTCTTCTATCCTGAAATTTATGAGAAAGAATAAAGCTCTCTTTTAAAAAGTACATCAAAGCATACATCAACAAGCTATGTAATTTTTGGAAAGTAAATGTAAATGAGTTTTTACTTGCCTGAATGTTTACTGATAAATTTTGAATCTGTAAATGTGTTTTGGAATTAGCCTATAGTTTGAGAGTTTTGTAAATCTGGTATTCAGTATATATAAAATTGAATAGAACAAAAAACTAAGAATTTTTTTTACCAACTTTATCATTTTTAATATGCTGGCTGCTACAACCATGAACTATTGTCCAGTCTGATCCTAATTTTAATTTATTGTTCAGAATATTTATATGTTTAGAATTTCCAACTATAAAAACAATTTGGTCAGCAATTCTGACAGGAATTCTAGAGAATGACTGCTTTCATTAAATTGTACTTATACTTTTGAATTGCTTTGAGTATTTTATGAAGAGTTGGTTTCCTGGACATGAATTCTTTCATCATGTTTATGTCATTAAAGAATTTTCTTTCTCCTCTAACTGTAATTGATATTTTCACTGGGTATCATAATCTGGGTTGGCAACTATAGTTATTTGGTACTGGGAATACTTTGGTCCAAGCACTTCTAGCTTTCATCATTTGCATTGATAAATCAGCTGTAATTCGGATGGATTTTCCTTTATATGTAACTTCTTGTTTTCTCTTACAGCCTTCACTAATTTGTCCATGTTTTGGTCTTCTAGTGTTTTATCTATGACATGGTGTGGGGTATCCCTTTTCTGATCATGTCTATTTAGTGTTCTATGTGCTTCTTATATTTGTATGGGTTTGTCTTTTTTCAGTTTGGGGACATTTTCTTCTATTTTTCTGTTGAAGAGCTGATCAATACCTTTGTTCTGGGATTCTTCTGCTTCCTCTATCCCTATGATGCAGAGTTTTGATCTTTTCGTAGTATCCCATATTTCCTGATTGTCCCAATCTTGTGATTTCTTTTTAAAAAATCATACTCTTTGTTTGAGCATTGTAGGTCTTCCACCTTGTCTTCCAGTGTTCATATTCTACTTTCTGCTTCATCTAATCTGTTTCTGAGATATTTTCCTATCTTTTCCTGATGATAGGATGAGTGTGCAATTTTTTTCACTTTGTCCTGTGATTTCCACAGTTTTTTTCAGTTCCGTTTGGAGTTTGTCATTCTCTCCTTCTAGATCCTTGATTTGCTGGTCAGTTTCCTGTTTCATTTCATTGTGGGATCTTTTCAGTGTTTCCACATCATTCCTTAAATGTGTTATTCTCTCCTTTCATTTTTTTGAGTATGTCAATTATTGTTCTTTTGTGATCTGTGTCCTGGGTAATCTCCAGGTAGAATTCATTGTTGGAGTCTTCTATAGGGCTGGTAGATTTTGTTGGAGATTTATTATTTGATATTCTCATGTTGTTGATTTTCATTTGTCCTCTTGGCATATGGATTTGATTTGTTGATTATAGGCTGATGTGAAATTCAAGTGCTTCTTCATTTGGTTGAAGGCCTGTTCCTCTAGGTTGGAAGTTTTGTTGTCTCTTCTGTTATTTGTGCTCTGAGTCACCTTCTGTGTTCCCACTGGGATGGCCAGAGGGGGTTGGTTGGGCAGCACTGGTTTGTGCTCACCAAATCTTGTCACTGCCAAGGTGACCATAGGGACTTACCCAATCTGGTCTGGATGTTGGAGCAGCTCCAGAGACCCTGCACCCAAAGTGACAGGGCTCAGTTGGTCTTGGAAAGCTGCACCAGAAGTGACTGGGCTGTGATTGTCCTGGAAACCTAGGGTGGTAGCAACAGGGTTCCAATGGTCCTGGAATCCTGTGCCAGAGGCGCAGTGGCCAGGAAGATCCTGGAAATGGCCTGCTAAATGGCCTTCCTTGTCACTCCCCCATGCCATAAAGGAAGGTACTGTGATGGTCCTGGAACCCAGCTGCCAATAAGCCTGACCTGTCACTCACCCTCCAAAATTTCCCTTTTCCACAGATAATTATGAAACAAATAATTACCACATAAGTGATAATAATCACATTGTCCTCTACTTTCAAAAAGTCTGAATAGATACTGTGTATATTTTAATGTCCATGAATTAGAGCTACTCATGTGCTATTATGTGTATGGGAATGGAGTAGTTTTCATGCTTTGCAGCTACATCATATGGATGTATATTTATTAATAATGTCATCACTTTAAAAGAAAAACAAAAACAAGTAGTCTAGAAAAATAAGGCTACTGGTGAAACAGTGTCACAAATATTATGGACATGATGAATCACTCTAATTTGGGTGTGAGTTCCACTAGGATGGAGTCAATCCATGGCATTGATATCAGGCTTGGGAACCTGAGGCTAAACAAGATGCTAAACAAAGGGGAAACCTAATAATAATTTTCTACTAGATAGTTTTCATAGGAAACTGATTCCTAACGAATTATTGTGATACCCATAGATTAATGAATCTCTCAACTCTGACCAGAGAAATTTCCTTATGCAACAGATGATGATTAAAACAAAATCCCAGAACTGGCCTATGGGAAGATAATGGACAAGATGCAGTAGTGTGCTTTTCCCTGGAAAATACCCCTACACCAAATTTCCGCCTCCAATGATTTATGGATCACTGAAGAAGATGGGATAGAAAGACTGCAAGAGCTAGAGGTGGTGGATGACCACAAGGAATTATAGTTTCTAGTCTGTAACACGTAGGAACTCAAAGTAATTGTGAAAGTATGAACAAGCACCATACAAGCATTACCCAGAAAATATAGACATAAAGTGGGTAAGAAACTCCAAACTCATCTAAGGATATTGTGTCAACCAGCAGTTGCTGAAAAGTGCAGAGATGGTCTCTTTCTAGCATAGGTCTCTTGGTAGGTTAACCAGATTCCAGTAAATGGAACCACAGTGAAGAAAAACTGGCTACACAATTTAGACTCAATATGTCTTATTACATATATATATATATATATATATATGCATATATTACATATATTAGATCTCTCTGTATATAGAAAGAGCAGGGGCAATAAGTGGAAGAAAAGGAATGGTATCTAAACACAATGAAATTTATTCTCAAAATAGCAATAATCAAATTAAAAAGAAAGGAAAACTGATATGTATATGAAGTATAAAGGAATATCGTTTAACTTGTGCATGACAACTTTAAACTTGCAAGAAAGAAAGCATACACTATATATAAGTACTAGATTTTTTTTCACCAGAAGAACCATGCCTTTGCAGGTATCTTTAGTTACTAAGATCTTTGAGAAATTAAAAAAAAAATAATCTTCATTATTTTGGGCTTCATCATTTTGGGCAGCTGCCAGGAGGGCACTGAGTCCATGATGTGATAGAGGTTTTCTATGCTTCCATGGGGGCAGTGTTCAACATTTTGCTTTGAATAATAGAAGAAGTAAAGGAAAGGGACATGACAGGCACTCTTTGCTAAAGCTTATTATGGCTGGTTTCTCCCTTCAAGATGGAAAGTCACAGACAGGCCAAAGAAGGAGTCCCATCTAAGTGCAGTTTAGTCAATCAGCTACTTTGCTGTTGTAGTTTATAAGATGATGTGTAACACTCAAAAGCAGCTATACCACCAGAAACTCCCCTGCACAAGTTCAGACAGTACAGCACTGAAGACTCCCATTGGAGCACAGAGCACATGAAAACTGCACCACTGAGAGTTTAAGGAACTTGACCTGCCAGGACTCCCTATACAAGTTGAACATTTAGCCTCCTAATAAATGTCAGAAGAGAGGCACTATGCAGGTTTCTAAGCCTCCACTTCCCCAGGCCAGCTGAGGGTCTTAACATCAAGGGTAGATCACAGCTGCTCTGATTCAAGATACACAAAAGAAAGTAGATACACAAAAGAAAAAAAAAGAAAATATTTATTTACAATAAATTTAAGGTTCACTTGCTTTATGAATTCATCATTATTGTGTGGAACTCTAGGTTCCAAGAACTGGACCACCACTCTGATGTAGGACATGGACAACCAACTCAAAGGAAGGCTGACAAAGTTTTATTTCTGAATCTTAAGCTTTTATATTCCTCACAGGTTACAGAAGTTTTCCAAGGACAATTACAGAAATCTACACAATGTATACGTGCTAGATGTAAGGAAGGCTCAGGAGAGAAATGGAATCCAAGGTTCAGCAGGCCTAGCTGTAAAAGTAAATAGGGAACATAGTGACATTGTGTTTCAGCAATAATATGTCTAACAATTTTTGCGTTTACATTCTAAGTATAAACAATCAAGGGCAGAGTCTTAGCTAAACTCTGCAAGCTTCTACCAAGCCCAATAATTCAAACAAAATCATACCAAATCAGCCCTCTGCCAACTTTTTGAGAGGCTTCTTTCAAGCCTTTGACATTCATCCAGCCAGAGAATTCATAACTCCACAATTCCCCATTTCTTGTTAAGACCGACAGTAAGAGCTATAAATTTCTCATGGGTTCCTGAAGAGTGCCCCAGGCCCATCAGAATCCTATGTAAAATAAAAGAATTGAGCAAAGTCCAATTATAAAAGGGAGTAATGAAGACCCAGAAAACCAATGTACTGACTTTAATTTAGACAGGGTAGACGACAGAGCATCATAAAAATCTGAGGAAAACAGTTCAGGGGGAGTATGAGCAAATGTCTGTTCTGTCTTTTTGTAACTCTGAAATATCTAAGGGGAAATTATGCCAGAGGTCTAGAAGATGATTCTTCACCTTCTTCCAAGGGTGTTTAGTAGAGTTATAGAGGGTATTAATTAAACAAAAGGTAGAAAAGTTTCAATGGGAATGTAAGTTTAACTGTTGATGCAATTGGTCAACATTATCTCCTAACCAGATAATAGTATCTCGAAGTTTAGAAATTTGAGCAGCAAATCTGTCATTGCTGAGCCCAAAGTGAGTGTGACTGGTTGTGCCATCTGGTAATGAAATTATGATTTTGTATAGAGTTATGTAACGTTATGCCTGAAACTGTTCCTATTGTGATAATTGTTATAAACCCAATAATGTCTGTTATGATCCAATTAATGAAACATTTTGCTCTACAGAAAGGTAAAAAAAGTAATTCATGCAGTAACAAAGAGTCTGTCCAAAGTTCTGGTAAATGAACAGGTAACCATAATCTTAACCTCTGAGATAGTAATACAATACTGTTAGAGGATGAATTGAAACGAATAGTGTGATTGAAACATGAATCTAAAGAACGATAGAATTGGGAAAGGTGTCCCAGAATGCCTTGGGAGCCAGCAGCTGAGGCCTGAAGCCAGAGTTCAGGGCAAGTATTCGGTGGCAGCTTACTCCCTGCTGGTACTCCAGCTATGAGAGGAGTCTGAGGGGACCAGCAGGTCCAGCTAATTGGGAAAGGTGTCCTTGAAGGCCTTGGGAGCCAGGAACTGAGGCCTGAAGCCAGAGTTCAGGGCAAGTATTAGGTGGCAGCTTACTCCCTGCTGGCAGTCCAGCTAGGGGAGGAATCTGAGGGGACCTGCGGGTCCAGCTAATTGGGAAAGGTGTTCCGGAAGGCATTGGGAGCCAGGAGCTGAGGCTTGAACACTGAGGGTACCGGGACAAGCCAGCAACCCAAACCCCCCCACCCCCCTGCCAACTGGAACCCCCAACTGGAACTCAGGAGAGAGTGGCTGACAGCAAAGGGAATACAGTATTCAGAAGGTGTCACCTGGGTTGCTACCCACACAGCTCCTGCAGAACAGAAAGGGAAAAGTGATGTATACCTTCCAATATATAACAAAAATTGAAAGCCTAAAACCTAGACAAGTCAACACTCCATACATAAGGAGAATAGAACAAAGACACCCGAAGGAATCAAGGAAAGCAATCCTTCAACAAAGTGAAAAGGCATTCAAAATTCGCATCACAATACAGGCAAAAAGCTAACCATGTGCAAGAGCACAACGAAAGAGCAATATGGGAAAAGCACAGAACAACTCCACACCACACTCTATAGAGCCAGTGGAGGACCCCTATCATGGGATCTCTATAGAGGTAATCCAGGACACAGATCCCAAAATAACAATCACAGATATATTCAAAGAAATCATAAAACTAAGAGGAGAGAATGAAAAACTCAGAAAGGACCTAGAGGAAGGTAAGGACAAACTTCAGAAAGAACTAAAAGGAGAAAATGACAGATTCCGGAAAGAGCTAGAGGGACAAAATGTCAAACTCCAGAAGGAAGTGGAAACACTGAAAAAAATCCCATGCTGAAATAAAAAAGGAAACCAATAAGCTTCAAGAAAAGTTTGAGAAGCTCCAAAATGAAATGGAAATTGTAAGGATAAAACAGGAAGAACAAAAAGAAAAAAAAAAAAAGGAAATCGAACAGTCATTCAATCAAGAATAAAAAATGGGAAAAAGCCTCGGAAGTAGAAAAAATAATATCAGACCTAGAAGACAACACAGAACAACTAAAAAGGTCAAGTAAAGACTATGAAAAAATTAAAAATACACAAGAGTGGAACAACCAAGAAATGTGGGACACTATGAAAAGATCAAACCTCCAGATCATAGGGATAGAGGAAGGAGAAGAATCCCAAGAAAATGGTATTGACCAGGTTGTCAACAAAATAATAGAGGAAATTTTCCCCAAACTAAAAATAAGACAAACCCATGCAAATACAAGAAGCAAGTAGAACACCAAATAGACTAGACCAGAAAAGAAACTCCCCCTGCCATATCATAGTTAAAATGCTAGATACCCAAAACAAAGACAAAATTCTGAAAGCCACAAGAGTAAAAGAACAAGTTACACACAAGGTAAAACTTATCAGAATCACAGATGATTTTTCAGCACAAACCATGAAAGCAAGAAGAACATGGACCAAAGCATTCCCAGTGCTAAAGAACTATGGATGCCAACCCAGGTTACTATATCCAGCAAAACTATCAATTCTAGTTGAAGGAAAAAGAAAAATCTTCCACAACATTAACAAGGTGAAAGAATACATGCTTGGAAAACCAACCCTCCAGAGAATGCTTGAAACAATTCAAAGGACAGAGGAGAGGAACAACCACCCCCAGGCACTTTGAAAGAAAAAAATTAATAAAAACAGAAATGCAGAGGAAGAAACCTACACAAATAAATGCAAATATATAATAAGATGAAACCAAATCTTCATAAAATACTTGAAGCAATTCAAAGGGCAGAAGAGAGGAGCAAGAATCCTCAAACACCTAGGAAAAGAAACTAATAAAAACATAACCATAGGAGTAGAATCAGAGGCTAAAAGTACAAATGGATAAAAAGGTGAAAGGAAGCAACATCCATCTTTCAATTATAACCTTAAATATTAATGGGCTAAACTCTGCAATCAAAAGGCATAGACTGGGAGAATGGATTAGGAAACAAAATCCATCTATATGCTGTCAACAAGAAACCAATCTCAATTTCAAGGATAGGTACCAACTTAAGGTGAATGAATGGAAGAAAATATTCCAAGCAAATGGTACCAAAAAGAAAGCAGTGGTTGCTATTCTAATATCAGACAAAAATAGACTTCAAAGCAAAAGAAACCAAAAGAGACAAAGAGGGTCATTACATCTTTATTAAAGGAACAATTGATGATGAAGATCTCACAATCATGAATATACACACAGCAAACACCGGTGTACCAAACTTTATAAAGACAATTCTTCAGGATCTCAAGGCACAGATTAACCCCAGCACAATAATAATAGGGGACTTCAATACCCCACTAAGTCCTTTAGACAGATCAACAGGAAAAAGGATAATCTGAACTAAATGATACAATACACCAAATGGACCTCATAGACATCCATCGAATATTTCACCCAAACACCAGAGAATACACTTTCTACTCAGCACCTCATGGAACATTCTCCAAAATAGAACATGTACTTGGACACAGGAAAAAACTCAGCAAATACAAAAAGATTGAAGTAATCTCATGCATTCTATCAGACCACAGGGCAATAAAACTCAATATCGACACCAGGATAAACCGTACAACCTACAAGAACACATGGAGACTAAACAACACTCTCCTGAATGATGAGTTGGTCAAGGAAGAAATAAAGAAATAAAAACATTCCTGGAACTGAATAACAATGATAATACAACACAGCAAAACCTATGGGACACTTTAAAAGCAGACCGAAGAGGGAAGTTTATAGCTCTAAGTGCCTACATTAAAAAAACAGAAAGAGCACAAGTGAATGATTTAACACTGCAGCTAAAAATACTTGAGAGACAGCAACAAATGAACCCTAAATGCAGCAGACAAGAAGAAATAATGAAAATCAGAGCAGAGATCAATGAAATAGAAACAAAGAAAACCATACAAAAAAATCAATGAATCCAAAAGTTGGTTCTTTGAGAGAATAAACAAGATAGACAGACCTCTAGCCCAGTTAACCAAAAGAAAGAAGGAACAACTCCAAATCAATAGAATCTGTGATGAAAGGGGAAATATCACAACAGACAATGAAAAGATCCAGACAATCATACGGGACTACTTCAAAAACTTATATTCTACTAAGTTTGAAAACCTAGAAGAAATGAATGAATATCTGAAATCCTGGGAATCACCAAAGCTCAACCAAGAAGAGATCGACAGCCTAAACAGACCAATAGTACAGGAAGAAATCGAAGATGTAATAAGTAGNGCAAATCGCATACAGACCCACATCAAGAAGATCATCCATCATGACCAAGTTGGATTCATACCAGAGATTCAGGGATGGTTCAACATATGAAAATCAATAAATATCATCAAGCATATAAATGGACTGAAAGACAAAAACCACACCATCATCTCAATTGATGCAGAGAAAGCCTTTGACAAAATCCAGGATCCCTTCGTGTTTAAAGTCCTAGAGGGAATTGGACTGGAGGGATCATTTCTCAATATAATCAAGGCCATATACAGGAAATCCACAACCAATATGATCCTAAATGGGGAAAGGACAGAAGCATTCCCCTTAAAGGTCCACTAATGGGACTTAAGCCAGTGTCCACCTGATAAAGAGGGAAGTCTGCTCATTAATCAAAAAGATTAGCCTGGTCAAGCAATACCTAACTGTGTTCTCGAGAGGATGGAACTGGTGGTTGAAAAGCCAAAAGGAGCCAGCCCCCTCCACCCCAAAATAAAGAGTGATCTTGAGGACCAGATCCTCAAGTGACCTTGAGAAAACAAAAACATTGGTTAATCTGGGCTGTGTGGCCTTAAGCATCTGAAAGGAAAGTATAACCACAAATAAATAATCAATCAGCTCTGAGAAATTGTATTTCATATATAAAACTTGAGAATCTTTCAAACCTTCAATGCCAGATGGGGACTACTGAGATATCCAGCTTGTAGACTGAATGGCTACTAGAATTTCAGCCTCTTCAGAGTGTAGACTGCTGTTGTTGGATTACCCAGGCTATGTCATGGAGGCCAGTGCAGGAAGATCAAGACAGGACACACGCTTGCTGGACCTCATTTGGGTGACCATTGTGGGGGAGAGACCCCAGTGTGGAGCACAGGGCCAAGTTTGATGGTTGTTTGGGTTTGCCAAGGAGGAGCCTTCAAGCACTTCCTTGGGGAAAACATGACATCTTTTGGGAATAAAAAAAAGTCTATATTTAACAGTTAAAAATATTTTGTAAAATAATATTTTCTCTTTTTATTGACACATGCTAGAACCATTCATAATTTATCTTTATGTAATCCTATGGTGTGTTCTATCATATAGGAATATTAATAATCATATTCAAAAAAAGAGAGAATGTAAATTTATACTTCTTTTTACCTGCATGCAACTTTACTGATAAAATGTGAATCTCTAAATGTGCTTTGGAATTAACCTATAGTTCATTTTCAGGTTTTGTAATTTTGATTTATGTATGGAGTATATATATACGCATATTTTGGAAAAATATAAAATCAAAGGGGAACAAAAAAAGAGAGAGAAAAACCTATTCAAAGAACTGACAGAAACAGTAAACCAGTGCACCAAAAAGGTTATAAAAGACTAAGAAAAAGATGCAAGCCAGGACTTGTGTATAACAGAATCCATGAGCTCTGTCAGGGGCCGGGTGTCATGAGGGGTGGGCATGGATGGGGGAATGAGTCTAAATTTGATTATGAAATGTTGTATGAAAAAATAAATTAAAAAAAGTAATGTATGAAATGCACTCAATGCAATTTAAAAAGTAAAAAAAGAAAAAAAAAAAACTGAAAAAAAGAAAGAAGGTTTCAGTTCCAGGCACAGAGGATCCTGAAACAACCAAAACTCCAGAATCCACAATAAATCAAATTACACTTTCGTAAGCTCAGTATTACGAAGGGAAATCATTTCTTTCAATGCATTTTTTTAAGTATTCAGATTTTAAAGTTTGCAAGTGCAGATCTAGTCTGGCATGCCAAATGATTCTGTGCACAAAAAGATGAAACTTGAAGTGGACACTTGGTCTGAGAGAATGTTTACAAGGACTCACAAACACATAGAAAAAGTTAATCACTAGACATACCTTACACAGAAAAAATTGGACGCATTAACACAAATACATGAATCTCAGACACATGGAAGAACAGTTTTTACAAACAGAAAACATATTTACTGCCTTCAAATCCGGAAAATTCCTCCTTTTTTAATGTTTCCTAAGGGCATTCACTGCTGCTTCTCCAGGAATTCTGGAAAGAGATAAACAAAGCCCTCTCAGCCCGTGACCTCTGCCCTTCTGTCTCTGCCCCTGGTGCTCCCAGGCCCTTACTGCAGGGTTCTGGCACAGCCACCACTGCCACAGCCTTTCTTGTGTTGCTGCCCCTGCATCAGCCATTGTCGTTTACAGGGAGCAGAGGTGGGGGCAGGGCAAACAGGGATGGCCCACCATCAGCCTTGAACCATACCCAAGAAGAACGCAGCTGCAGCCTCCTTGAGTTGAACCCCCATAGTCTTGCCGGCAGCAACTAGGCTGAGGCTCTCCATCGCACCCGACCCAGCTCCCAGCCCACTCCCTCCCACATCACATCTCAGACCACTCCCAGGTGCCAAATACTAATGGTGCCCCACAGGGACAAGAGGGTGGCCCATGCCAGAGACTTGGCATACAGGGAAGGGCTATGATGGCGAGATAGGTGAGAATAAGTGGGGTTTTCTGAGGGCGGAGGTTATCCATGAAGGCAGAAAGGGAAATTAAGACAGATTAACAGTGGGCCAGTGTTCACCCTCGCTTGGCCATAGACACACAAAACACACATGGCTCTACCCACCAAATACTGAATACCATACCATAAATCACTTCAGAAAATGGGGTGACTTGCAAATACCGAAATGACATTCTACCCACGCAGAGCGTTATATGCCACAGAAGGGACACGTTTTTAAAATGCTCGGGTGGTCAGAGACCACGGTGGACGTCAGATGTAGGAACCCTCAGGCCAGCCGGCAGAGTTCCAAGTCCCTGACCAGGAAAGGGTGAGTAGAGGATGGAGCCCTGAACTCTGGGAGCTGAGTGAATGGCCGGGAAAATGGAAGCACCTGCCAGCTCCTTTATTGTGGGAAAGAAAAAGATATATATATATATCTTTTGGAAGCACCTCAGGTGCTGATCACACCATAGACTCAGCTGTTGCCTCGAAGCTCAGGTTAAATTCCTTCAGTATTGACAGCTGCGGGTGTGTAACACTCTGCAGAAGTTGGGCTATGTTTTTCGATTATTAGCTTAGGCTTGCATGAATTGTGTTAGACTTAGGGTATATAAAAATAATCATTGTGATCTGAGGGACAGAAACAGAAAAGAGAGAGAACAGAGCAGAGGAAAGAAGAAAATCAGCAGAGTGGCAAACAGGAAAGGCCCTCTGTACAGGATCAGAGAAGGGAGATGCTCCCTGTAATCCTCAGGTCACGAAATCAGTGGAGTGGCAAACCCTAAAGACCCTTTGCTCAGGAGCAGAAAGAATAGATGCTCCTCAGTTCATGAAAAGAAAGAGATTCTTTTGTCTTATTTGATTGATTTCTTTGCCGCCTTTGCAACCACCCACTTCAGGACCTGAACATGCTGGAGCTGGACTCTGGTGAAGATTGTCCTCACGGTCAAAACAAAAAAAAAAAAAAAAAAAAAAAAGGCCATCTTTACAAGATACAGGACATTATTATACAGAATGCTGTGTAAGTTTTATAGCTCAACATTTGATAAGTTGGTAAAGATACCAGAGAGATAATGAAATTGTAAAATAAAGTATACTTTACTTTGCTCATAAAAATAAGTATAATATATATATATATATATATAATATATATATACAAAAACCCAGCATAGAAGAGGGGAAATAGTTCCAAATCTCCAAGTTAAAATGTGCAATTATTGGCAACTGATGACTACCAGGTAATAGAAAGTTGTTTGGTTTGGTTTCATTTGTTTGGTTTGCTTTGGTTTGATTTGCTTTGGTTTGCTTTGGTTCTCAGGCTGACTTCAGATAGTTTGAACAAGATCCAGTGGATGGAGTCACACTTAGGGACATTTGGGGACACTAACGTGGCAAAGGAGGCCTTAACATAAATGCCAGAATGCATGAAATCCAGGGAAGCAGTAATACCTGGGAGAACAGATAATAAATGCAGTCTAAATATGATCAAGAATTACATATGAAATCTGCAAAACTTCAATAAAAAGTTAGTAAGGAAATAATTACAAAAGTTAAAATTACTAAACCAATGCTGTCCCTCATTCTAATATTTACCCAATCAAGATAACTCCAATCCCAATCCCAACCCCAACCCTAACCTATCCCTGATCACAACCTTAACCCTCACCCCTAACTATAACCCCTAAACTCTAAGCCTAATTCTAGCCATAACTCTAATATTAACTAACTGTAATGGTAATCTTATCCCTACCAAAACCTCTAATATCAGACTTAGCACTAGCCCTGACCATAGTCCTAACCCTAAATTTAACACTCATACTAGCCCTAGCCTTATCCCTAACACTAGTCCTATGACCACTGAAAATCCAGCCCTAGATAACCCTAAGCCTACTGCTAAATTTTACCTTAAATATGACACTAACCATAACCACAACACATAAACCTAACCCCAATACCAACATTAAATATAAACCTAATTGCAAATCAAAACGTAACTACAACCCCTAACCCCAAATCTAGGCTTAGCCTTACCTTTAGGATTAACCATTAATGTTAGACATCTTTTTTCTTATTCGATATTCCTTTAATCCTGCTTGGATGTTTTAGGAAGATGAGACACATCACCATAGAAAGTTCTTGTTTTGAGGGTAAGAAGGATCCTCCTTTTTATTAGGCTGAACCCTTTGACAGAGCACACATCTTCATGAAGGACACAGATGGATCAATGTGGGTGTGACTTGGAAAACACTGGTGAAGTTTTCCCCCAGTCTGTGGACGATGACACGAGAAGACCAAATCTACTAATTATAGGCATACAGGAAGGAGAAGAATCTTGGACTTTGAATAGATTCTCAACAGAATTATAGAAGAGAACTTTCCTAAATTAAAGAAAGACCTGCATATAGAGATTCAAGAAGCACAGAGAATACCACCTAGACATGAAAAGAGCAGAAAAACTGTGCAGCATATTATGGTAAAAGCAATAAATATACAGATCAGAGAAAAGATAATGAAGGCTGCTGGAGAAAACAAGTTACATATAAAAGAAAACCATCAGAATTGCACCTGACTTTTCAGTGAAAACTATGCAATCCAGAAGAGCCTGGACCAAAGTATTTCCATTTCTAAATGATCTTGGATGCCAACTCTGAAAATTAAGTCCAGCAAAATATCTATCACACTTGAAGGGGAAGAGAAATGTTTTCATGACATGAATAGGCTGAGAAAATTCCTGTCTGCAGAACCAACCTTAGAGTGCACACAGGAAAAAAAAAAATAGAAAGGAGCAATGACAAGAATATGTATACTCAAAAGGCTACAAAGGAGGCATAATAATGCAAACATAATATAAGTCAAAAAATATAAAGAAATTAAACTACACACCATTCAGTAATAACATTGATATCAATGGTCCCAAATACTTTGTCAAAGACACAGACTAACAAATTGGATCAAGAAAAAAATAAACAAACAAAAATAAAAGAAAACAAAACTACCAAACTTTTTGTTTTATGAAAAACCTGATCTCACCTTTTAAGTTTCACACTAGCTTAAGGTCAAAGATAGGAATACTAGTCTGAGTAATGCCTGTAAAAAGCAAGCTGGTACCAGGAGTGATGGCACATGCTGTTAATCCCAGCACGCACGAGGCAGAGGCAGGCATATCTGTATGAGTTCAAAGCCAGCATGTACTACATAGACAGTTCCAGGATAGCTGGGGCTGCAGGGGACCCTCTTTCAAATGACCAAAAAATCAAAAATAAAAAAGTCAAGCTGGTGTTGCAATTCTAATATCTAACAATATAGACTTCAAATTAAAATCAATCATGTGAGACAAATAGGTTCACTTGATTCTAATAAAAGAACAATTGATGAAGAAGTTATTACAATTATAAACATATATGCATTAACAAGTGGTATATCAATTTCATAAAAACTGTACTGCAGGACTATAGAAAACAGATTAATCTCAATTCACTAAGAGCAGATAACTTCAATACCCCATTGTCAATAGACAACACAACTGGATGACCTATGTACAGAAACATGTGTGAATTAAATGAAACTTTACATCAAATGGACTAAATTGTTATCTACAGAATATGCGAATAAAGCACTTTCTATTCAACAGCACATGCTAGCTTTTCTAAAATGGACCAAAACAAATCTCAGGGAATTCAGAAAATTTGAAATAATTCTATCTGCTCTATATGACCAATGTGCAGAAAAGTTTATAACATCAAAATAATAAAAAAAAAAAGATTGAGGAAATACATGAACTCATGAAGACTAAAGAACACACTCCTGAATGAGGCATAGGTCCAGAAAGAAATAAAAGTATTCCTGGAACTCAGTGAAAATTAGAATACAATGCACAAAACCTCTTGGACACCTTAAAAACAGTTTAACGACGGGCTGGAGAGATGGCCTAGTGGTTGGGAGCACCGACTACTCTTGCAGAGGACCCAGATTCTATCCCCAGCACCCACATGGCAGCTGAGGACCGTCTGTAACTCCAATTCCAGGAGAACTCCAGTTCCAGGGGAGTCTGACACCCTCTTCTGGCCTCTGCAGCATTGCAGGACACAGGTGCACAGACCTACATGCAGACAGTACATTCATACATATAAATAAATAAATAAAATAAAAATTAAAAAAATAAAAAAACAGTTCAATGAGTAAAGTTTATAGCTCTTAGTGCCTACATAAAAACAAACAAACAAAAATAAAAACAAAACCAGAAAGAACACATGTAAAGGTCATAATAGCACAACTTAAGGTTCTGTACAGGCAAGATCAAATGAACCACAAACTTAGTGGATGAGAAGAATTTACAAAATCAGAGCAGATATAAATGAAATAGAAACAAAAAAACCATAAAAAGTCAATGAAGAAAATAGTGTGAGGTGAATTGTCATGACAGACACCAAAAGAATCCAGAATTTACTTGGAATTGTCTGTGGAGAAAATTCTGACACCTATCTCAGAGGTGTGCAACCTCTGTACAGTGATTAAAGATACATAAGAGTGGAAAAAACAGGAAATGTGGGACACTATGAAAAGTTCAAACCTCCACATCATAGGGATAGAGGAAGGAAAAGAATCCCAAGACAACACTATTGACCAGATCTTTAACAGCATAATAGAGGAAAATTTCTCCAAACTGAAAAAAAGAAAATCCTATACAAATACAAGAAACACATAGAACACCACATAGACAGGACCAGAAATGAAACTCCCCATGACATATAATTATTAAAACACTAGATTCTCAAAACAAAGACAAAATACTGAAAGCCGCAAAAGAAAAACAACAAGTTACATATAAGGGGAAAACCATTAGAATTACAGCTGACATCTCAGTCCAAACAATGAAAGCTAGAAAAATGTGGACCAAAGTATACCCAGTGTTAATGACTTTAGATGCCAACCCAGACTATTATACCCAGCAAAAATGTCAATTACAGTTGAAGGAGAAAGAAAAACCTTTCACAACATGACATGAACAAGATGAAAGAATACATGTCTAAGAAACCAAAACTTCACAAAATCTTCACAGCAATCCAAAGAACAGAGGAACTGGGCAACTATCCCTAAACAAGTAAAGATAGAAATCAACAAAAGCACAGCAGAGTAAATACAAACCTAGACCAAGAATGCAAACAAAAAACAAAGTGAAAGGAAGCAACACACATCTCTCAATGATAACCTTAAATACTGTTATAAACTCCCCAATCTAAAGACATATACTGGGAGAATGGATTAGGAAAAATAATCCTTCTATATACTCTCTACAAGAAACCCATCTCACACTCATAGACAGATACTACCTTAGAGTGAAAGGATGGAAAAAAAAATATTCCAATCAAAAGGTACCAAGAAACAAGCCAGAGTGGATATTCTAATATCAGACAAACTAGATCTCAAAGTAAAACTAATCAGAAGAGAAAAAGAGGCCATTACATCCTTGTCAAAGGAAAAATGAAGTATGATGATTTCACAATCCTAAATGTCTATACACCAAACTCTGGCGCACCTAAATTTATAAACACTAATCTGCAGGGCCTCAAGACACAGATTGATTCTAGCACACTAAAAGTGGGAGAATTCAACACCTCACTGAGAATCTTGGATAGATCAAGTGGACAAAAAATAACAGAGAGACATCAGAACTGAACCAAATGGATCTCACAGACATCTACAGAATATTCCACCCAAACACCACAGAATGTACTTTCTACTTAGCACCTCATGGAGCCTTTTCCAAAATCAACTACATACTGTGGCACAAAAGAAATCTCAACAAATGCAAAAGGATTGAAATTATTCTATGTATTATATCAGACCACAGTGCAATAACTCTCAATATGTACAACAGAATAAGCCCCAACTAGCTACAAGAACACATGGAGACTAAACAACAAAATCCTGAATGATGAATGGGTCAGGGAAGAAATAAAGAGTGAAATAAAAGTATTCATGGAACTGAATCAGAAAGACAATGCATCACAACAAAACCTGTGGGATAATTTAAAAGCAGTCATGAGAGGGAAATTTATAGTCCTAAGGGCCCACATTAAAAAAAAAAAGGGAATAAAGAAATGATCGAACACTGCAGCTAAAAACACTTGTGAGACAACAACAAATGAACCCTAAACCCACCAGACAAGAAGAAATAACAAAAATCAGAGCAGAAATAAATGAAATAGAAACAAAGAAAACAATACATAGAATCAACAAATCCAAAAGGTGGTTCTTTGAAAAGATAAACAAAATAGACAGATGTTTAGCCCAGTTAACAAAAAAGAGCAACTTCAAATCAGTAGTATTCAAGATGATAGGAAAAACATCACGAGAGACAAAATATAGATTCAGACAATCATACAGGAATAATTCAAAAACCTATATTCCAGTAAATTTGAAAACCTTAGAGAAATGGATAAATACTTGAAATCCTGGGAACCAACAAATCTTAACCAAGAAGAGACTGACAGTTTAAATAGACCCAAAATATTTGTGGAAATAGATGATATAATAACATCTCCCAAGTAAAAAGTACCCAGTCCCAGATGGTTTCACAGCAGAATTCTATAAAACATTTAAGAGCCCTAAAACCATCACTACTCAATCTGTTCAGAAGGATACACACACAGGGAATTCTCCCAAAATACTCCTATGAAACCATCCTCAAGCCAGTACCAAAATCATGAAAAGATACCAAAATCATGAAAAGCAAGAAAGAAAGCTATAGACCCATCTCATTAATGATTATAGATGCAAAAATTCTCAACAAAATGCTTGCAAGTCACATACAGACCCACATGAAAAAGATCATCCATCATGATCAAATTGGATTCATAACAGAGATGTTGAAATGGTTCAACATATGTAAATCAATAACTGTCATAAAACACATAAATGGACTGAAAGACAAAAAACACAGTCATCCCAATTGATGAAGAAAAAGCTTTTGACAAGATCCAGCATCCCCCATGTTTAAAGGGAACAACTGTCAATAGAATCAAAGCCATATATAGCAAACATCATCCCAAATGGAGAAAAACTGGGACCATTTCACTTAAAGGAGGAAACCCAGCAAGGCTGCCTCTTATGGCCACTCCTTTTTGATTTTTAATTTATTTTTTATTTTTTATTTTTAAGGGATTCTACAATATAATGACACAGTTGTTGCGGGTAACATTGATGTTACTCAGTATGTCATACAATTAGGTAATTGGTGCATTTTGCAAGTATCCATGTCCAAATTTTGAACAACCCAAGGTTCCCATAGTCCAGTTGGGGTGAACGGTAAAACTATGACAATACAGTCTGGACACTTATTTGATCAACTTGATTGAACATTCAAGCCCCTCCAGCTGGATGGTGGGAGCCTTGAGCTGTGTGGGCTGGGGCACAACTGCTTGCAAATTGGTTTTATATGAAGGATGCTTGTGCTAAAAAAAAAAAGGAGCTAGATACTGACATTTGAACTAACTGGGAATATAAAATGCTAGTTGTTTTATTTATAGTTTGTATTGGGTTGGTCTCTATATTTTTCTGAAAAACACAACATCACCGTGTAACTCTTAATTTTTCCTTGTAGGACAATTCAAAGGCATTAAGCTTTATATTTTACTTCCCAAATAAGTAGTATATCAATAGTCAGTCATATAGCGTAAGAGCAAAGTGTATATTTGGTAAAAATTTATTTGGCAGGTATCAACTCTGCCCAAGCTTATCCACAAAGTATAGGATATTTTAAGGCTTAGTTAATTGTTTAGATTAGTTAAATTTAGGTTGTAGGTTTTGGTGAAAATGGTAATACAATTGAAGTAATTGGGAATATAAATGTTAATTGTTTTATATACTTTGTATGGGTTAAGGTACACAATGGCCTCTATATTTTTCTAAATTATACAACATATCCTTATAAGACTTTCTTTTACTGTAGGACAATTTAAAGGAAACAAGCTTAAATTCTTCCCAAATAAGTAGCATACAAGTCAATGAGAAAACAGTTTGGTAAAATTTAATGAAAGCTTATGCCTTGGCTCCTGTTTAATGGGTCTGTGTAATAGCACTTAGGCATCTATAGTCAAAAAACATAAAACCTAAAAAAAAAAAAGGGGGAGGTGGGAGGTGGGGTAGTATCCTTCTGGGATACAAATGGAAACTCTGTATTTCAATCCTATTGATAAATTTTCACTTTTTCTGGATCTGAAACCAACAATGGGAGGAGAATTTTATGTGCCCACAGGTAAAATCACCAATCTACATGCCTGAAAACATACAACTAATGGCTATGGCAGGCTGATAGATGGGATCCTGTCCGCAGAGAGGTTGACCCATCTGAACATTAAAGAAAGAGGAACCTCAGACTGCCTGAGTCACAGACACTGAGCATCTCTCTGAATAATATTGGGGTTAACTGTTTATAATGGGCCCTAATGAAGTTTACCTTCCAGATACTGAGAAACCTTCCTACCTCTCCCCTTTATAGGAAAAAGAAAAACATGATGGTAATGAAACCACTCCCTAACTGTAAATTAGAGCCAATTGTTACAGTGGTAATTTCCTATAGAACAGGCATAACTACCCTTCTTAAATTGACTGATAGGCATAGGAACTGTGAAAGGATAATTCTCTATCTAGAGCCAAATTCAATGGCCACTCCTTTTTAACATACAGCTTGAAATGTTGTTTGGGCAATAAGACGAGAAAAGAAAATTGAAGGAGTACTAATCAGAAAAGAATAAGTTAAGCTATCCCTTTTTGCAGATGATATGATAGTTTACCTAAGGGATGCTAAAAACTCCACCAGAAAACCTCTAGAAACGATTAAGTGTTACAGCAAATTTGCCTGATAAAAAATTAACCTGGAAAAATCAGTAGCCTTCCTTTACACCAACAATAAACAAGTGGAGAAAGAATTTGAGACCTCACTCAAAATAGCCTCAATAATAATAACTATAATTATAATTAATATAATATAAATATAATAATTGTAATTATTATTATTATCAGGGAAAAAAAACCTAACCAAAGATACCAAATATCACTACAACAAAAATTTTAAACTCCTGATCAAGGAGATTGAAAATGACATCAAAAGATGGAAAGTCCTCCCATGCTCATGGATTGGGAAAATTAATATAATAAAAATGTCCATGTTATCCAAATTGATATACAGATTCAATGCAATCCCAATCAAAATCCTCTTGAGTTTGTTCACAGACATGGAAATAAATCCTCAATTTCATATGGAAAAACAAAAGACCCTAAATATCTAAAGCAACCCTCAGTGAAAAATGCGATACAGGGGGGGAATTGCTCTACCAGACTTCAAGCTATATTACAGGGCCATAATCATAAAGACAGCCTGGTACTGGCACAAAAACAGATCCATTGACCAATGGAACAAAATTGAAGATCTAAACTTGAGCTCATACATTTTCAGCCACCTCATATTTGACAAAGGGACAAGAAACCCCACAATAGTGGACAGATAGCATCTTAGGCAAATAGTGCTGGGAAAACAGGATCACAATTTTAGAACAAAATTAAACTCCTACCTCTCACCCTGTACAAAATCAACTCCAAGTGGATCAATGATTTCAACCAGAAACCAGAAACACTGTTGTTGATAGAAGAAACAGTTGGCAATGACCTCCAAGACATAGGCATAGGAAAAGACATTCTAAATTAGATAGCAGTTGATCAGGAAATAAAGCTAAACTCAAAAGCTTCTGTACAGCAAAAAGAAATGATCAAGGAAGCGACAAGAAAACCCACAGAGTGGGAGTAAATCTTAACCAGTTATTCGTTTGACAGAGCAATTGATACCAAAAATATATAGACTACTCAAAAAAACAAAGAAAAAAGAAAACAAATGACCTACTCAAAAGATGGAGTAAAGAGTTGAACAGAGACTTCACCAGTGAGGAATTAAAGACGGCTGAGAAACATCTTAAAAACTGTTCAACATCATTAATAATTAAGGAAATGCAAATTAAAACCACTCTCAGACATCATCTCACTCCAATACCGCTAGCTAAGATCAAGAAAACAAAAGACACAGAAAGGTGATTAGCCAAGATCAATAAAACAAAATCCTGGAGAGGTTGTGGGGAAAGGGGAACACTCATCCACTGCTGGTGGGAATGTAAACTTGTAAAAGCATTATGGAAAGCAGTTTGGAGAAGCCTTAAAAGACTCAAAAGTCTGAGACTACCACCTGACTCAGCCATACCACTCCTGGGTATATACACAAAAGATTCATCCTACCCTAATGATACATGCACATCCATGTTTATTGCAGCTCTCTTCACAATAGCAAAGAGCTAGAACCAACCCAAATGGCCCTCAACAGATGAGTGGATGACAAAAATGTGGTACATCTACAAAATGGAGTATTATTCAGTGGTAAATAAAATGACATCATGAAATTTGCAAGTAAATGGATGGAACATGAAGCCATTATGCTAAATGAAGTAACTCAGCCCCAGAAAAACAAGCAGCAAATGGGTTCCTTCATTTGTGGTTGCTAATAAGAAATCCCCAGTTGAAAGACAAACTGAAAAACATTATTGTTATATTTCATTTTATCTGAAAGCAACTATGCTGTTATAATGTAAATCACTTAACGGGCTCTAGAATTGATCCACCACTTACTTTTAGACTCTCTAATTACTGTATATGAGTAGAAACTATGTATTCATATTTTAGAGTAATATAAAATTAAATGAGGAAATTGTGAATTCCTAAACATTAAAAAAGGACTGAAAGGAAGATACAGGACAGTTATGGCAGAGTGCATGATCTGGGGTGGGGTGGCAGGAAGCGAAAGGAGAATATGTCTATACAGAACTGAGAAATGATGTCTGAAACATGCAAAACATCAATAAAAGCAATATAAAATAAAAAAGAGATATGCCACCAAGCCTGGCCAAAGTGGTTTAATACTTTGATCAGGTGAATCATAGTTTTACTAAATTCTGTTTCTTTAGGTTCTTCTGAGGAGTTCTCAGTATAGCATACTTCTTCAGAATTGATGGGTTTTGCTGAGGACTTATTAACTTGCTTTATCAAATTATTTGTGTTTTTAATTGTAGATTGGGTGCATGGAATTTTTTTGGTTCATTTACAGTCTGATTTAAAATTTTAGTTTGTTTTTTTTAGTTCAAGTTTGGTTCTGTTTGTTCCATTTTGACTTACCTGGTTTGCTTTCATATCAGGTATGAATAATGAGTTGGTTTTAATCTCTGGTTTTTATATTTGAATTCTTGCTAGTGTTACAAGGTGCATCCAGGCTGCCTATTCCAGAAGTCTCCAGAAGTGGGAAGGGGACAGAGATCCAATTGGGACTATTACATTCCAGTGGCCAGTTCTTCCCAATAGTCTGCAGCTCACTGGCAGGAGAAGTAGGAGTGCCCTAGGCTCATGGTGGGGCTGCAGACAGGGTGTGGAGATTCTACCTAACTAAGCAGTGTAGATATGAGCCTGTGGCAGAGAGAATGGATCTGGTCCTGGAGCAGGGGATCCTGAGGTAGCTTTAAATTATTTGTAATACCAAGTTGATTACCTTAATTTTTCATAAGAAAGTGGGTCTTTCGGGAACACTGCTTGGGAAACCTGAGGACCATGACTGGCCCCACATAACAGGAGCCATATCCTAGATTCTATTACTATTGCTGACAGGGTCATGTATAATAAATATGCTCAGTAAATTTATGAAAACTGGGTGGAAGACATCAGGATTCTGGTGAATCATCAACAGTATCACTTGCTCCTGTTGAATAAAGTAAGGGATTATGTGTGTGAAAAGGGGGAGTATATTAATGGTGAAATAGAGAAGATAACTTAAAGACCTCACATTGTTATGGTAATGGGGATAGACAATGAAAGTGCAATCTAGAGACTTCCTCTCTGCCCTCAGTGGTTACCCAGGAGAGGAGACTTTCCTATAAATTTTATCTAGGTCAGAAGTCGTTGTCTCTCTAGAAAGTCACATTCCTGTGGCTTTTTAGGTTATCTATCTGTAATGCAACACAGGATGGCACATGTGTTATCTGTAGACTAGGATGCCACATCCCAGTGGCATTCCAGTTTGCCTGTTACCTTTTTTACCTTTTATTTCCTATGTGCTCTGGGTCTGCATTTGTCAAAGGGATATAAATGGCCTGCAAGACTCAGTCATGTTGCTGAATATATTTAATGATGACTGTAGTTCAGCCCACACTGTTGGGCTAGCCACTTGTACTAAATAAATTTCTTCTCCTCCCCTAACTTTAGTGTTCATGGCATGATTTCCTGAATCATTCTGGAGGCCCCAGTCAGATGAAGTCTCATATAAAGCCTCAAAATATGAAGAATTTGTGAGTGAGAATTACTCACTTGAAAATTGGTGGACAGAACCTTGGCAGTCCATGGAGGCAAGCAGCTACAAAGGATAAATCGATGCTCCTCCTGTTGAGCCAAAAAGATACAGACTGATTCCTAAGAGTAACTCCATTTGGGTTTAGGAAAAGAGGGACCTCTTGTGTGGCCCACAGGAGAGTTGAGGGGAGAGTGATCAGAAGCTCCCAGTGTTGAATCAGATCTTCTGAACATTCTAGAACGTGCAAAGCAACTCATGTGTCCTCACAATGGGCTGTACTGTGAGGTCTTCATTTCCTGTGCAGGCAGACTGAACCTTATCTCATAAATGCCTCCAGGCAAGGATAATGAGTGCTAAGTTTAATAGGATAGTGAGTGCTATCTCCAAAATTGTTACCAAAACACATAATAAAGTTGAAAATACATCATTTAGAAAATGGGTTTTCAACGGTGAATTTGTTGTGATCTGATTATTTTCTCATTGACTCTCTCAATTTTACTTTTTCAATATTAATTATATTGAGTTTATTCAGACATGTCAGATGTCGAGCAAATTTTTCCTTATTTTAGAAAAGTTAAACATTAAATCTTGCAATTTTCTTATAATTTTGAACTTTACAACTTACTGAATTCCTTCTATTTATTTTAGTGAGTTCCAATCTCTTTTGTTTTAGCTCCCTGCTCTTACATGTTACCCAATTTGTTTTCCTTTAGAGTGCATTCAATATAAATTCCCACTCTATAAAATCCAAATATCTGTACAATATCTGAGATCTCTTCGTTTGACATCTTTGTTCTTTAAACTATTTGTTTCTAAAACTTTGCCTTCTACACGCCTTAGAATATTGCTGTTGTTGTTGTTGTTGTTGTTGTTGTTGTTGTTGTTGGGAGACATTCTCACTCTACTCCAGGCTGGCTTGGAACTAATTATGTAGACCAATGCAGGAGTCCCATCTAAGTGAAGCTTATTCAACCAGCAAGTTTCCTGTTGTACTTTATATGATCATGTGTGACTCTCCATAGCAACTACACCACCAGGAATTCCCCTGGACACATTCAGACAGTATAGCCATGAAGAATCCCATTCCTGCACAGAGCACATGAAAACTGCACCATTGAGGGGTTAAGCAAATTCAACTTCAAGGACTCCCTACCACAGTCAACTTTTAGCCTCCAATTTAATGTCAAGAGAAGAGAGGCACTGTGCAGGTTCCTGAACCCTTGCCACCCAGGGAAAGACTGCATCTTATGGGGATCAGCTGAGGGTCCTAATATCAAGGGTAGATTACAACTGCTCTTATTAAAGACTTTCATGGTTGCATCCAACCCAGAGAAAATAGATACACAAAAGAAAATGAAGAAAATATTCATTTATAATAAATTTCCTTAAATTTAATTGCTTAAATTAAATTTAATTAAATTTAATTACTTAAATTTTATTCTTTAATTTCAATTGCTTCATGAATTCAGACATTATCAAAATATTGGATATATTTCTCCTATTTTATTTCAAAATGTTAGTAATGTTATACCCAGAGTGGTATCCATCACACTGGGCAGGGCCCTCCCACATAATTTAACAATCAAGACAATATTCCACAGACTTGGCCACAGGCCAGTCCAATGGAGGCAATTTCCAAGTTGAGGGTCCCTCAGCCCAGGTTTGTCAAGTTGATACTAAAGCAGAGCCATAAAGTTTAAATCTTCTCAGTAAAAACTCTTCATCATGTTCCAACTGAATGACATCACAGATTTCAAGTGGAAGAGAAAACAGTTTCAAACTTTAAAGTAAGATAATAATAAAAAAAAAAAGATAAGACAAAGACTGAGCAGGGACAGATGGCTCTATAGCTAATGGTGGGCTATACTGTAATATTGAGTTCCTAGCAACAAATGTCAGGAGGGTCACAATAATGTTATACAAGAAGGGTCTTGTTTTATGTACTTTTGCTTTGGTTTATTTCCTTTTTTTGAGACGGAATTTCACTTTGAATTCCATGTTAAACCTGGAAACCCCTATGTTGCCCAGAGAATTCTTAAACTCACAGTCATCCTTCAACCTCCTCTGTGGTGGGATTACACACATGCACTACCACACCTGACTTATTTATATATTATTGTTATTATTTTATTATGTATTTAGTGTGAATGAAAGGGAGCAAGAGAGCAAGAGGAGAGTGTGAGGGCAAGAGAGAGAGAGAGAGGAGAGAGAGAGAGAGAGAGAGAGAGAGAGAGAGAGAGAGAGAGAGCGCTCAAGTGTTCCACAGCACATCCTCAGAATTTAGAGAAGATGTTACAGAAATAAATTTTCTCCTTCTACCATCTGGGTCTTGGGGATAGACTAACGTCGGCAGGTTTGCATTCATGGGCCTTTACCCACTGTGCTATCCTACCAGTCCAATTTTTATATTCAATTTGTTGAACGGAAATCCACCACATTGAAGCGAACTTCTAATATAGCTTTTCTGTAGTGTTCTTGATACTTGGAAATATGAAGCCAGTATTATTTTGAATGCTTATTATGTAATTTGCTGCATATTTTACTAAGACCATCTCAATATTCAGAATAACATCATTATGTTAATACAATCGGTTTATACTAAAACAAGCAAAATACAGTTAAATAAATTCCCAAGGTCATATTGTTTGTTATTATTTGAACTGAAATTTGAATGTTCTTATTCACGTTTGCTCTTCTAGGGGACATTGTTAAATTTGTTTTCAAGAGACAGGGCTCTGGAAAGATTGTGGGAGTGGGGACAGAAATATTGTAAAAGCAGGGGGGAGGAGATGCATGGCCATATGGAGTTTTAATGGATCCTGTGTCCTTACTCCTATAAACCTACAGCAGTGGCAGTGTTGTCAGCATGCACATGATCCATAGAACCTATAGCTGTCAAAACCCCAGTCAACATAGGAGTTGGGAAAAGGGAAGCATACTACACCGTTAGCCAAAAAATTACTGGAAGTTGAATATTCCTAGATGGAGGAGAACTGATCTTCATTAAGGGAGTAACTCTAGATAAGCTGCTTGATTCCCAGTGGATGCACTTGCAATTCAGGACATCTGGGAACACAAAATTGACAGTCCTTAATATTTATGACAGAACACATGAAATAGGGTTGGGAGGCTATGGAATGAACTACATGGGGAGATGATATAAAAATGATTAAGATATTTCTATGAGATATACAAAATTTAAATGAAAAATATACAAAGCATATTGTAAGTTTAAATAAACATTTAAAATAGTTGAATAAAGTTTTTGAAAGCAATCATTAGGCATAAAAGTGAAGTTCATAAGCTCAAAAGCTAAAATATAGATGACTATTGTTCTAGTTCGGTTTTCCATTGCTGTTATAAAACACTCTGACCAATACCAACTTGTGAAGGAAAAGGTTTATTCAGTTCACATCTCCTGGGTCACATTTCATCACTCACAGAGCCCAAGATAGCAACTCTGGGCAGGAACCTGGAATCAGGAACTAAAGCACAGGCCATAGCTGAATCCTGCTTACTGGCTTGCTCCCCTGTTCCATACCCAGCCTGCTTTCTTATTCTGTACATAACAAGCTGCCCAGAGTGGTATCCATCACACTGGGCAGGGCCCTCCCACATAATTTAATAATCAAGACAATATTCCACAGACTTGGCCACAGGCCAGTCCAATGGAGGCAATTTCCAAGTTGAGGGTCCCTCAGCCCAGGTTTGTCAAGTTGATACTAAAGCAGAGCCATAAAGTTTAAATCTTCTCAGTAAAAACTCTTCATCATGTTCCAACTGAATGACATCACAGATTTCAAGTGGAAGAGAAAACAGTTTCAAACTTTAAAGTAAGATAATAATAAAAAAAAAGATAAGACAAAGACTGAGCAGGGACAGATGGCTCTATAGCTAATGGTGGGCTGTACTGTAATATTGAGTTCCTAGCAACAAATGTCAGGAGGGTCACAAACTCCAGTAACTTCGGCTCAAGGGGAGACTGATGCTTCTGGCCTCCCTGTGCATCTGCAGTCATGTTAACATACCACCATCCCCCACAACTCAAACATAAACATAATAAATATAAAATAAATCTTCTAAAGAACAATCTCTTCTTAAATTTAGGGGAAAAAATCCTTCAAATCTTTAGAGTATAAAATTAACATTCCAACCACAGAATAAAAATAAACAGAGAGAAATCTGATTAAAAATCTTTTATACACATATATGTTAAATTATAACACATCCACATTAGAGTTATAAAAATGAAAATTAATGCCATAAGGAGTATGTCTGCCAGATAGTCAACAAATAATGTCTTAATATTAAGCATCATGTTTAAAAGCCTTTGAATCCCTATAGAATAAACCAATAATTAAGTGAATTGCAATGACTCATAAATATATGAAAAATACCCCACTATTTTTAGCCATAAGGAAAGAAAGAAACAAACAAAATTCTGAGAATCTATCTAAACTTTCCAAAACAGTTATCTACAACTAAATAAACCAAAAATATAGGATGTAATTCTATCTTGGTGAAAATGTAGATTAGGTCAGACACTATTGAAAGCATTATAGAAAAACTAAAAATTGAATTACAATCTAATACAGTTGTAGCACTTCTGAGTATACATCCAAAATTATGTATGGTAGCATACTAGAGAGATGTCTTCAACATCCCTGCTTAGCCTAGCATGAATCTTGAGTACATGCTATAAGCAATTTCTAGGCTATGGTATCTGAATTAAGGACTTTCCATGTGATTTAAATGGATGAAACTTCATAATTTAATAATCCAATTCACTGAAAAGCAAAACTATTGAAATGACTTCCAAATTTTTCCAGAATGATAAAAGCAGTGTAGGCAAAGTAATTCAAATACTTATACCTCTGTGATACTAAAAAAATAATTAAAATTATTAAGCATGTTGGCCAGTTAAAACTCAATGAAATTTCAAACCTATGAGGCTTATGAATACAATGGACACACATAAAGTACAATGTCTTTGATTTATATTGAGAAATGAGCCATGCTAATAACCCTTTATAGACACTGAGAAACCATATGTAAATTTTTTTAATTTTTATTTATTTCTGTATGTGTATGAATGTACTGTCTGCATGCAGGTTTGTGCACCCTTGTCGTGCAATGCCGCGGAGGTCAGAAGAGGGTGTCAGATTCCCCTGGAACTGGAGTTCTCCTGGAATTGGAGTTTCAGACGGTTCTCGGCCGCCATGTGGGTGCTGGGGATCGAACCTGGCTCCTCTGTAAGAGCAGTCGGCGCTCTTAACCGCTAGGCCATCTCTCCAGCCCCACATGTAAAATTTGACCATTGTGTTATGTTCTTTTTATGTGATCATCATCGTTATTATTTGATATTTGCTGAAAACTGTACAGGAAAACTATAGGAAGAGAAACAAAACAATCCAGTTTAATAGAGGAAGGGAGATGATGGGTTTTTTGTTTGTTGTTTTGGTTTTGTTTTGTTTTTCTTTTCCTTTTTCTGAAATTTAGTGCATTTTATACATCACTTCTCAGTTCAATCCATACTCATTTCCCCCTCCATGCCCCCTGCCCCTCCCAAGTTCATGCAGTCTGCAATACATGTCCTGTTTCCCCTTCTGAATCTTTTCAAACTTTGTCAAAGCAGAAGATTATTTTTTTCAGGGAAGAACTCTACTGCTTCAGTCAGCTTCCTGTCCAAGTTCTTTAGTCATTGTTGTTCCCTCCAATCCATATTGTTTCAATGTACACATTTATGTGTTTCACACATGTACTAAAATCATGTCATCTGAAAATAAACTATATGTTATTTCCAAATCATATTCCAAGATCCGTATTTTTCTCTTTTAATTTTATATTGCTCTAACATATGCAAACATATCCTCCACCCTTGTACCAAAATTATAAATTCTGAAAATAGGTAGTAGGTTAATTCTAGAGATTGTTAAGAGATTCACATTCTAAGAGCACAGTTGCCTTTAGATAAAGAGAAATATAACATTAATGTTACTCATTTTGCCTTACTTGATGCCTGCATCCACATATGAGGGATATCATTCATCCTTTGTTTTTCTGGGACTATGTTACCTCACTTAGCATAATATCTTCTAGTTCAGTCCATTTATGTGCAAGGTTCATGAAGACATCTTTTTATTTCTTTTTCAGACAAGGTCTCCCAATAGCCCCAACTGGCCTGGAACTTAATCTGTAGACCAGGCTGGCCTTGAGCTCAGAGATCAGAGATCTGCCTGCTTCTGTGTCCCAAGTGCTGGGATTAAAGCCAAAGGCCACCACAACAGGCTTAAGGACGGTTCCTAGCTGCCATGTGGATGCTGGGAATAGAACCCGGGTCCTCTGCAAGAGCAGTCGGTGCTCTCAACCGTTGAGCCATCTCTCCACTCCAATGTCATTTTTCTTTACCGCTGCATAGAACTCCATAGTGTAGTTATACCACATTTTCTCTATCTACTCATTGGCTGAGGAGCACTTGGGTTGGTTCCAACTATTTGCTATTGTGAAGAGAGTACATGATCTTTATCAGAATGATAATTTTGGATTCAGAGTACATGCTATAAACTATTTCTAGGCCATGGTGTCTGAATTATGGACAGTCCATATGATTTAAATGGATGAAACATCATAATTTAATCAGCTAATTCACTGAAAATCAAAAGTAGTGAAATGACTTCCAAATTTTTCCACAGTGATAAAAGCTTTGTAGGTAAAATAATTCAACAAATTGTAGCTCTGGGCTAAAAACAAATAATAAAACAAATAAAAAATAACTACTAAGCATGTTTGAGAGTTAAAACTCAATGAAATTTCAAAACTATGAAGCTTATGAATACAATGGACACACAGGAAGTTTAATGTTTGAATTGTATTGACAGATGAGCCATGTTAATAACCCTCTATAGATACTGAAAAACCATATGTAAAGTTTGATCTTGTGTTATGATCTTAAAATTCAGAAAACAACACATATGTTGTGATGAATATTAAAGACATTCCTCTTGACAGATCACAATAATAAGAACACCAGTTGTAATGCAGTCTGTTCAACAGTATTTGGTAAGTGTTTCTCATTTCTATGTGGATATTAAATAAATGTATGAAGTTTGAATAAAATTAATGATTTATTGAGGCATAAAATGTTTGCCCTACAAAGTTCTCTTTAAGTAACATTAAAATTCAAATTAACTCAACAAGATAATTGATAGCTTACCATTAAATCTTAATATATTTCTGAGAATGATCATTATCAGCTGAATGTTTCCTGTATATGTAAAATGGAAAAAAAATCCTCTAAAAGGCTTAATTTAAGTGCTTTCCCACTAATACCTTGCAGGTTAAAAATCAGGGTAAGTCTCAATGAATACGTTTCACATATTTCTGGTGTTTTGATGACAAATCCCCTGGATATATGATAGAATTAACAATCTCCTTGAAATTTCATCCTATTACACAGAAAATACAGCCTCATTTATAATAATTGAATGGAATAGATCCTAGAACAATGATGTCACTGCCATATTTGAAGTGAGTTAAGTACATGAATAATCACTACATACATAAATGTCTGTGATATTAATATGTTTCTTCCTTAAGTTATTTTCTATTTCTGTCACTAACTTTTCTAAACTACCTTATAACATGAATTAATGATGGTTGTGCGCTAACTTTATAAAAAGAAAAAGGTAAATTCTTTAAAACATTATTATATCTATATTCCTGTATTTCTTTTTTATTAATACTCTATTTTCATCCCATTGTAAACATTAAATAAAAATCCATTACAATTACTTAAATTTATTTTTTGAAAACATTTTTTATTATCAAGACCTTCATTATGCCCTTATAGATTTTCCCATGAAATGAATATTAGTAGACAGTCAGAAAATAATTCTTTTATTTTGCATGCTGTTATGCTTATATATTTTTCCCTTTGTAATCAAATAAGCCCTCTTTTATTCTTAAATACACACATTACCAAGGTTGCTATTAAATATTTAAATCACGTGCTGGAGCAATGGCTTAGAAGTTAAGATCACTGGTTACCATTTCAGAGGACCTGGGGTCAGTTTTCAGCCCCTACATGGTGGCTAACAGTCACCTATAACTAACATGTTGGTTTAAGGAAGCATTTCAACACATGGGCATGCTTATACACAGAGAAAATACAGGCATACATATTAAAATAAAAATTTAAATGATGTTGAATATACATATTTGGAATCTGCAGGAAGTTTAAACAATTATCAACTCACCATTACAGTCCCACTCTGAACCTATAAAATAAATATATATGACAAGTGTTAATCTCAATTTTAAAATGACTGTATAGAATGCAGCAGACCCAGGATTCAATCACCAAATAAGAAAAATATATGTAGCTTTCATACACAGAATACTTGTTTAAATGATGTTTTTCTCAATACAAACCATAGAATACAACAGAAATTTAGCATCATGCTTTTAATGCTGAAAAAGGACACATTGTAGCCCAAAATCTGCATGAAGCAAAAGTTTCCTTTTCATTGATGTTATGGTGAAAATTTGTCTTTAATCCCTTTATGAAATTAAAATGCAAGCAGAAATTATAATTGACATATATCCCAGGAGGTAAGCTCTATCATGAAAAATATACAATGGGAACTCCCTGTCTGTCCTGGTATGATGTTTGGTGCTTCTAGGTCAAATTACATTTATTTCTTAAAAAAGAAACAGCCACATTCTTAGAATTCACTTTAATGCCAAGAGAAGAGTGGATCTGCTGTGGACCTGTTCATTTGGATGTGGATACTAACAGTATTTCCAAGGAAAGACATTACTCATTTACTTAAACAGTGAATCAAGTATGAAATGGAGAAGTAAAAAGACCAAGATTTATCTCATCAGAGAATCTTGTCCTTTGATCCCAGAAACTAAAATTACACAAACACAACTAGAAACAGATGTTTCTCGGTCTGACTCTGGTGCCTGACTCAGTGCTGAAGTGGGGTCATGTGTTTGGGCTCAGGTTCTGGGCCTGCTAGGATCAACTGGAGCAGCCCGACACTGCTCTAGGCAGGTAAAAGCTTAGGACAGGTTGACATTTGTGGTGCTGGACAATTGATTTTCTGGTCTGTGGCAGAGAGACTGGTGGCTGGCAGAGGCTAGATAATATTCTTAAGTCCAGTGGGTTGCCCTTCCCCCCTCGCAGCTGGAACGGTCCTGAGTTTGGATCTGACTCTGGTGCCTGACTCAGTGCCGGAGTGGGGTCATGTGTTCAGGCTCAGGTTCTGGGCCTGCTAGGATCAACTGGAGCAGCCAGACACTGCTCCAGGCAGGTAAAAGCTTAGGACAGATTGACCTTTGTGGTGCTGGACAATTGATTTTCTGGGCTGTGGCAGAGAGACTGGTGGCTGGCAGAGGCTAGATCATAGCCCTAAGCCCAGTGGGTGGCCCTTCCCCCCTCGCAGCCAGAAGTGGTCCTGAGTTTGGGTCTGACTCTGGTGCCTGACTCGGGTGCCAGGGCGTGGGCTAAGCCAGGCATCCCCCCAAAAAAACTGGAATTGAGGAAGAGAGAGTATCCAGTGGATTAGGAGAACTCTCAGAACAGGAAAGGAAGAGTGACTTAGACTTCCAATATCCAATCTATAAACAAAAGTGAAAGCCTGAAACCTAGACAAGACAACACTCCATAAACAAGGAGTGGGGAAAAAAAGCATTGGAAGGAGGCAAGCAAAACAAAACAAGCTTTCAGCCTTCAACACACTGAAAAGGAATTTGTGATTTGAATCACAAAATGGAAACCCACATGCCAGGGACACGACAAAAGGACAACATGGGAAAGGTGCAGGAATAATTCCACAACAAGCTCTACCAACCCTGTAGGAGATAGGTACAATGGGATCCCCCTGGAGGTGACCACAGAAACAGACCTTAGAGGAATAATTGCAGACCTATGCAGAGAAATTAAAGAACATAAAGAAGAATTCAGAGAACTAAAGAGAGATAATGAAAAACTCAAAAAGGACCTAGAGGGATACAATGACAATCTTGGAAAAGAAATAAAGGAAGGGATTGACAAACTCCAGAAAGAACTAGAGAGATTAAAAAAAAACCTCTGAATGTAAGTAGAAACACTGAAAAAGAAAGCCAACCAA
>VZQC01004719.1:165390-201213 GCA_009823505.1 Rhizomys pruinosus
TATGGCTTGGGGAATTTCTTTTTCTGTCTTGTCTACTTTGGAGTTCTCTGTGCTTTTTGTATTTGAGATGGGTTTGTCTATTGTCTTTAGTTTGGGGAATTTCATCATATTTTGTTTGAGATCTGCATCAATAACCATATTCTCGTTTGAGCCACTTTCTTCTCCTTCCTCCTATTCCTATGATGCTGAGTTGTTGATCTTTTCATAGTGTCCCTAGTTTCCTTTGGTTGCTTCCCTTTGTGTATTTTAATATTTTTCACAATTTTATGAAGCTTTTTTCAGTTGCGTCTGTGTTTCTTCCAGTTGAATGTCTTTGTTCATTCTCTCCATTCTACTTCTGAGTCCTTTTTTCCATCCTTTCTTCTTGATTGATGAGGTGCTATTTCCTTCTTCATTTCATCCGTGATTTTGATCTCTTTCCATATATCCATTTCCTTTTTGAGTTCTCAATCACTTCTTGGTGATTCTTAATCTCTTCTTGGTGATCCTTACTTAGGGATTAACATATCATCCAAACATATGTGTCTATGCCAAAGTAACCTACCATAACTATTAGTGCTGCTTAAATACCTATATATCTAATTGCTTGTGCTTCATTAGTAGGATCGAAAGGTTATTCCTGGACAAACTGTCAGCCCATGAAAGGAAACAGTCAGAATTGACCAGAGTCCAAGTCAACAGCTCCAGAGAGAGTGGACTCTTTTACTTCTCATCCACCTGTGCCCCTTTTCTAAGCCTAGGGAACAATCTGCGGAAGAGGGGGCATGTTAGAATGTAAAGGCTGCGATTGGGGTGAATGGTGAAACTATAGCGATATAGTCTGGACACTCATTTGATCAACTTGATTGAACAAACAACCTATCACCCCCCACTGGATGGTGGGGCTGTGGGGGTTTGGGCACAACAGCCTGCAGATTGGTTTTGCACGACAGATGCTTGTATTCATGGGTTATCACTTATAGCTAAAAAATGAAAAAAAAAACTGAGAGAAAGATGCAGGACAGTTATGGCAGAATGCATGATCTGGGATGGGGTGGGGGTGGGGGGGAAGGGAAAGGGAAATATGCCTGATCTGAATTGGAAAATGATGTATGAAATGCACAAAGCATCAATAAAAATTAAATTAAAAAAAATAAGAATATTTTTTACCAACAATCACTTTTAATATGCTGACTGCCTCAAACATGAACTATTGTTCAATCTGACCTAATTTTACTTTTTGTTCAGAATATTTATATCTTTAGAATTTCCAACTATAAAAACAATTTGGTCAGCAATTCTGACAGGAATTCTAGGGAATGACTGCTTTCATTAAATTTTACTTACACTTTTGAATGAAAGAAATAAAATGATTCCAAGAACATGAGTTTGAATATAAAAATTCTGATGTGCAGTTTCATAGAACAGAAAGAGATTAAGAGTTCAGGTAGTTATAAGTCAATGAGAAATAAATTGTTATACCCACTGACTTAAAAAATGTAGTTCTTCTTTAACTGTTTTATTTACTTACTATCATAAAGACATTGAATCTATTACACCTTTGCCTGATTTTGACATCAGGCCATTGATTCCTCAATAGATATATTTGGAAAAGTACTGTTTTTTTGTTATTTTTTCTGTTTTCTTGACTAGTTTAAGCAAACTTGGTGTTAGTTCTTTGGATATATGAGGGAATTCATTAGTAAAGGACACTGGTATGATCCATTTCAAGTTTTCTGTTTATCTTCCTGATTCAGTCTCTTTTGTAGTATTTTCTTACTTTCATTTTTTTAAATATGTTTTTTATTACAGGGTGTGATGGTGACACACCAATAATCCCAGCACCTGAGAGGCAGAGGCAGACAGATCTCTATGTGTTTAATGCCAGCCTGCTCTACATAGGGAGTTCCAGGCCAGCTGGGACTAAAGGTCTCCCCTTTTTTCAAAAAGACCAAAAATATTTTTATTACATATATTTATATATTCACATGTACATATCATTGGTTTGCTTACATATATGGAAATACAATGTATACATGCAATGTCCATGGAGGCCAGAAGAGGTTGTTGTATCCTCTGGAACTGCAGTTAGAGATGGTTGTTATTTGACATGTGGGTCCTCTGAAAGAGTAGCCAGTGGACTTAACCACACTGGTTTTTCCAATCTATAAGCTTTGGGTATATATTTATTTTTAATAATTCATAATGATATTTGTATCCCATAGTTTTCTGATGTAATGCCTTCCTTTCCATCTCTGATCTTAATAAGTTACCACTTTTCTGCCTTTTTCATATTTAGCCAAAGATTGTCAACTTTCCTCATGTAGTAAAGGTGTCAAATCTTCATTTCAGAGATCTTTGGTATAATTTAGCTTTCTACAGCATGGCCTTAAGTGTCATTTCCTTTTCATGTTGTATATAAACTAAAGTAGTGAAAATAGAAATATTTTATATGGGATGTTGGAAGTAACCCAGTTTCATAACTTTCTTTAAAAAACTCGCTGAATCTGTGGAGAAGTTACTTTCTTATATGGAAATGTGTAAGATTTTAATTCTTCCTTTATTTAAGCAAAACTCATCAATACAACATTCCAAACAGAAAAAAAAGTGTTATAATTTGTGAGATTTAGGCCCTGGAGCAATGGCTGAGTGGTTAAGAACACTGAATTCTCTTGCAGAACACTGGAGTTCTGATTCCAGCATTCACATGCCATCTAAAAACTGTCCATAACTCTGGTTTGATTGGATCCTATGCCTTATTGTATCCTCTGCAGGCATTGTACAAATAGGTGGACTTACAAGCATGTAAGCAGTGCATGAATGCACATCATATTAAAGTTAAAATTACAATATTCTAAAAATAAAATGAATGAATAGATTTACTAATCATCAAAACCAGACTAAAATGGTTTATTTCAATGGCAATGTATTGAGAGCCACAAAAAGTATATAATAGGCACTATGCATATTGAACTTTTATACATTCATACATCTTATTCATATATATAGACACCATGCTCTATCTTTGAATGAATAAATGATGATGTCATAGACATAATGAAGAGTTTTGAATACAATATGAAAATGTAATACATCAGTAACTTTAATATATTTATGCTCATATAAAACAGTTTTGATCACATTTACTTCTTTGGAGTGGTATTTAAATAAATCTTAATTTCACTGACCATTATTGAAAAATGAATTAGACATTGTCTGTGAATGTTTCATGCCTAAGTGACACAACTGCAATGCAATCTCCACACAAAACCCAAACATCACAGAACAGTGAAGATGAAATTATTTATTAGGATTACAATATAAGTTCAAATAAAATGATTTATTAAGAAACATTTGCTAATAGCTCATCTTGAATCTGGCAGTAAGATCACTATCCTAGAAGATATTAATTTAAATGCAAATTTTTGAGGGCTGCTGTACTTTTTACATATGGGATGATTTAATTTATGATGAATTTTAAATTTGGAAACATACACACAGGTCTTTAGTACCAAGAAATCAGAAAATTCTTAATAAAAATTAATAGTTACTCTTGTTTCTAAATCAGACAGCAGCTGCACAGGAAATAAGGTCAATAGTCAACAAATGGGACCTCATCCAAAAAAGCTTCTGTACATCGAAAGAAACAATCAAGGAAGTGAAGAGAAAATCCACAGAGTGGGAGGACATCTTCACCAGTGATACAACTGACAAAGCATTAACGTCAAGAATATATAAACTACTAAATAAACAAAGAAGTAAGAAAACAAATGACCTATTCAAAAGATGGAGTAAAGAGCTGAACAGAGTCTTCACCAGTGAGGAATTAAGGATGGCTAAGAAACATCTTAAAAAGTGTTCAACATCATTAATAATTAAGGAATTGCAAATCAAAACCACTCTCAGAAATCATCTCATTCCAAAACGACTAGCTAAGATCAAGAAAACAAAAGACACCAAATGCTGGAGAGGTTGTGAGGAAAGGGAAACACTCATCCACTACTGGTGGGAATGTGAACTTGTACAACCATTATGGAAAGCAGTGTGGAGAACCCTTAAAAGATTCAAAATGAGCCTACCACTTGACCCAGTCATACCAATCCTAGGTATATACCCAAAAGACTCATCCTACCACAAGGATGTGTGCACATTCATGTTTATTGCAGCTCCCTTTATAATAGCAAAGAGGTGGAACCAACCTAAATGCCCCTCATCAGACGAGTAGATGACAAAAATGTGGTACATGTACACAATGGAGTACTATTCAACGGTAAGAAAGTTGGCCTCATGAACTTGGCAGGTAAATGGATGGAACTTGAAGCCATTATGCTAAGAGAAGTAACACAGTCCCAGAAAAACAAGCACGGAATGTTTTCCCTCGTTTGTGGTTGCTAACACCAAATCCACAGTTGCAAGGCAAGCTGAACAACATTACTTTTATATTTCTGTTTATCTGATAGAAAGTATGTTGTTATAATGTAAATCTCTTTTGACGGGCTCTAGAACCCACCCGCCACTTTTTTTCATACTCTAATTACTGTATAAGGGTGGCGAGTATGTAACCATATTTTAGAGTAATATAAAATTAATGGAGGAAAATGTGAATTCTTAAACATTAAAAAAAAAGACAGAGAAAGAAGCAGGACAGTTAGGGCAGAATGCATTATCTGGCGTGGGGCGGGGGGAAGGGAAAGGGGAATATGCCTAAATTGAACTGAAAAATGATGTCTGAAATACACAAAACATCAATAAAAACATAAAAAATAAAATATTCATTGATAATTTACATTTTCAGACATATGTTGAGATGTAACTGATAAAACTGATAGCAGTCCGCTATCATGATAAAATTTACTTAAACTTTATTATGGCACAATCATTTTTGCTTTGAGTTAAGAAAAATCCATAAAAGTTTTAATTTCTTTACATGAATTGGCAATACTTATTAATAATTGAATCAAATTTCCTTATGCACATGGGAATTACTTGTGGATACATTGAATTGAATCTGTTACGTTGGGAGAACTGGCACATTTTTCTGATCCCAGGAACAAGGTTTTTAACATTTTTCTATTTTGACATGTATTTATGTTGTCTAAGATTTAACATCATAACTGGGTTATAAATTTTGTCCTATGGCTTCTCTGTATCTACGGTTTGCAAGCAATCAATCTGTCCTTTGCTTTGGTAAAGTGGCTCATTTCTCAGCAAGATTAAGTCAAAAAGTATTTCAGGTTGGACTTCTTTAGATTATTCTTTGGTTTATATGGTGGATGTGTGACTGAGTTGTAAATGTTAAAAATATATTCACTTCTTGGTTAATTTCTTTTGCTGTACAGAAGCTTTTTTCATTTAATGAGGTCCCATTTGTTGATTGATGAAGTTAATTCCTGAGCAACTAAAGTCCTATTTAGAAAGTCCTTTTTTACACCTGTATCTGCAGGTTATTGCATATGTTTTCTTCTAAAAGTGTCGGAGTTTCGTGTTTCATATCAACATCTTTGATCCATTTGGATTTGCCTTTTGTTCAAAATGAAAGATAAGGGTGTAGATTCATTCTTCTACAGGTGGTGATCCGATTTTGCCAGCACCATTTGCTGAGGATTTTGATTCTTTTTTTTCTTTATGTGTTTCTTTTTATGTGAGTACTCAGTGTTTCTTGAAGGCCTTAATTCTTTGAATTTTTTACACTTGTTGAATGAATTGAAAAATTCATTCTTAGATATTTTTCATGAAATTGCTTCTAAATTCTTGAATTTACTTCACTTTTATCAGTCAGTAATTTAATAAATTCACATATCATGGCATAGTTATTGTGTAGAAAGAGTGAGTTGAATACAAAATATCACTGTGATACAGAATGTATCAGTCATTTTCTGTTTCTGTGATAGAACTTTCAGGACCAACAGAACTTATAAAAGGAAGAGTTTATTTGAGCTTATGATTTCTGGTTCCAAGGGAATTAGAGACCATTATGGAGGGGAGACATGGTGCAGGAGTTGCCCATGTAGGAGCAGAATCTGAAGTTCACATCTTCACAGGAAGCAGAGAGAGTGAATGGAGATTAGCAAGGCTTTTGAACTCTTTATGCCAGTCCCTGGTGACTAGCTTCTTCCAGCATGGCCACTCCTTGTGAGATCTCCCAAAACAGTGCCACCCATTGAACTCAAAATATCCCCAAGCTTGGAGCCTATGGTGGACATTCTCTTTCAAACCACCACACAGACCCTTTGAACTTTCCTCTTTTCATGAGTTCTTAGGTACTGTATTCCTTAGATGTATTTTAAATTATGAGTAATAAAGTTTTTACTGATATAATGTTCCTGTTATGCTAAGTATGTTCCCATACTCATACAATGGACATTTCCTTTACTTTGAAAATAACAAACCATTGATTTTTATTTAATCAGAATCCTCAAAAATTTAAAAGATTCTAATTTTACATGAAAACACACAAACACACACACAAACACACACACAAATTGAAAATTTTCTCTAATATCATACCAATATTGCTCGATTAAATATTGTTCGTGGGCACGTGTGGGGGGGTGCATTTTCATTTTCTTGTCTTATCAAATTCCAATCTGCTTAAATCTTTTAATCCTCTGTGCTTATATGTGGTTCACATTTTATATAACAACCAAATAATTTGCAATCCTAGTCCTCAAATTATCCATCTGCATGTTGTTATTGATTTTCTGTTTGTTCAGCCTCCTCAAAGTGGTTACTGTACTGTTTTACCTTTGAAATTCATGGTGACTTATAAAAATGGATGTAATGAATATACCAATTGAGATACATAGGTCATAAGTAGAAGATTTACATGGCTTTTTTTAAGCTTCACATGCTCTATAGTATTTCCTCAAGGAGTAGAAATTAATAGACCAAATTGTAAATAAAAAAAATTGTGTGAGTTTCTATACTGAGTGCATGTTAATAACGAACTTTAATTTATTGTATTGCTGTTATATAACTTGGAGTACGTCTTAACAGAAATTTCTGGATTTTTTTTTCTTTTCTGTTTTTATTATCTTTGACAAGTTTTTGTGACTTGTAACACTTCCTTCTGAAATTAATGTTTCAGTGGTTTTATTTTAATAAGTATTTTATATATTTTTATGTGCATGAGTATATCGCCTACATGTAGGGAGGTGCATCTCTGTTAGTTGCTGCTTTCCATGGTCAGAAGAGGGTGTCTAATAACCAGGAACTGGAGTTATGGTCAGTTGTTAACCGCTATGTGGGTGCTGAAAATGAAACAGTGGTTGTCTTCAAGAGCATGTGGTGCTGTTAACCATTTAGCAATCTCTATCCCGTATGGAAAAAATTTTAAAAATTTGTTTGACTGCTTCACAGTTCCTTTAGAAAATAGATTCTAGATTTTTTGTTATCTTTTTCCCATATTACAGTCTACACTCTCTAACTGGAATTCTTTTCAGTAAATTGATAACAGCAATATTTGTGTTGATTTATTGCTATTAAAAAGCACAGGATACATGACATTTGTTGCTTTACACTTCTCTTATTAGTATACTACCCTCTGTTTTCCTTAGAGACTTTTTACTTTAAATTCACTGTCATGAAATCCTGAAAGTTCTGTCATACTTGGATTTTCCTTGAATGAATGCTCTATTTCTTCAAACTTGTTATTGTACTTTATATATTTCTTAGTGAATTTTTGTGTATTTCATAGTATATTTTTCCATCATGACTGCCTTTTTAACCATTTCTCCATTGGCACCCTCCCACTGTCCTGCCCAGATTCATGTATTCTCTCATATTTTTAGAGTCTGTTTTGCCAAATTACCCTCCCCAGCCATACCTTATGGCAAGGTCATCCTCTGAGTTCCATATAGTGAGCCTATCTTGAGTCCCTATCTGTAAGAAGTCCAGTTCTTCCTCACCCAACCAAAATCGGCTGCTAATATTTCTTCAGCTAAGATTGGGTCATGCTATTTTCCTGATGGAGCTTGCATGGGTCTTATGCATGCCAGCACCAATGTTGTAGATTTAAATGAACAGGGTCTCACAATTTATCTTCTAGACAGTCAGATTTTTTTATTTTAAAAAATGATATTTTTCATAAAGAATTAACCTAGGCCTTTATTTTAAGTACTAATTTTTGTCTAATTATGCCATTGTGTTTCTTTTTTTTTTTTTTTTTTTTTTACGTTTTTTCGAGGCAGGGTCGCCCTGTAGCCCCATCGGCCTGGGAACTCACAATGTAGACCAGGCTTGGCCTGACACTCACAAAGATCCGCCTGCCTCTGCCTCCCCAAGGTGTAGGATAACGGTCTGCGCCACCACGCCCGGCGTGTGTTTCTTTTTTTTTTAATTGAGCTTTGATTTCATACCTCATTTCCCATTCAGTTCATGATATTTCCCCTTCCCTTACCCCCACCCCACCCACCCCATCCACAGAATTATGCATTCTGCCATAACTGTGCCCTGCATCGTTCTCTCCCCCCCCAGATTTTTTCCCTTTTTTAGCATAAGCGATAATCTATGGGTATCAAGCATCCTTCAGCGCAAAACCAATTTGCAAGCGCTGTGTCCCAAACCCACCACCAGCCCTTGGTCCCACCAGCCAGCAGGGGGGGGGGGGCGGCAGTTCAACAGGCTGATCATATGAGTGTCCAGGCCTACATTCGCTGTAGTTTCACCATTCACCCAATCAAGCCCTTACATTTCTACCATGCCCCCTCTTCCGCAGATTTTCTCCCTAGGCTTTAGAAAAGGAGCACAGGTGGCCGACAAAGCAAAATAGCTCTACTTTCTCTGCGGAACTGGTTTTCTTGGACTCTGGTCAACTCTGGCTGTTTTCTTTCCATGGGCTGACAGTCTTCCAGGAATAACTTTCCGATCCTGACTAATGAAAGCACAAGAAATTAGTATTATATAGGTATTAAACATCTTCTAATTGCTATGTAGGCTCGGTATAGCACAATTTTTGATGGTATGTTAATCCATGAATTACATTTTTTTCTGTTGAATAGAACAGGGTCTTAATGGGCTGTATTCCTCCAAGGAGAGACCCAATAGCAATTAGATTTTGTATATACAGGCATATGGCTGTCCTTTGTGCACAGTATTTTCATGGCAGTGAGGTGTAGCGTGGGTGTAGCTGGTGCTGACAGTAGAGTCTTGCTTGACTCAAGGAGACCATATGTTGCTTACTGGTTTAGTAGTCCCTTGGTAACACTCTCTTGGTTATCCAGAGGACCATCTGTACACTTGCTGCGTCATTCAATACATCGTTCCCATTTAACATCAGGTCTCGACAGCAGGGCCTTATCGCCTCTTTTTCTTGCAGGTATCCCAGTTATGAGGCAAGGAGCCTTTCACATTTTGTGGGGCTTGGATCCCCTGGACAACATCTCCTTGGTGAATAATCCAATTTGCTGATGTTAGAGCTCCTGCATTAAGATATTTGCTTAAGTGGCATAGCTTAGGAGACTTTAGCATTATTTTGGTTCTGAATAGAGAATAATCCTTTTCACAGTTCTATGTCTATTTAGTCAATTTCAAGAAGGCAGTTTTAACGTCTTTTATAGAGATTACCTCTTATACATTGTTTGTCTCCAATTTACAGTTGGAGAACGAATCTCCTCATAGTCTCCTTGTTCTTTGGGTGGGGGGACTCCCTCCTCCTCTTCTTCCTCTCCTTCCCCCTTCCTTCTCCCTCTTCTCCCCCTTTTTTCCCCTCTCCTGCGTATAACGACACCTACGCTAGTCCGCGTTAGCGTTACTAAACCTTCATCCGACTGGCAGCCCTCTTTCACGCCATGCGCGACAGCCTGCTTCTTCTCTTCACTCGTCAGCGTACCCTTTCTTCCCTTCCTTGCTTCTTATTGCCGCCCCCTTTGACCTACACTCACGCCTTCCGTACACCCCTCACGCGCACCGCTTCGCACCCGACACCACCGCAGGCGCGGCTTTGTGACTTTCTGTTGAGCGCTGTAGTGCACCAATCGTCGCAGCGCCCTTTTTCTTCACCCCCGCCCGTAAGTTAATTTTTATGTCTTTCTTACGCACTTGCCGCTTTCACTTTTTTATCTCACCACCTCCTGCTCACGCTCTCCCCGCCGTCGTGTTGTTTGGTGCGTTTGTCAGCCTCTCCTCCCGCCTTTGTGACTCCCCCATCATCCTACATCAGCCCACCCGCGATATTTTTCTCCTTTATTCTGTCTTATGTATCTTGTCGCGTCTCTTTTGACGCTCGCGCTATTTATTTTGTTTTCTTTTTTTTTTTCTTTCTTGGTGACCATTCGTTCGACCTGTTGGAAGTATACGATTATCTTTACCATTTCAGTTCGTTTGTAAGATTGTGGAATTGCAGGTTTTTGACAAAAGGTTTCATCATCTATCTGTTTCACCCCATTTTTTTTTTGAGGTTTTTGTTTTTTGAACACATGCGTTCCAGTGACAGCGCAGACACACCATTATACACACACACTATAGGGTGGAATCAAGCACAGGATTTCATCAAATTCACCCATGCTTTTTGGTGACTGTATGTTGTTACTTTGGGAAGCACAACTTAATTTTTTCGTTTAACATCCTTATATGGCGAAACGACGACATGCTACTAGGTGATACCGTACCAACAGAAAAATTAGAGTGAACATTTGTATGTGCACACTCCCAAAGTTATTTTATGCAGATTTTATGTGAACAAATGTGGTCAACAGCAATTTATATCTCACATTTCACTCAGATGCATTCCGTTTTTATCAGAGCTGTAAACCAATTTGTTTAATATACACATATTACTTTTACTAAGTCCTGGAACAAAACCATGTATCCTGTAGCACAGTGTCTGGGCAAAACTGGATACTGTTGAACTCACATCAATTAAAATATTCATTAATCAAAATATACACCCGTGCTCCTCTCCCACCCTCCCGCCCCTTCCCATTTACACCATTTCAGTTCAGTTTTCTGAATGCAGTTTCTTTGTTGTTGTTCTTTTAAATGCATCCCTTCCAGAGAAATATTATATCTGGGTTACTTGGGCACTAGATCCAACTTGAGGGACACATTTTGCAATTTGCTTTTTGCGGACATGTTACTTCAATTATCCATAATGTTTTCTAGCTAATCATACTTGCAAAGTTCATGATGTTGTCTTCTTTACACAGATAGAAATAACATTTTATACATGTACACACATTTTCAACATATCTCAGTGAGGGGCACCTGGACTGGTTATAGCGCTTTTTGATATTGTGCCAGGCTGCAATTAAACATAGCTGTGCATGTATCTCTGCAGTAGATGAGTCTTTGGGTATTATACAAAGGAGTGGTATGGACTGGGTCAAATGCGAAGGCTATTTTGAGTCTTCTAAGGGTTCTCCTACACTGCTTTTCATAGGATGGCTGTAACGTTTACATTCCCCCAGCGTGGATGAGTGTTCCCCTTTCCCAAAACCTCTCCAGCATGGGTTATTCTTCATATTCCCTGATCCTAGCCTAGTCTTATTGGAGTAAGTATGATATCTCAAAGTGGTTTTAATTTGCATTTTCTTAATTATTGTGATGTTGAACACTTTTAAGATGTTTCTTGCCATCTCTAATTCCTCCCCTGTGAAGTCTCTATCAGCTCTTTCTCCATCTTTGTTGCATGATCATTGTTTCTCTTTCTTTTGATTTTTGAGTAGCTTTATACTCTGGAAAATTAATGCTTTGTTCAGATTTATCTGCAGTGAAGGCTTTCCTCACACTCTATTGGTTGTTCTCTTCACTTCCTTTATTGTTTCTTTTGATGTACAGATATTTTGATTTAATGAGGTCTCCATTTTGTCAATTGTTGTCTTTTTCTTGTGCGGCTTGCGTGTCGTTTAGGAAGTCTTTTCCTATGCCATGTCTTGCGTTCTGCTACCAAGTTTTACTTACTATCACCTCCGAGTTTTTAGGGTTTCCACTTGAGGTCTTTGATCAACTCTGGAGTTGACTTTTGTTAAGGTGGAGGTAGGGGTTTCCTTCTGTCTGCAAGTGGTGATTCCAGTTTTGCCAACACCACTTACTGAAGATGCTTGTCTTTCACTCACTGTGTTTCTTGGCCCTCCTTGTCAATATGAGGGGGCTGATAATTTGTATGAGCTCAGGTTTTGATCTCTCAGTTTTATTCCATTGGTCAATGTCTGTTTTTTTGTGCCAGTACCCGGCCTGTTTTTATGACTATAGCCCGGTAGTATAGTTTGACGTCTGCTATAGTGATCCCCCACCCCCACCCCATGTATTGCTCTTTTCGCTCAGGGTTGCTTTGTTATTCGGGGTCTTTGTTGTTTTTCCAAATGAAACTTGAGGATTTTTTTCAAGCCTTGTGAAGCAAACTCTTTGGGGATTTGATTGGGGTTGCATGATTAAATCTTACACTATTTGGGTAGGATGGAACATTTTTACTCTATTTATTTTCCCAATCCATGATGCATGGGGAGATGTTGTCCATCTTTCTGATGTCTCCAATTTCCTTTGTTCAGGGGTTTAAAGTTTTTGTTGTAGAGTCTGGTGTCTTTGGGTTAGGTTTGTTTCCTAAGTATTTTATTGTTTTGCGGCTATTGTGATTGGGAAGGTCTCCTTGTATCCTTCTTCAGTTGCTTGTTGTTGGTGTAAATGAAGGCTATGTTTTTTCTAATTTATTTTGTATCCTGCCACTTTACCGAAGCTCTTAATTGTTTCTAGGAGTTTTCTGGTGGAGTTCTTAGCATCCCTTAGGTAGACAATCATATCATCAGCAAAAAGGGATAGTTTGACTTCCTCTTTTCCAATTAGAACTCCTTTAATTTCCTTTTCTTGCCTTATTGCCCTAGCAAGGGTTTCCAGCACTATATTGAAAAGGAGTGGTGACAGGGGGCAGCCTTGCTGAGTTCCTACCTTTAAAGAGAATGCTTCTGTCTTTTCCCCATTTAGGATGATATTGGCTGTGGGTTTCCTGTATATGGCTTTGTTACTTTAAATCAAAATTAAAAGGTCATGATTTAGATAAATTGTTAAGACACCATGTGCTCAGTTTCATGGCTGGTATGCACACAGCAAGAAGGCTGGTGGTGCAAGAGCACAAACCAAGTGTAATCAGGAATTCTGTGGGAAAAAATCTTTAAGGTGAAACACATTGAAAAAGATCAATATAACATTAAATCAACCAACTAATTTTACATGTGCACATACTTTACTCAAATGATATCTAGGGTACCCAGGGGTTAAGTAAAAATATTACATTTTAAGTTAAGCATGCTGAAATGGATTTGAATTACTTAAGTGATAAAGCTAGCTGAACCACAATTTTTGTTCCACAAATAGCCTGCAGGTATAGGTAAGAATTTAGATTTAGAAATAGTTACCAAAAATCCCACATGAAGACAAGAAAGCAATACAGTTTTATCTAAAAACAGATTTTGTATACAAAATTTAAGAGAAAGGTATTAAGTGGCCATGGCTTAAAATTATCTGGGGGAAAAAATCAAAACTGCTCTTGGTAGGGTGGTTCCTGTGAAAGACCTTAATTTGCATCAGAAAGAAATGGGCTCCAGCGTTGGCTGAGCCATAGAGCTACCTGGAGAAAATTTACATATGAACAAGTTAAAGCTGGAACTGAACCTGAGGAACGGGTTCCTTACAGTAGGGGATGAAGTCTAGTTTCTTTCTTTGGAAATTAAAACGATAAAGTTTTACTTTAGACCTGTGAAACTATGAAAAAGGGTTCCAAGCCTAAGCATGGCTACTAAACCTTGATATTAAACTCAGCCTCGAAGTCACTGGCTTTTATAGCCTGCAGTAGTGAACAAGCCAGGGGGCACATGCCTGGAGAGAATGGGATACCCTCTCTGAGCCAAATCAGAGCCTGTCATTTTTCCCCCACATGTACAAAGCCACATGTTCCCAGATCACCTTCCCATCCACTGAAACCAGCAGGAGAGAAGGCAACAAGGCAAAAGATAGATATCAGGAGAGAGAGAAGAAAGAGAAGAAAAAGGCAAGATTTAGAGTTTTGCATACCTAATTTGTCAAGGTTTCCTCCTGCCCCACGACTGGATGCCATTTGTGGGGTGTCCCATTTATTCCCAGGACTATCCATATGGAAAACGCATGCAGGAAAGCACACCACATGGACACATGTTAAGGTCCAAATACAGAGAGAGCATTTTATTTCAAAATGTGTGGTTATATAGGCAGCATGACTCAACTCCCAGGGCCAAACCCTAAACCTTTTCATCATTACATCCCACCCCATGGGTGTGGCCAGGGAGGTCCCATTGGTTTAGAATGCTACCCATCTTAACTAAATTTTCCCAGAGAGTAGTTTTTATATTCTCGAAGTTAATGCTCAGTCAGATGTATCAGCAGTAAAGATTTCCTCCCACTCTGTGGATATTCTATTCACTTCCCTGATTCTTTCTTTTGTTGTACAGAAACCACTTGTCAATTGTTGACCTTATTTCCTGTACAGCTGCTGTCTGATTTAGAAAGTCTTTTCCTAAGCTTATGTCTTGGAGGTTGCTGCCAACTTTTACTTCTATTACCTTCAGAGTTTTGGATTATACATTAACGTCTTTGGTCCATTTGGAGTTGATTTTTGGACAGGGTGCGAAGTAAGGGTTTAATTTTGTTCTTCTCCAAGTGGTGATCCAGTTTTGCCAACGCTATTTGCTGAAGATGCTGTCTTTCATCCATTTAGTATTTTTGGACCCCTTGTCAAATATGAGGTGGCTGAAATTATATGTGCTCGAGATTGAATCTTCAGCTTTCTTTTTTCCATTAGTCTACAGGTCTGTTTTTGTGCCAGTACCAGGCTCTTTTCATGACTATATTCCTGTAGTATAGTTTGAAGTCTTGTATAGAGATGCCCCCTGTATTGCTCATTTCACTGAGTGTTGTGCTGGCTTTTCAGGGTCTTTTGTTGTACCATATGAATTTAAGGATTTTTTCCAAGCCTGTGAAGAATGTCTTGAGGATTTTAATTGGGATCGTATTGAATCTGTATATTAATTTGGATAGAATGGGCATTTTTCTATATTAATTTTTCCAATCCATGGGTATGGGAGGTCTTTCCATCATCTGATGTCTTCTTCAGTCTCCTTCTTAAGGGTTTATAATTTTTGCTGTAGAGATCTTTTGTTTCTTTGGTTAGGTTTGTTCCTAGTTATTTTATTGTTTTTGATGCAAATGTGATTGGGAAGGCCTCCTTGTATTCTTTCTTCAGTTGCTTGTTGTTGGTGTAAAGAAAGGCTCCTGATTTTTCTAGGTTAATTTTGTATCTGGCCACTTTACTGAGACTCTTATTCATTTCTAGGAGATTTCTGGTGGAGTTTTTAGCATCCCTTAGGTGAATATTTCATATTGTCTACAAAAAGGGATAGATTGACTTCTTCTTTTCAAATTAGTATTATTTTGTTTACTTTTCTTGCCTTATGGCCTTAGTCAGTGTTCTAAGCAGAATATTGAAGAGGTGTGGTGTCAGCCTTGCTGAGTTCCTACCTTTAAGGGAAATCCTTCTAACTTTTCTCCATTTAGGCTAATACTGGCTGTGGCTTTCTTGTATATGGCTTTGATTATGTTGAGGAAGGATCCTTCCAAACCAGTTCCCTCTAGGACTTTAATCATGAAGGAATGATCGATTTTTTTGAAGACTTTTTCTGCAACAATTGAGATGATCGTGTGGCTTTTGTCTTTCAGTCCATTTATGTGCTTTATGATATTTACTGATTTTCATATGTTGAACCAACCCTGCATCTATGGTATAAATCCAACGTTGTCATGATAGATGATATTTTGTTGTGGGTCTGTATGCAGTTTGCAAGTATTTCCTTTAGAATTTTTGCATCTGAGTTCATTAATGAGATTGCTCTATACTTCTCTTTTTTCATTATATCCTTGCCTCATTTGGTATTAGAGTGATGCAGGCATCATAGGAGGAATTTGGGAGATTTCCTTCTCCTTGCATCCTTCTGAACAGTTTGAGTAATAGTGGTTATAAGTCCTCTGTAAATGATTTATAGAGTTCTGATGTGAAACCATCTGGGACTGTGTTTTTTAGTTGGGATGTCTCATTACATTTTCAATTTCTTCATATATTATGGGTTTTTTTAAGCGTTACTCTCTTGTTGGTCTAGCTTTGGTGATTCCCAGGATTTCAGATATTCATCCATTTCTCTTAGGTTTTCAAATTTAGTAGGTTTTTGAAGTATTCCCATACGATTGGATATTTTCATTGTCTGTTGTGATATTTACCCTTTCATCATGAATTCTATTGATTTGGAGTTGCTCTTTCTTTCTTTTGGTTAACTGGGCTAGAGGTCTGTCTATCTTGTTTATTCTATCAAAGAACCAACTCTTGGATTCATTGTTTTTTTGTATTGTTTTCTTTGTTTCTATTTCATTGATTTCTGCTCTGATTTTTGTTATTTCTTCCTGTCTGTTGCATTTAGGTTTCATTTGTTGTTGTCTTTCAAGTGTTTCTAGCTGCAGAGTTAGCTTATTTTACTTGTGCTCTTTCTGTTTTTTTAATGTGGGCACTCAGGGATATAAACTACCCTCTTAGGACTGCTTTTAAAGTGTACCATATGTTTTGTTGTGTTGTACTGCCATTGTTGTTTAGTTCCAGGAAGGTTTCTATTTCTTTCTTTATATCTTTATGAACCATTCATTATTCAAGAGAGTGTTGCTTAACTTCCATGTGTTCTAGTAGATAGCTGTAGAAAGTGTATTCTTGGGGGCTGGAGAGATGGGTCAGCAGTTAAAAGCACTGACAGATCCTGCAGAGGGCCCGGGTCCAATTCCCAGCACCCACATGGCAGCTAAGAATCGTCTTTAACTCCACTTCCATTGGAATCTGATGCCCTCTTCTGAGCTGTGTGGCATTGCATGACACGGGTGGGTGCACCGACCTACATGCAGGCAGTAAACTCATACACATAAAAAACTTAAAAAAGTTAAAAAAAGGAAAGTGTATTCTTGTAGATAGTTGTAGAAAGTATATTCTCTGGTGCTTGGTGGGAATATTTGATAGATGTCTGTGAGTTCCATTTGCTGTACAGTTTCTGTAGAATTCTTAATTGCCACTGTATCATACTTTTAAGTTGTGTACGCAGTGTCATTATTTCTCACAATGGACTCATTTCTAGAAAAGGCAAAATTGGCAGTTCCATTCCTTGAGGCAAAAACAGGTATTCTAATTACTAAAAGGCCAAAAGTCAAGCAGGCCAGAAAAGAATGAGAATTAATATGATAGAAAGAATTATGGAATGCACAGAGCTTAGATCAGGGACTTCCCAGGACCACCTGAAGAACAGAGTAAACCAGGCTTATGCCCCCCCCCCCCCGCTATTGCTGAGGGCGTGTCCAAGTGGATTTTTTGGCGAAACTTCAGAAAAATAAGTGGAGTGAGTTAGACTTCCAATATATAAACCAAATTGAAAGCCTGAAACCTAGAGAAGTCAACACTCCATAAACATGGAGAAAAAAAGGCATCTGAATGAGGCAAGCAAAGCAAGGCTTCAACATAGAAAGAGGCATTTGTGATTCTCATCAGAATACAGGCAAAAAGGGAAACCCACTTGCCAGGGACATGATGAAGGGACAACATGGGAAAGGCGCAAGATAATTCCACACGAAGCTCTACCAAACCTGTGGGAGATTCCTATAGTGGAAAACCCCTGGGGATGACCCAGGACACAGATCTTAGAGGAACAATTGTAAACATATTTAAAGATATCCAAGAATATAAAGAACAAGTCAGAGAACCAAGGAGAGAGAATGAAAAACTCAAGAAAGACTTGGAGGAAGTGGAAACACTGAAAAAGCAAACCAACCAGCAAAGCAAGGAGATACAGGAAGAGATTGAGAAGCTCCAAAAGGAGTTAAAGAAGTCACAGGATGAAATGAAAAAGGAAATAGAACCTCATCCAATCAAGAGGAAAGGAATGGAAAAAGCCTAAGAAATAGAATGATTGAAGGAGAACAAAGAGTATCAGACCTGGAAGATAACACAGAACAACTAAAAAGCTCAAGTAAAGATTGTGAAAAATTTTTAAATACACAAAAGTGAAGCAACCAGGAAACGTGGGACACTATGAAAAGATCAAACCTCTGCATCATAGGAATAGAGGAAGGAGAAGAATCACAAAAGAATGGTATTGATCAGATCTTCAACAAAATAGATGAAAATTTCCCCAAACTAAAAAAAGACAATCCCATACAAATACAAAAAGCACATAGAACTCCAAAGAGACAAGATCAGTAAAGAAACTCCCCATGACATATCACAGTTAAAATGCTAGATGCCCAAAACAAAGACAACATTCTGAAAGCCACATGAGAAAAACAACAAGTTACATATAAGGGGAAACCCACCAGAATTAAAACTGACTTCTCAGTCCTAACTATGAAAGCAAGAAGGACATGGAGCAAAGCATTCCCTGTTAAAGGACTATAGATGCAAACCTAGGTTACTATACCTAGCAAAAATATCGATTATAGTTGAAGGAGAGAAAAAATATCTTCCATGACATAAACAAGATGATAGAATACATGTCTGTAAAACCAACCCTTCAGAAAATACTTGAAGCAATTCAAAGTAAAGAAGAAAGGAGCAACTATCCCCAGGCACCTAGAAAGAGAAATTAAAAAAAAAAAAAAACTGCAAAAGTAGAAATGGAGATGAAAAATGGAAATGGATAATAAGGTGAAAAGAACCAACACGCATCTTTCAATTATAACCTTAAATATTAATGGACTAAACTCACCAATCAAAAGACATAGACTGAGAGATTGTATTAGGAAACAAAACTCACATATACACTGTCTGCAAGAAACCCACTCTGGATAGTTGGACAGGCACCAACTTAAGGTGAGGGATGGAAAAAATATTCCAAGCAAATGGTGCCAAAAAGAAAGCAGCTGTTGCTATTTTAATATCAGACAAAATAGATTTAGAAGTAAAAGAAATCAGAAGATACAAAGAGGGCTATTACATCTTTATCAAAGAACAATTGACCATGAAGATTTCACAATCATGAATATATATGCACTAAACTCTGGGGCACCAAACTTGAAAAAAAAATAAACACAATTCTCTAGGACCTCAAGGTACAGATTAACCTCAGCACACTCATAGTAGGGGAATCAGTACCCCCACTAAGTCCTTTGGAAAGATTGACTGGGTAAAGAATAAACAGAGGGGCATCTGAACTGAATGATACACTACACCAAATGGACCTCACAGACATCTACCAAATATTCCACCCAAATACCAGAAAATACCCTTTCTACTCATCACCCATTGGAACATTCTCCAAAATCGACCACATACTGGGACACAGAGAAAACCTCAACAAATACAAAAAGACTGAAATAATGTCATGCATTCTATCAGACCACAGTGCAATAAAGCTCAATATCAACACCAGGATAAGCCCTACTATCTAGAAGAACACATGGAGACTAAACAACACTCTCCTGAATAATGAATGGGTCAAGGAAGAAATAAAGAAAGAAATAAAAGCATTCCAGGAATGAATAACAATGATGATGCAACACAACAAATCCAATGTGATACTTTAAATGCAGTCCTAAGAGGGAAGTTTATACCCCTGAGTGCCTACATCAGAAAAACAGAAAGTACAAGTGAACGATCTAACACTGCAGCTAAAAACACTTGAGACTTTCTCCCACCCCCGCCACGCAAGGCTGCGGCGCAAGATCAAAGAATGTCACGGGTTCCACTGGGGAAAGTCCTCCTCAGGAATGTCATCTGGCACACAGATGCTCACAATAAGATTCAGGAAGAATCAGATAGGAAAATCAGAGAACTAGAGAAACAGATGGAGGATGCTTGCCAGGGGACCAACAAGAAAATGTTACCCAGCATTTCAAGTCGAATGTGTAGTTATGGTTTTGATGAAGAAAGTCAGAGAGACTACTGGAGGTCAAAGAATGAAATTTCTGGGGGAATGGAACATGATTTTCTTAAGGCTAAATCCTGGAACAAGAAGTTATATGATTATGAAGCTAACATGCCAGACAGATGGGGTCACAGTGGTTATAAAGAGTTGTACCCTGAAGAGTTTGAAACAGACAGTAGTGATCATCAAGATATTACCAATGGGAATAAAACATCACCCGAGGTAAAATCATCTACCCACGAGTCCCGAAAATATAAGAAATCAAAGAAATCCCATAAAAAGAAGCAGAAAAAAAGTCACACACACACAAAAACAAAAAACAGAAAAAGGGGGCTGGAGAGATGGCCTAGCGGTTTAAGAGCGCCGACCACTCTTACAGAGGACCCGGGTTCGATCCCCAGCACCCACATGGCGGCCGAGAGCCGTCTGAAACTCCAATTCCAGGAGAACTCCAGTTCCAGGGGAATCCGACACCCTCTTCTGACCCCCGCGGCATTGCACGACATGGGTGCACAAACTTGCATGCAGACAGTACATTCATACCCATACATAAATAAATAAAATTAATTAAAAAAAAAAACCAGAAGAAAAGCAAAAAGGAAGCGACAGATGTGACAGCAGATTCCTCAAGTGAATTCTCAGAAGAAACTGGCACTTCCGGTACCAGGAAGAGGAAGCAATCGCACAAGAGCAAGAAGAAATCCAGGAAAAAGTCTCCCAGAAAATCCGCCTTATCCTTTGGGGCAGAAAGTGACACTTCCCAGTTGGATGACTCAGCAGCCAGCAGTTCTGAGGAGACCGAGGAAAGAGACACTAAGAAAACCAAAAGGAAAAAGAAAGGGAAAAGTGTTCACCTCCCTGTCCCCAACAGTGAAATAACAGAGAGGACAAACAGATGCACAAATTGGAAAGTGGCTACAGATGAGAGGTCTGCCGAAAGCTCAGAAGATGACTGACTGTGTTACGGAACATTCTGGTTTCCCAATTGACTGGGTATCTGCAGCTCTTAAACACTGGGGTTTTGCTAGGGATTCCTTCAGCTCAGGGGGATCTGAGGTCTGAGGTCACAGCTGTCTTGTGCCATCTATGCTTTGACAGATACCTTGCTTTCTAATTTGGTTTGTTAAACTCAATCCCCTTTTGTTGTTAACAAGGAATCTGGCATTTTGTTATGACGGTTTCTTGAAGAGATTATTTTTTTTGCAATTAATCACACTTAGGTTAGAGTACTTATACAGCAAATTAAAGGACTCAGAAAGCTGAATCCAGTGACCTGGTACAGCAGTTGGGATGTTGCATTTGGGGGGATCAAGGTCTAGGATGAAGAGGATTGGAAGCAGTGCTAGATAGAATGGGTTGACAAGCGAACATGAAATTGCTCACTTATACGGCAGGCATCCTGACTTCAGCTTTGGTGCTTCCATCCTTCTATATTTTGACTTTACTGGTATCTAGTTTAGTGAGGAAATGGGCATAAGAACTTTTACCCTTCATGATAACATCCACAGGTTACTGTTAAGAAACTAAAGTTTTCTGCCAAATTTCCCTGCTGGACAGGGTCTACAGCTACATTTGGAATAGCATAATGGTAATTGGATAGTGTGTGGTTTTCTAGTTCCATTGCTGAACATTGCCTAAATGGGCTTGTGTTTGAAATTATTTGAGTTGTCATATTCTCTATCAAATGGGGAAAGAATTTGGAGCTGGTCATGTTGCCAGTGACTCTTTGAAAGGGATCTAGGACAACAACAGCCATCTAAATGTCTTCTTTCCTATCCCCTCTTCCTTTTTATTTTTTAATATTTTTGCCACGTGGAGGATTAAACCCAAGGCCTTGCATACTGTAAGCAAGCCCATACCCCCAACTCTGTTGTCTTGTTAATTTTGAATTCTATTAATGAATTTTAGATTTTCCCTGAAACTAGATGAGTCAATTCCAAAATAAAACAGGCTTCTCAGGGAAACACCCACCTCTTCCCAGTCTGACTATGCCACCATATTACTTCCCTTTGTTATACTATGGTCCCTATATTCATTTTTATGAAACCAAAACACCACCAAAAGGTGTGTGGCAGAACAGTTTTTCATTGGAAGAAACGATCAATTGACATTGTGAGGTGGGTTTGTGTGCTGTTTTGTGATCATCACTTTCTGTACTGAGTAAAATGTACGAAAACTCAGGTTTTGGGTTCTGGTTCTGCCACTAACTGGCTGGCTGGTGCAGGTTGGGATAACTTCCCTGGCCTTACTTTCTGCATGTGTAATACAAAAATACTTCATGGATAGCATGACAGTTTAAGACACCAGCAACAGAACACAGCTATGATGACATTCCATGAAGTGGAGGTTTATAGTTCTAACTAAATTAATGCTCTTTATGGAATATTTCTAATAAAGTGCTTGTTCTAAGAGTGCACAGCTGGACAGAGATGCCCTTCCCCTTAATTATGAGCAGGTGCTACCTTTTCAGATACTGAAACACTAATACTTTGGTACTCAGATGTGTTTCATGGTATAAGTTTTAATCCTTGGGTATAGTGGAGGCCTAAAAGGAGTAGTCTAATTACTATCTCATAATAACCTTTCTGAAGCAAGTACAATCTTTGTTAGTAGTTTTTAGCATGTACTTTTAAAGTATTTTTTGTGCTACAAAAGTACTGATTCTAAGCACAGATTCAGGAAGGGGGAGCTATTTGGCACTTCTGAGTTCATTCTCTTTGGGTCTTGAATTCCCTCCTATACTAACAGGTTTATCTTTTCCCCAAGGAATGCACATTTTGCCTGATCTCCCCCCCCCCATGTTTATCTCTTCTTGGTTATATAGGCAATAAAACTTTTCTGTTGTAAACATTTCTCATACCTAAATTCCCTTCTATGTCTCAATCCCCTTCACTATGGCTTAGGGTGGCTCTTCAAATCTTTTTTCTCATGTGCACTACCAGCCTTGGAACATTTATGTTTAGGGTTCCTGCCAATTGGAGATCTTTGTATTAAATCTTAAAATGGGACTTAGGAAGAAAAAGAATCAGACTTCACATTTATTGAATAACTGGTGTGATACAACCTGGGATCACTGAATTCCAAATAAAGAGTTTCACTTTTGTTGAAAAAAAACGCACACAAAAAAACAAAAAAACCACTTGAGAGACAAAAAAAAAAGATGAACGCTAAACGCAGCAGATAGGTATAAATAACAAAAATCAGAGCAAAAATCAATGAAATACAAACAAAGAAAAAATACAAAAAAATCAATGTATCACAGTGGGAGGAAACCTTCACCACAAATACATCTGACAAAGCATTGATTTCCAGAATATATGAACTACACAAAAAACAAAGAAGAAAGAAAACAAATGACCCATTCAATAGATGGAGAAAAGAGCTGAACAGAGACTTCATAAGTAAGGAATTAGAGATGGCCGAGAAACATCTTAAGAAGTGTTCAACATCGCTAATAATTAAGGAAATGCAAATCAAAACCACTTTAGGATATCATCTTACTCCAATAAGACTGGCTAGGATCAAGAAAACAAATGATACCAGTGCTGGAGAGGTTGTGGGGAAAGGGGAACACCCATCCACTGCTGGTGGGAATGTAAACTCATACAGCCACTATGGAAAGTAGTGTGGAGAGCCCTTGGAAGACTTGGAATGAACTTGCCACCTGACCCAGCCATACCACTTCTGGGCATGTATCCCCAAGACTCAACTTACCGCAGAGATACATGCACAGCCATGTTTATTTCAGCTCTCTTCACAATAGCAAGGAGCTGAAACCAATGCAAGTGCCCCTCAACTGACAAGTAGATAGAGAAAATGTGGTACATCTACACAATGGAGTTCTATGCAGTGGTAAAGAAATATGACATCATGAGCTTTGCAGGTAAATGGCTGGAGCTAGAGGATATCATGCAGTGTGAAGTAACACAGTTCAGAAAAACAAATGGCGAATGGTATCACTCATCTGATGGATGCTAGCACCAATTAACTAATTCTATGGCAAACTGAACAACGTCAATGTGATCTGAAAACAACTGTGCTCTTATATTGTGAATTCCTTAAAATATAATAAATAAAATAAAATAAAATAAATCAATGTATCTAAAAGTTGGTGCTTTGAGAGAATAAAAAGGATAGACCTCTAGCCCAGTTAACTGAAAGAAACAGTGAAAGAAAGAGCTAGTTCAAATCAATAGAATTTGTGATGAAAGAGGGAACATCACAACAGACAATGAAAAGATCTAGATAATCATACGGGAATACTTCAAAAACCTATACTCTACTGTAAAGTTTGAAAGCCTAGAAGAAATGGATGAATATCTGAAATCCTGGGAATCACCAAAGGTTAACCAAGAAGAGATTAACAGTTTAAGCAGACCCATAATATATGAAGAAATTGAAGATCTAATAAGAAAACTCCTAACTAAAAGAAGGCCAGACCCAGATAGTTTCATGGCAGAATTCTATAAAAGATTTCAAAAAGACTTACAACCATTATTACTCAAATTGTTCAGAAGGATTCAAGCAGAGGGAAATCTCCCAAATTCCTTCTATGAAGCCAGCATCACTCTAATACCAAAACCAATCACAGACATAATAAAAATTGAGAACTATAGACCCATGTCATTAATGAACACAGATGCAAAAATTCTCGTCAAAATATTTGCAAACTGCATACAGACCCATATAAAAAAGATCATCCATCATAACCAAGTTGGATTCATACCAGAGATGCAGAGATGGTTCAACATACGAAAATCAATAAATATCATAGAACACATAAATGGACTGAAAGACAAAAACCACATGATCATTTCAATTAATGCAGAAGTAGTCTTTGACAAAATCCAGTATCCCTTCATGCTTAAAGTCCTAGACAGAATTGCTTTAGAGGGATCATTCCTCAATGTAATTAAAGCTATATACAGGAAACCCATTCCAACATCATCCTAAATGGAGAAGAGACAGAAGCATTCCCCTTAAAGTTTGGAACTAGGCAAGGCTGCGTGTCCTACCCCCCGGTCACCACTCCTCTTCAATGTAGTCTTTGAAACACTTGCTAGGGCAATAAGGCAAGAAGAGGAAATTAAAGAAGTACTCATTGGAAAAGAGGAAGTCTAGCTACACTTTTTGCTGATGATATGATTGTTTACCTAAGGGATGCTAAAAATTCCACCTGAAAGCTCCTAGAAATGATTGAGTTTCAGTAAAGTGGCAGAATACAAAATTAACCTAGGAAAATCAGTAGCCTTTCTCTATACCAACAAACAACTAAAGAAGGTATACAAGGAGATCTTCCCACTCACAGTAGCCTCAAAAACAATAAGATACATAGGAACAAACCTAACCAAAGACACAAAAGATCTCTACAAAAAAAATTTAAACATCTGAAGAAGGAAATTGAAGAAGACATCAGAAGATGGAAAAACCTCCCATGCTCATGGATTGGGAAAATTAACATAGTAAACATGTACATTTTACCCAAAATAATATAAAGATCCAATGCAATCCTAATTAAAATCCCCACGACTTTCTTCACAGGCTTGAAAAAAAGTCCTTATTTTCATCTAAAAAAACAAAACAAAAACAAAAACAAAAAACCGAATATCCAAAGCAACCTGCGTGAAAAGAGCAATATCTTGAAACCAGACTTCAAACTATACTACAGGACTATAGTCATAAAAACAGCTTGGTACTGGCACATAAACAGATCTATTGACCAATGAACAAAACTGAAGATCTAAACTTGAGCACATATGATTTCAGCCACCTCATATTTGACAAGGGGGGGGCAAGAAAATACAATGGAGGAAAGACAGCATCTTCAGCAAGTTGTATTTGCAAAACTGGATCACCATTTGTAGAAGAATAAAGTTAGACCCCTACCACTCTCCCTGTATAAAAGTCAACTCCAGATGGATCAAAGACGTCAAAGTGCAACCCAAAACACTGAAGGTGATAGAAGAAAAAGTTGGCAACAGCCTATAAGACACAGGTGTAGGAAAAGTCTTCCTAAATTGGACAGCAGCTGCACAAGAAATAAGACCGACACTTGACAATGGGACCTATTAAACTCAAAAGCTTCTGTACATCAACAGAAACAATCAAGGAAGTGAAGAGACAACCCCCACAGTGGGAGGAAACCTTTACTGCAGATACATCTGACAAAGCATTGATTTCCAGAGTATAATACTCAAAAAACAAAGGAGAAAGAAAACAAATGAATCACTCAAAAGATGGAGCAAAGAGATGAAAAGAGACTTCACAAGTGTGGAATTAGAGAGGGCTGAGAAACATCTTAAAAAATGTTCAACGTCTCCAAATAATTAAGGAATTGCAAATTACAACCATGTTAAGACATTATCTCACTCTGATAAGACTGTCTAGGATCAAGAAAACAAATGATACCAAGTGCTGGAGAGGTTGTGGGGAAAGAGGAACACTCATCCACTGTTGGTGGGAATGTAAACTTTTACAACTGCTGTGGAAAGCAGTGTGGAGAACCCTTAAAAGACTCAAAATGAGTTTACCACCTGACACAGCCATACCACTCCTGGGTATATACCCACAAGAATCATCTTACCACAGAGATACATGCACAGCTATGTTTATTGGAGCTCTGTTCACAATAGCAAAAGGCTGGAACCAACCTAAGTGCCCCTCAACTGACAAGTGGATAGAGAAAATATGGTACATCTACACAATGGAGTTCTATGCAGCAGTAAAGAAAGATGACATCATGAACTCTGCAGGTAAATGGATGCAACTAGAAGATATTATGTTAAGTGGAGTAACAGTCCCAGAAAAACAAATAGCACCAAGTTCCTAGATTTAAGTGTGTCTCGTGCAGGGCTCTTTGAGCTTTTGTCTAAGTACTTGGGAGCAATGCATATTGGAAAGAACAAAAACAACAACAACAGCAACAGAAAAGGCTGTGTCAAAGAACTGACTGAAATGGTGAACTTCTGCTTAAAACAGTCAACTTCTATATTGAGAATTTTGAGAAAGACAGAAAAAGATGAATAACATGTTTGACAGAATGCATGAGCTCTGGTGTGGTTGGGGAGGTAGGGAGGGGGACACAGTTCTAGATTTGATTTGTAACATAATCTTGATATATATATATATATATATATATATATATTATATATATAGATCTATCTATGATAAAGGTGTGTCCCCCCATGCCTGCTCCAGTTTTTTTTTTAATTGTTCAATTAAAAAGACTGGAACAGGGGCATGGTGGAACACACTTTATCCTAGACTCAGGGGGAGGCAGAAGGATTTTGGAGTTCAAGGCCTGGGTCTACAGAGTGAGTTCCAGGACACTGGAGCTACGGGAACCTGTTTGAAAAAAAACACAAAAAGACTGGAAAAAAAAGAAAAAAAAGAATTATGAAAAAAAAAAAAAAAGGTAGCTTGACAGCAGACTTCTACCAGATGAATCAGGTCACTGGAACTTTGTCAAGCAGTAAAACTTTCTTGAATGTCACTGCCACAATCTTATTAGAAGTTTAAAGAAAAAAAATCCTCAGAGCAGGTGGTCTTGGAAAGAATTTTAGCAGCTGCCTTGAGAAAGAGAATGGAGAGGAGGTGGAGAAAAGGCCTTGCGGTCACGAGGTTTTAGAGCCAGCATGAAGGTCAAACATGTGATGGACTGACAACCACAAGGTAAGAAGGAAGTATTAGATTAAAAAGCAATGCAAAATCCTCAAGTAGCCCAAGGCATTAAAGAAAGCATTTTTAGAAAAAGTACATGCAGAAGAAAAGGAGAGCATATAAAAAGTTTAAACTTTTATTACTTTCATTTAAAAATATTCAAGCATTGCACGACAGTGGGTGACAAACTTGCATGCAGACAGTATCATACATACACATACGGAAATAAATATAAATTAAAAAAAAATATTAACATGTTCAGCATATACTATTTAATATTACTGTTAATCACTAGAAGAGCCAATCAGCTAAAGTAAACCTTACTAATTTGGATGCATAAACCATTTTAATGTTCCTTTTTATTAGTATGAAGAATACAAACAGGGCAAGTATTGATTTATAAGTGGTCAATCAATAAATTGTTGGTTTGTAATTAGCATGTTGCCTTGTGTTTTTTTCTTTTTCACTAAATTTATTTTTATTTTTTATCAATTAGACCCAAGTCCCCCATTCCCACCAGAGCTCATGCATTATGCCAAACATGCTTTTCATATTTTCTCAGTCTTTCTCAATATTCTCCATTAGGATATGACTGTTTTGAGCAGAAGTTACTGTTTCAGTTAGTTCTTTGATGCAATAATTTCTGTTGTTTTGTTGTTGTTGTTGTTGTTGTCGTTTCCAATATGCATCACTCCCAATTGCTTTGGAAAAAGTCAAGGGCTGTGCACAAGAAATACTAACTAGGTGATTGGCACTAGATCCACGAGTGAGGCACCTCATCCTTTTTTTTTGTTTTCTGGGACTGTTACTTCACATCGCATGATGTCCTCTAGCTCCAGCATTTTCCGTCAAAGCTCATATGTCATCTTTTTTACTGCTGCATAGAACTCATTGGTGTAGATGTACCATTTTCTCTATCTTCTATACTGTTGAGGGGCATTTGGTTGGTTCCAGCTCCTTGCTATTGTGAGAGAGATGAAATAACAATGGCGTGCAGGTATCCTCCTGGGTGGGTGAGATTTTGAGGATAAATGCCAGCGATGGTTGGCTGGGTCAGGTGGAGTTCATTCCAAGTCTTCCAAGGGTTCTCCACACTGCTTTCCATAGTGGCTGTACGAGTTTACATTCCCACCAGCAGTGGATGAGTGTTCCCCTTTCCCCACAACCTCTCCAGCACTTGGTATCATTTGTTTTCTTGATCCTAGCCAGTCTTATTGGAGTAAGATGATATCTTAAAGTGGTTTTGATTTGCATTTCCTTAATGATTAGTGATGTTGAACACTTCTTAAGGTGTTTCTCAGCTATCTCTAATTCCTCACTTCTGAAGTCTCTGTTCAGTTCTTTGCTCCATCTATTGAGTGGGTCAATTGTTTTCATTTTTCTTTGTTTTTTGAGTAGTTTATATATTCTGGAAATCAATGCTTTGTCAGATGTTTCTGCAGTGAAGGTTTCCTCTCACTCTGTGGGATTTCTCTTCATTTCCTTGATTGTTTCTTGTGATGTACAGAAGCTTTTGAATTTAATGAGGTCCCATTTGTCAATTGTCGACCTTAATTCTTGTGCAGCTGTTGTCTGATTTAGGAAGTCTTTTCCTATGCTTATGTCTTGTAGTCTGCTGCCAAATTATTCTTCTATTGACCAGAGTTTGGGGTTTCACGTTGAGGTCTTTGATCCACCTGGAGTTGGCTTTTGTACAGGGAGAGAGGAAGGAGTTGAATTTAATACTTCTACAAGTGGTATTCCAGTTTTTCCAATACCACTTGCTAAGATGCTGTCTTTTCTCCATTGTGGCTTCTTGGCCCCTTGTCAAATATAAGATGGCTGAAATTGTATGTGCTGAGGTTTGGATCTTCGGTTTTGTTCCATTGGTCAACAGGTCTGTTTTTCTGCCAGTACCAGGCTGTTTTTATGAATATAGCCCTGTAATATAGTTTGAAATCTGGTATAGAGATCCCCTCTGTGTAGCTCTTTTTGCTCAGGGTTGTTTTGGCTATTTGGGGTCTTTTGTTTTTTCCAAATGAATTTAAGGACTTTTTCTTTCTAATCCTGTGAAAAAACTCTTGGGGATTTTGATTGGAATTGCGTTAAATCTATACAAGAGTTTCGGTAGAATGGACATTTTTACAAGGTTAATTTTCCCAATCCATGAGCGTGGGAGGTTTTTCCATCTTCTGATGTCTTTTTCTATTTCTTTCTTTAAAGGTTTAAAATTTTGGTTGTAGAGATCCTTGGTGTCTTTGGTTAGGTTTGTTCCTAGGTATTTTACTGTTTTTGAGGATATTGTGAGTGGGAAGGTCTCTTTGAATTCTTTCTCCAGTTACTTGTTCTTGGTGTAAAGAAAGACCATTGATTTTTTTAAGGTTAATTTTGTATCCTGCCACTTTGCTGAAATTGTTAATCATTTCTAGGAGATTTCTGGTGGAATTTTTAGCAGCCCTTAAGTAAACAATCACATCATCAGCAAATAGGGATAGCTTGACTTCCTCTTTTCCAATTAGTACTCCTTTAATTCCCCAGGCACCTAGAAAGATAAATCAATAAAAGCATAACTGCAGAAGTAGAAACCTAAACCCAAAACTCAAATGGATAACGAGGCAAAAGGAAGCAACACAGACCTATCAGTCATAACCTTGAATATTAATGGACTAAATTCCCCAATCAAAAGACATAGACTGGGAGATTGGATTAGGAAACATAATCCATCCATATTCTGTCTACAAGAAACACATCTTACCTTCAAGGACAGATACCACCTTAAAGTGAAAGGATGGAAAAAAAAAATTCCAAGCAAATGGTACCAAAAAGAAAGCAGGTGTTGCTATTTTAATATCAGACAAAATTGACTTCAAAGTAAAAGAAATCAGAGGAGACAAAGAAGGCCATTACATTTTTATCAAAGGAACAATTCACCAAGAAGATTTCACAATTATGAATATATATGCCCCAAATTCTGGTGCACCAAACTTTATAAAGACAATTCTCCAGGACCACAAGTCACAGACTAACCCCAGTACACTCATAGTGGGAGATTTCAATACCCCACTGAGTCCTTTGGATAGGTCAACAGGACAAAAAATAAACAGAGAGACATCTGAACTGAACGATATGATACACCAAATGGACCTCATAGACCTCTACCGAACATTCCATCCTAATACCAGAGAATACACTTTCTACTCAGCACCCCACGGAACATTCTCCAAAATTGACCACATCCTGGGACACAGAAGAAACCTCTACAAATACAAAAAGATTGAAATAATTTCATGCATCCTGTCAGACCACAGTGCAATGAAGCTCAACATCAACACCAGGACAAGCCCTCCTGCCTACAAGAACACATGGAGACTAAACAACACACTCTTGAATAATGAATGGGTCAAGGAAGAGATAAAGAAAGAAATAAAAACATTCCTGGAACTGAATGACAATGACAATACAACACAACAAAACCTATGGGATACCTTAAAAGCAGTCCTAAGAGGGAAATTTATAGCCCTGGGTGCCTACATTAGAAAAACAGAAAGAGCACAAGTGAATGATCTAACACTACAGCTAAAAGCACTTGAGAGGCAACAACAGATGAACCCTAAACGCAACAGACAGGAAGAAATAACAAAAATCAGAGCAGAAATCAATGAAATAGAAACAAAGAAAACAATACAAAAAATCAATGAAGCCAAAAGTTGGTTCTTTGAAAGAATAAACAAGATAGACAGACCTCTAGCCCAGTTAACAAAAAGAAAGAAGGAACAACTCCAAATCAATACAATCTGTGATGAAAAGGGAAATATCACAACGGACAAGGAAAAGATCAAGAAAATTATATGGGAATATTACAAGAACCTATATTCTACCAAGTTTGAAAATCTAGAAGAAATGGATGAATATCTGAAATCTTGGGAATCACCAAAGCTTGGCCAAGAGGAGACCAGCAGCTTAAACAGACCCATAACATATGAAGAAATAGAGGATGTAGTAAGAAGCCTCCCAACTAAAAAAAGCCCAGGCCCAGACGGTTTCACAGCAGAATTCTATAAAACATTTCAAAAAGACCTACAACCATTATTTCTGAAACTGTTTAGAAGTATACAATCAGAGGGAACTCTCCCAAATTCCTTCTATGAAGCCAACATCACTCTATTACCAAAACCAGGCAAAGATACAACTAAAAAGGAGAATTATAGACCCATCTCCCTCATGAACACAGATGCCAAAATTCTAAACAGAATACTGGCAAATCGCATACAGACCCACATCAAGAAGATCATCCATCATGACCAAGTTGGATTCATACCAGAGATGCAGGGATGGTTCAACATACGAAAATCAATAAACATCATCAAACACATAAACGGAATCAAAGACAAAAACCACACCATCATCTCAATTGATGCTGAAAAAGCCTTTGACAAAATCCAGCATCCCTTCATGCTTAAAGTCCTAGAAGGAATTGGATTGGAGGGATCATTCCTCAATGTAATCAAAGCCATATACAGGAAACCCACAGCCAATATCATCCTAAATGGGGAAATGACAGAAACATTCTCTTTAAAGGTAGGAACTCGGCAAGGCTGCCCCCTGTCACCACTCCTCTTCAATATAGTGCATGTTGCCATTTGTATATGAATCATTGCTTCCGTTTAAAGTTTCTTTTTTATGAAGTGAACCTCTGTGTTTATGTGAATATCAACATTATTAAATATTAAATTAACTTGTTTGTATAAAATACTCTTATGTGAATTTAAGTCTTTTTTACTTATTATTTCATGTGTGTAAGTATACTGTCTTCATGTAGGTAGGGTGCACCCATGTCTTGCAACGCTGTGGATGTCAGAAGAGGGTGTCAGATTCCCCTAGAACTGGAGTTAAAGACGGTTCTTAGCTGCCACGAGGGTGCTGAGAATGGAACCAGGGTCCTCTGCAAGAGCAATCAGTCCTCTTAACCACTGAGCCATCTCTCCCACCCTTGAATTTAGGTCTTTAAGAGTACCAATTTACACATACATACACACACACACACATACATATATGTTTATATAAAGTAAATACTACATTTTATTGTATTTACCTTTGTTTGTAATATATGTGTATACTGCATATGGATATTATTAACTTAATCTATAAACATATTTAAGCAAGGAAAAAAACAGTTTTGTAATTACAGTATATTTGAAATATTTCCATGTGCTGATTGTAATTCCAGAATTTGTATCAATACTATGAATCTGTGTCCTTTCATATCACCTATGAAATCTATATTCAACAGCAAATCAGGAAACAATGGTAGTGTTTTGCTTTTCTATGTGGTTTGACTACGGTGTTGATATACTGTATGTGTAGATGTGCTTATGGTAACAGCAAAAATGTTTTGGCATCTCATTTTTAATACAATTTTTGGCAAAAGGAGGCATCAATGTTTAATTTATATAAATGCAAATATTTGCAAACCAAAGGATCTATTAAAAGATTAAATGATATTATCAACCAATGAATTGCTGGTGGCAGGCTTCCTTGGATGTGTTGCAGAATGCATTGATATGAAGGTGGAAAGGGAAATATTAAACTGAGCAGTGTCAAATGGGGTGAGGATCCTGAGGGCAGGTCAGAGGAAGGAGATAGGATGGATTAAAAATGAAAGAAAACAAAACAAAACACTAAAGGCCTTAGGAAAAAGCCATATGTCTACCTACCACTAGGAAGCTTCTTGAAGTATATACATTTTTTTGAACTATATACATTATTTTAGTTTACCAGTTTGTCATTGAAGGCCTTGAGCATCTGCATTGGAATCTGAAGAATTTAGTTCTACTACCACTGATGTAATGGAATTGCTGAGACATCTAGCCTCCTTCATTGAGTAAGCCAATAAGCTGTTATCTTCCATTGCCTGTGCTCCAGGTTCCAGCTCTGAGTTCATGGCTTGGGTTCCCTTAATGTTGGACTGTGCTTGTAAGGAACATAAATGCTTTCCTCCCTTATTGAAGGCAAACAACAACAACAAAAAAAAAGTAGAGCAGAGAGTGGACTAATACTGTTACAGAACTAACCCAGGAATTTTGAGGAAGACTGTGGGATGCTTTTGGAGTTTGGACTGGAAAAGCCATTGAGTATTTTAGAATACAATAATCTGTACTGTTGGAACTAGGATTATAAAGATGAAATTGTGGATAGTGGAGGGAGGCCTGGCTTTTGATGTCTCAATGGAACCAAAACTGCCTGGGCCATTGGGGTATGATATTTTGAACTGAGAATCTTTGTATTCTGGTTGGCTGGGGCTGAGGAATCAGATGTGATTAAGGGACCAGCACCATTGAAGTAAAATCTTTGCTTTACTGGGACAAATGATGCTGGTTTCCTGGGGATAAAAAATCAGCTGTAACAGGAGACCTGCATCATCAGTGAGGTGAAATCTGGGAAGTGTGTTCTAAGGGTCTGCACACAGAAATTGTGGTCCATTTTTGGCCCCAGCCTCCATCTCAAAGTGGAAACAGGACTTTGTAATATATAAGCATTTCCTGGATGGCACTGGATTGGAAGGCATAAAGGTGTCATGAAGAAAAGCAGATGCTTGAGACTCTGAGAATCCAGGAATGACCATTGGTTTAGGATGACTTTGGCCCGAGTTGATGAGTCAAGCTGTGTGTGCCATGGAGAAGTGAAGTTTTAAAGGGCTTTGGAGCCTAGAAGTTGATGAGCGAATCCAAGACTTCCAGTCTTGAGCTACGTTGTCAGACTTTGTATTTTTTGAGTGTTTCTGAGTCTTCCCATTTGAAGCAAGACAGTGTGTGTTTGGGATTATATTGGCGGCTACAGTTAAGCGACCTTTAATAAACTGAACTTTTAAGTTTTTGTATTTTTAGCTGGGTATGGTGGTGCACACCTTTAATCCTAGCACTTGGGAAGCGGAGGCAGGTGGATCTCTGTGAGTTCAAGGCCAGCTTGGTCTATAGAGTGAGCTCTCCAGGCCAGCTGGGACTTTAAGGGAGACCCTGTCTTGAAAACACCAAAAATAATAAATAAAGTTTTTGTATTTTTTAAGGACAATCAGGCTTTTCATATTGTGATATTTTATGTTGTGATGTTAATATGAAAACTGTATCTTGGGGACTAGAAAGGTAAGACTGTGGTTTAACTGTAGTGTGTTTGTGTGTCAAGTTGAGAAGGGGGTCAATTGTGCTGGATAGTTTCAGTTGCCAAACTGATACACCTGAGTACAGGGAACCTCAATTGAGGAATTTCCTCCATTGGACTGCTCTGTGACCATGTCTCTGGGTCATTATCTTGATTGTTGAGTAATATGGGAGGGCCTAGCCCCTGGTAGGTCTCACCCCAGATGAGAGGCTTACCCTTTACTATACAAGAAAGCAGGCTGAGCATTGACCAGGGGAGCAAGCCGGTAATCAGCATACTTCCATGTTCTCTGCCCAAAGTTACTTCCCTGAATTCCTTCCTAGCCATCGCTTGATGAAGGACTGTGCTACTGAGTAAAATACGCCTTTTATTCCTAATAAATTTTGGTCAGTGTTTTTATCAGGGCAACTGAAAGCAAACTGTAATATACATATACATCCTTAAAAGAGTGTAAAGGAATTATCCTATAACTGGGTGACAATGAACTTTCTAGAAAATTTAAGCTAGTGAAAACAAAAACAAAACAAAAACATACAAAACAAAGAACAAAAAACCCTCAATTCAAGAAGTGTCTTTTTAAAAAAAATATTTATTTTTTGTGTGTATTATTGTAGGTTGGTGCACCCGTGCCGTGCAATGCCACAGAGGTCAGAAGAGGGTGTCGGATTCCCCTGGAACTGGAGTTGAAGACGGTTGTCAGCCACCATGTGGGTGCGGGGGATCAAACCCAGGTCCTCTGCAAGAACAGTCAGCACTCTTAACTGCTAGGCCATCTCTCCAGCCCCAAGAAGTGTCTTTTTCTTTTTTTACCTCTAGTTTTATTTATTTTATTTTATTGATGCTTTGTGTATTTCATGCATCATTTTCCAATTCAGTTCAGGCGTATTTCCCTTTCCCTCCCCCACACCCTACCCCACCCCATCCCAGATCATGCATTCTGCCATAACTGTCCTGCATCTTTCTCTCAGTTTTTTTTTTCATTTTTTTAACAATAAGTGATAATTTATGAGTACAAGCATCCTTCATGTAAAACCAATTTGCAAGCAGTTGTGCCCAAACCCACACAGCCCATGGGTCCCACCATCCAGCGGGGGGGGGGGGCTTGTATGTTCAATCAAGTTGATCAAATGAGTGTCCAGACTATATT
>VZQC01004719.1:202426-225388 GCA_009823505.1 Rhizomys pruinosus
AAAAAAAAAAAAAAAAAAAGAATCCAAAAGCTAGTTCTTTGAAAGGATAAACAAGATAAACAACCTCTAGTCCAGTTAACCAAAAGAAAGAAAGAGCAACACCAAATTAATAGTATTTGTGATGAAAAGGGAAACATCACCATGGATCAAGAAAAGATCCAGACAATCATATGTGAATACTTAAAAAAAATTATACTCAGGCTGGAGAGATGGACGAGCAGTTAAGAGAGCTGACTGCTCTTGCAGAAGACCCAGGTTCGATACCCAGCACACACATGGTGGATAAGAACCATTTTTAACTCCAGTTCCAGGGGAATCCGACACCCTCTTCTGACCTCTGAGGCATTGCCCGACATGGGTGCATGAACCTGCATGCAGACAGTACATTCATACACATAAAAAATAAATTAAAAAATTATACTCTACTAAGTTTGAAAACCTCAGAGAATTGGATGAATATCTGAAGTTCTGGGAACCAGCAAAGCTTAACCAAGAAGAAGTTGACAGCTTAAACAGACCCATAACATTTGAGGAAATTGAAGAGGTAAAAAACAAAAAAACAAAAACAAAAACAAACAAACAACAAAAAAACCCTCCCAAATAAAAAAGGCCCAGGCCCAGGTGGCTTCACACCAGAATTCTCTAAAACATTTAAAGATGTCTTACAACCTTTACTTCTCAAACTTTTCAGAAGGATACAAACAGAGGGAAATATCCCAAACTCCTTCTATGAAGCCAGCATCACTCTAATACCAAAGCCAGGCAAAAACACAACCAAAAAAGAAAACTACAGACCCATCTCATTAATGAACATAGAAGCAAAAATTCCCAACAAAATAATTACAAATCGGATACAGATCCACATCAAAAAGATCATCCATCATGATCAAGTTGGTCTCCTACCAGAGATGTAGGAATGGTTCAACATACATAAATCAGTAAATATCATAAAACACACAGACAGAAAGTCAAAAATCACACAGTCATCTCAATTGATGCAGAAAAAGCCTTTGACAAGATCCAGCATCCCTTCATATTTAAAGTTCTAGAGGGATCTGGACTGAAAAGAACATTCCTCAATATAATCAAAGCCATATATGACACACCCACAGCCAGCATCATCCTAAATGGAGAAAAAATTAGAACAATTTCCCTTAAAGGCTGCCACTATCTCCACTCCTCTTCAATATAGTGTTTAAAAAGCTTGGTGGGGCAAAAAGACAAGAGGCAATTTAAAGGAGTGCTAATTGGAAAAGAGGAAATTAAAGAATCCCTTTTTGCAGGTAATATGATAGTTTACCAAACGGATGCTAAAAACTCCACCAGAACACTCCTAGAAACCATTAAGAGTTTCAGTAATGTGGCAGGATTCAAAATTAACCTAGAAAAATCAGTAGCTTTTCTTTACACAAAAAATATACAAGTGGAGAAGGAATATAAGAAGACCTTGCCACTCACAATAGCCTCAAAAAAAAAAAAAAACCTGGGAACAAACCTAATCAAAGACACCATAGATCTCTACAACAAAAATTTTAAAACCCTGAAGAAGATTGAAAATTACATCAAAAGATGGAAAGACCTTGCATGCTCGTGGATTAGAAAACTTAAAATAGTAAAGATGTCCATTTAACCCAAATTGTTATACAGATTCAACACAATCCCAATCAAAATCCCCAGGAGTTTCTTGAAAGATTTAGAAAAATTTCTGAGTAGCTAAAGGAAACCTGACTAAAGAATGCAATACAGGTGGAAGTGTTTTACCAGACTTGAAGCTATATTACAGGACTATAGTCATAAAGACAGATAGGGACTGGCACAAAAACAGACTCATTGACCAATGGAACAAAACTGAAGTTCCAAACTTGAGCTCATACAATTTCAGCCACCTCATATTTGACAAAGGGGCAAAAAAATGCTCAATGAAGGAACGATAGCATCTTCAATAAATGGTACAGGCAAAACGGGATCACCATTTGTAGAACAAAATTAAATCCCTACCTCCCATCCTGTACAAAAATTAATTCCAAGTGGATCAAATATCTCAACATGAAACCTGAACCCCTCAGGTGATAGAGGAAAAAGTTGTCAACAACCTGCAAGCCATAACTGTAGGAAAAGACTTTCCAAATCGGACAGCATCTTTACAGGAAATACAGTCAACAATTGACAATGAGACCTCATCAAACTCAAAAGCTTTTGTATAGTGAAGGAAACAATCAAGGAAGTGAAGAGAAAACCCGCAGAGTTGGAGGAAATATTCCCCAGTGGTACATTGGACAGAGCATTAACATCCAGAATATATAAACTGCTCAAAAAAAAATTAAGAAAACGAATGACTCACTCAAAAGATGGAGTAAAGGGATGAATAGAGACTTCATCAGACAGGAAGTAAAGATGGCTGAGAAACATCTTAAAAAGTGTTCAACATCATTAATCATTAAGGAAATGCAAATTTAAACCAATCTAATATATCATCTCACTCAGATAAGTCTGGCTAAGATCAAGAAAACAAAACACACCAAAGGCTGCAGAGGTTGTGGGGAAAGGGAAACATTCATCCACTGCTGGTTGGAATGTAAACTCTTACAACCACCGTGGAAAGCAGTGTGGAGATCCCTTAAAAGTCTCAAAAGTCTCAAAATGGGCCTGCCACCTGACCCAGCCATACCACTTCTAGGTATATACCCACAAGACTCATACTACTGCAAAGATACATGCATATCTATGTTTATTGCAGCTCTTTTCACAATAGTGAAGAGTTGGAACCAACCCAAATACTCTTCACCTGATGACTGGATAAAAAAAAAAGTGGTACAACTACACAGTGGAGTTCTATGCAGTTGTAAAGAAAGATGACATTAGCCAGGCATAGTGGCACATGCCTTTTATCCCAGCACTCAAGAGGCAGAGGCAGGCAGATCTCTGTGAGTTCAAAGCCAGGAGGATGTTTGTGAGTTCAAAGATAGCCTGGTCTACAGAGCAAGCTCCAGCCCAGCTAGGACTAAATGGAGACCCAGTCTCAAAAACAAAAAAAAAAAAAAAAAAGACCAAGCCAGGTGTGGTGGCACACACCTTTAATCCTAGCACTTGGGAGGCAGAGAAAGTTGGATCTCTGTGAGTTCAACACAACCTGGTCTACATAGTGAGTTTCAAAGACCAAAAAAAAAAAAAAATGAAATCATGAGATTTGCAGGTAAATAGATGGAATGAGAAGCCATTATGCTAAGTGAAGTAACACAGTCACAAAAGAACAAATCAGAATGGTTTTCCTAGTTTGTGGATGCTAGTACCAAATCCCCCAATTGAAAGAAAAGCTGAGCAATGTTATTGTTATGTTTCTTTGTATTTGAAAGGAACTGTGCTGTTATAATGTGAATATCTTCATGAATCCTAGAGTTAACTTACCATATATTTTCAGGCATGGTAATTAATGTACATGAGTGGAAGGTATATATTCATATTTTACAGTAACATAAAATTAAAAGAGATAATCTGAACCCCTGAATATAATAAAAAAAGATGTCTTTCATTAGTGACACAAATACAACTGGTGCAAAGAGATCACTTTTCCCCTTTGATTCAATTGATAACAAGTTGCTAAAGGAAAATATACAAAATAAATATATCGTCCCACTTTCTTCTTAAAAGTTAGTGCCAGAAGTTGTTAAAATGAACTATACATACAGGAGACTTATGCACATTTGAAACCAACAAAAAAAAACTCAAAAATATATGAGTACAGTGAAATTAAAACCTTAAAATATTTTAACATGCCCTGCACAAAAAACAAACAAACAAACAAACAAACAAACAAAAAGAAAGCCTAATAAGATGAGCCTAGCTGTTTTTAAACCAAGATGAGGGCCCAACACCAAAGGGAGTGCTCTGCTTTCCTGGAAGAGGAACAAGGTCCAGAGACTAGGACGACCAAGTTCTGAGCCCCCACTCTCCTCAACCTCTGAGGATAGCAAGGGCCTCTCACTGTTCCACTCTGCTTGCTCAGGGTACATCAGTGACAGAAAACCATCTGTGGTAATCAGAAGGGTATTCCTCATGCATTCCATCTGTGCCAGGATAGTGGCTCTATCAACTCACTGAGACAGTGATGTGCAGGGCAGCAGAGTGTGGGTAGAAGAGCCTGGTGCTGGCTGGGGCCCCTCTGTTAGTGGTGGGGGGATGGAGGTGGGACTCTCCACTTTCAGAGATCTATCATCACCATGAGTGAGAGAAAATGGGCATTAATTGTATTAGGAAGGAAGCTTCTGGGGAAAGGCTAGGTGCTCTCTGATGTAATTGGGCATTGACAATAAGAATAAGAGTCAGTGAGTTGCCGGTGAGGCAAGGTGGACATGGCCTGACCCTTGAGGGGCTCACCACCTGGCCCAGAACATCCCAGCTCGGACTCCAGACAGGTGCGTGGAGTCAGTGAGGTGCTGGTGATGCAAGGAGGACCTGCCTTAAGCATAGGGGATCTACCTGTGCACAGGCCAAAGTAGCAACACAACACAACCCCCCCCCTTCATCCTGGTGGAGCTCTGGTGCAGAGGACCTAACAGGCTGAGAATTGGTGATTATAGTCTGTGAAGCCAATATTTAGGTGCCTGAATTCAAAGAAACAAATAAACAGACAAATCCACATGCCAAAGATACAAAGAAAAAACAACATGGGAAAAGCTCCTAATAAATACACACCAAACTCTACCAGCCCTACAGAAGATCCCTACAGTGAGATCTCCAAGGAAGGAAGCTAAGACACTGACCTTAGAAGAATAAATATAGACATATTCAAAGAAATTAGAGAATAAAGGGAAGAGAATGAAAAACTCAAGAAGGATCTAGAGGGAGATAATGACAAATGATGGAAAGAACTAAGGGAAAAGATCGAAAAACTCAACAACGACCTAGAGAGAGAAAATGACAACCTCTGGAAGGAAGTCAAAACACTGAAAAGATCGCAGGCCAAAATGAAAAAAGAAAATGACTAACGAACCAAGTAGCTACAAGATGAGGATGACAGGCTCCAGAGGGAAGTGGAAAATATAAAGTTCACAGGATGAAATGAAAAAGAAAATTGAACATTCATCCAAACACCAAGAAAGGATGGGAAAAAGCCTCAGAAGCAGAATAGAAGAAGGAGAAAAAAGAATATCAGACCTGCAGGAGAATATGGAGCAACTAGAAAGCTCAAGTAAAGATTATGAAAAATTAAAAGAAAAAAACACAAGAGTGGAACAACCAGGAAATGTGGGACACTATGAAAAGATCAAACATCTGTATCCTAGGGTTAGAGGAAGGAGAAGAATCCTAAGACAACACTATTGACGAGATCTTAAACAGGATAATAAAAGAAAATTTGCCCAAACAGAAAGAAGACAAACCCATACAAATAAAAGAAGCACATAGAACATCAAATAGACAGGACTAGAAAAAAAAAACCCTCCCCACTCCATATAATTGTTAAAATACTAGATGCTCAAAACAAAGACAAAGTACTGAAAGCCACAAGAGAAAAACAACAAGTTACATATAAGGGGAAATCCATCAGAATAACAGCAGGCTTCTCAGTGCAAACTATGAAGGCTAGAAGAATGTGGACCAAAGCATTCCCTGTTCTAACCAACCTTAGATGCCAACTGACTTTAGATGCCAACCCAGACTACTATATCCAGCAAAAAATGTCAGTTACAGTTGAAGGAGAAAGAAAAATCTTTCAGGACATGAACAAGATGAAAGAACACATGTCTAAGAATCCAAAACTTCAGAAAATCCTTGAAGCAATCCAAAGAACAGAGGAAAGGAGCACCTGTCCCTAAGCAATGAAAGAGAGAAATCAACGAAAGCATAATAGAGTAAATACAAGCCTAGACGAAGAATACAAACAAAAAATAAGATGAAAGGAAGCAACACACATCTCTCAATATTAATCTTAAATAATAATGGTCTAAACTCCCCAGTCAAAAGATGTAGACTGGGAAAATGGATTGAGAAACAGAATCTTTCTATATGTTGTCTACAAGAAACTCATCTCACCCTCAAAGGTAGACAACACCTTATACTGAAAGGATGGAAAAAATATATTCCAAGCGAACGGTACCAACAAACAAGCTGGAGTGGCTATTCTAATTTTTTTTAATTTTATTTATTTTTGTATGTGTATGAATGTACTGTCAGCATGTATGTCTGTGCACCCGTGTCGTGCAATGCCACGGAGGTCAGAAGAGGGTCTCAGATTCCCCTGGAACTGGAGTTCTCCTGAAATTGGAGTTACAGATGGTTCTTAACCGCCATGTGGGTGCTGGGGATCGAACCCGGGTCCTCTGCAAGAGCAGTCAGTGCTCTTAACCACTAGGCTATCTCTCCAGCCCTGGAGTGGCTATTCTAATATTAGACAAAATAGACCTCAAAGTAAAATTAATCAGAAGAGAAAAAGAAGGCCATTCCATCCTTTGTACCTCAAAGGTACAATGAACTATGAAGACTTCAGAATCCTAAATATCTATGAACCAAACTCTGCTGCACCTATCTTTGTAAACATCACTCTCCAGGATGTCAAGACACAGATTAATCCCAACACACTAATAGTGGGATATTTCAACACCCCACTGAGCACCTTGGATAGATCAACTGCACAAAACTAAACAGAGAGACATCAGAACTGAACAATACAATACACCAAATGGACCTCACAGATATCTACAGAATATCCACCCAATCTCCAGAGAATATACTTTCTACTAAACACCTCATGGAACATTTTCCAATATCGACCACATACTGAGGCACAAAAGAAATCTCAACAAATACAAAAATATTGAAATTATTCTATGCATTCTATCAGACCACAGTGCAATAAAGCTCAATATGAACACCAAAATAAGCCCAACTAGCTACAAGAACACATGGAGACTAAACAATACCATCCTGAATAATGAATGTGTCAGGGAAGAAATAAAGAGTGAAATGAAAGTATTCATGGAACTGAATGAAAAAGACAATACAAAACAACAAACTTGTGGAATACTTTAAAAGAAGTCTTAAGAGGGAAATTTATAGTCCTAAGTGCCCATATCAAAAAAATAAATAAATAAAATAAAGGGAACAAATAAATGATCTAATACTGCAGCTAAATCCACTTGAGAGACAACAAATGAACCCTAAACCCAAAAGACAGGAAGAAATCACAAAAATCAGAGAGAAATCAATGATATAGAAACAAAGAAAACAAAACATATAATCAAAGAATACAAAAGCTGGTTCTTTGAAAAGATAAACAAAATAGACAGAACTCTAGGCCAGTTAACCAAAAAAAAAAAAAATTAAGAGAAACTCCAAATCAATAGTATTCATGATGAAAGGGGAAACATCACAACAAAGAAAAGATCCAGACAACCAGATGGGAATACTTCAAAAGGCTATACTCCACTAAGTTTGAAAACCTAAGAGAAATGGATGAATATTTGAAATCCTGGGAACCAACAAATCTTAACCAAGATGTGATTGACTGTTTAAACAGAACCATAGTATTTGAGGAAATTGAGGATATAATAACCTCCCAACTAAAAAAGCCTGGGCACAGATGGATTTACAGCAGAATTATATAAAACTTTTAAAGAGGTCCTACAACCATTACTACTCAATCTCTTCAGAAGGATACAAACAGAGGGAATTCTCCCAAATTCCTTCTATGAAGACAGCATCACCTTAATACCAAAACCAGGTAAAGATACAACCAAAAAAGAAAGGTATAGATTCATCTCACTAATGAATCTAGATGCAAAAATTCTCAACAAAATACTTGCAAACTGCATACAGACCCACATCAAAAAATCACCCATCATGACCAAGTTGGATTCATACCAGAGATGCAGGGATGGTTCAATATACATAAATCAATAAATACCATAAAACGCATAAATGGACTGAGAGACAAAAACCACATGATCATCTCAATTTATACAGAAAAATCCTTTGACAAGATCAAGCATCCCATCATGTTTAAAGTCCTAGAGGGAACTGGACTGAAAAGAACATTCCTCAACATGATCAAAGCCATATATAGCAAACCTATGATGCAGAGGATTGATCTTCTCGTAGTGTCCCATATTTACTGATTGTACCAATATTGTGATTTTATCATTCATATTGTATTTTGAGCATTGTAGTTCTTCTACCTTGTATTCCAGTTTTGATATTCTACATTCTGCTTCATCCAATCTGTTTCTGAGACTTTTTCCTATCTTTTCCTGATGATTGGATGATTGTGCAATTTCTTTTATACTTCCTCCTGTGGTTTCTTATTTCCGCTTCCCTTTGGAGTTTGTCATTCTCTCCTAGATCCTTGATTCACTGGTCAGTTTCCTGTTTCATTTCATTGTAGGATCTTTTCAGTGTTTCCATATCATTCGTTGAGTGTGTCATTCTCTCCTTTCATTTCTTTGAGTATGTCAATTATTGTTCTTTTGAACTCTGTGTCCTTAGTTATCTCCAGGGAGAACTCATTCTTGGATTCTTCTATAGGGCTGCTAGAATTTGTGGGCGATTTAATATTTGATATCCCCATGTTGTTGATTTTCATTTGTCCTCTTGGCTAGTGGACTTGATTTGATGTTTATAATCTGATGTGAAATTCAAGTGCTTCTTTGTTTGGTTGAAGGCCTGTTCCTCTAGGGTGGAAGTTTTGTTGTCTCTTCTGTTATCTGTGTTCTGTGTCACCTTCACTGTTCCAACCAGGATGGCCGCAAGAAGGTTAGTTGGGAGTCACTCGTTTGTGCCCACCCAATCCCCTCACTGCCAAGGTGAAAATAGGGCTTTACCCTATCTGGTCAGGATGTTGGAGTAGCCTTGGAGACCCTGCACCTGAAACGACAGGGCTTCGGTGTTCTTGCAACCCTGCACTGGAAGTGACTGGGCTGTGATTGACCTGGAATCCTGGAGTGGAAACCACAGGGTTCTGATGGTTCTGAAATCCTGTGCCAGAGGTGCAGTGGCCACAAAGGTCCCTGGAAATGGCCTGCTAAATGGTCTGCCTTGTCACTCCTTCTGTGCCAGAAAGGAAGGTTCTAGTATGGTCCTGGAACCCAGTTGCTGAGAAGCCTGGCTTGTCACTCACCCTCAAAAATTTCCTTTTTCCACAAATAATTATGAAGCAATTAATTACCACATAACTGATAATAAGCACCTTGTTCTCTACTGTAAAAAGTCTGAATAGATACTGTGTAAGATTTAATGTCCATGAACTTGAGCTACACATATGCTATTATGTGTATGGGAATGGAGTAGTGTTCATGATTTGTAGCTACATCATATGGATGTATATTTATTAATAAAGTCAACACTTTAAAAGAAAAACAAACAGAAACAAGTAGTCTGGAAAAAGAAGGCCGCTGGTAAAACAGTGTCACAAATATTATGGACAGGACACATCACTCTAACTTGGATGTGAGTTACATAGGATGGAGTCAATCCCTGGCATTGATATCAGGCTTGCGAACCTGAGGCTAAACAGGATGCCAAACAGAGGGGAAAACCTAATAATAACTTTTTACTAGATAGTTTTCATAAGAAACTGACTGTTAATGAATTATTGCTAGACCCATAGATTAATGCATCTCTCAACTCTGACCAGAGAAATTTCCTTATGCAACAGATGGTGATTAAAACAAAATCCCAGAACTGGCCTATGGGCATAGAATGAACAAGACTTTGTAGTGTGCTTTTCCCTGATAAATATACCTACATCAAATTTCTGCCTCCAAAGATTCATGGATCACTGACGAAGACGGGATAGAAAGATTGCAAGAGCTAGAGATGGTAGATGACTGCAAGGAAATAGTTTTTAGTCTATAACTCATAGGAACTCAAAGCAATTGTGACAACATGAACAAGCACCATGCAAGCATTACCCAGAAAACATCCTAACATAGACATAAAATGGGTAAGAAACTCCAAACTCATCTAAGGTAATTGTGTCAACCAGTGGCTGCTGGAAAGTGCAGAGATAGTCTCTTTCTAGCATAGGTCTCTTGGTAGGTTTACCAGACTCTAGTAAATGGGACCACACTGAAGAAAAACTGGAGACACAATTTAGACTCTATATGTCTTATTACATATATATATATATATATAGATAGATAGATATTACATATATTAGATCTCTCTATATAAAAAGAGCAGGGGCAATAAGGGGAAGTAAGAAAAGGAATGGTATGTAAACACCATAAAATTTACTCTCAAAATAGCAAAAATTGAATTAAAAAAAAGTAAAATTGATATGTATATGAAGTACAAAGGAATTTATTTTAACTTGTGCATGCCAACTTTAAACTTGCAAGTAAGAAGGCATAAGCTATATATAAGTACTAGAATTTTTTTCACCAGAAGAACCATGCCTTTACAGGTATCTTTAGTTACTAAAGATCTTTGATAAATTAAAAAAAAATAATCTTCTGACCTCTGCTGCATTGCACGACATGGGTGCACAAACCTACATGTAGACAGTACATTCACACACATAAAAATAAAGAAAATTAGCCGGGGGTGGTGGCACACGCCTTTAATCCTAGCACTTGGGAGGCAGAGGCAGGCGGATCTTTGTAAGTTCAAGGCCAGCCTGGTCTACAGACTGAGTTCCAGGACAGTTGGGGCTACGGGGAGACCCTGTCTCGAAAAGACCAAAATAATAATAATAATTATTATTATTTAAAAAATAATAATCTGTGTGGGCTTCATCGTTTTGGGCAGCTGCCAGGAGGACACAGATTCTGTTGTGATAGAGGTTTTCTCTGCTTCCATAGGGGAGGGATCCACATTTCACTTTGAAGAATGTAGAAGTAAAGGAAGGAGACATGACAGGCACTCTTTGGTAAAGCCTATTATGGCTGATTTCTCCCTTCACTATGGAAAAGCACAGATAGACCAAAGCAGGAGTCCCATCTAAGTGCAGTTCGGTCAATCAGCAAGTTTGATGTTGCATTTCACATGATGATGTGTGACACTCAAAAGCAGCTACACCACCAGGAGCTCCCCTGCACAAGTTCAGACGGCACAGCGCTGAAGACTCCCATTGGAGCACAGAGCACATGAAAACTGCACCATTGAGAGGTTAAGGATCTTTACCTGCCAGGACTCCCTACAGCAGTTCAACATTTAGTCTCCTAGTTAATGTCAGAAGAGAGGCACTGTGCAGGTTCCTAAGCCTCCACTTCCCCAGGGAAAGGCTGCATCTCATGGGGGTCAGCTGAGGGTCTTAATATCAAGGGTAGATCACAGCTGCTCTGATTCAAGACTTGATGGTTCTATCCAACCCAGAGAAAATAGATACACAAGGGCTGGAGAGATGGCCTAGTTGTTAAGAGCCCCCACTGCTCTTACAGAGGACCTGGGTTCGATCCCCAGCACCCACATGGCAGCCGAGAACAGTCTTTAACTCCAGTTCCAGGGGAATCCAACACTCTCTTCTGACCTCCGCGGCATTGCACGACACAGGTGCCCAAACCTACATGCAGACAATACATTCATACACATGCAAGAATAAATAAATTAAAAAAAAAGAAAATAGATACACAAAAGAAAAAGAAGAAAATATTTATTTGCAATAAATTTAAGGTTCAATTTCATTATGAATTTTGTCATTATCAAGAATGTTAGCACATATATATTTCTCTTATTTTATTTCAAAATGCTAATAATGTGATACAAGAACCACCACGCCCGGCCAAGAATGGACTTATTTTTATATAATTTTGTTTTGGTTTGCTTCCTTTTTTGAGGCAGAACTTGACTTTGAATCCCATTTTGAGCTGGAAACCCCTATGTCACCCAGAGTCTTCTCAAATTCACTGTCATCACCCTGCTTCAGTATCCTCAATGGTAGGATTACACAATACACCACCACATCCGATTTATCTTTATAAACTTTTTTTTTATTTTTTATTATTGATTTAATGATTGTACATGTATGTGTGTGTGCCTGTGTGTGTGTGTGTGTGTGTGTGTGTGCTCATCAGTGCCACAGCATATCCTCAGAGTTTAGAGAAGAGCTTGTGGAAATAATTTTTCTCCTTCTACCATGTGTCTCTTGGGGATCGAACAAAGGCCAACAGGTTTGGCTTGAGGGGCCTCTAACCAGGGTGCTCTCATACCAGCACTATTTTTACATTCTTTATGTTGATGGGGAAACCACAACATTAAAGCTAACTTCTAATAGACTTTTTCAGTAGTTTTCTTGACACTTGGAAATCTGAATCCAGTATTATTTTGCAGTATTTAATTTGTAATTTGCCACATATTTTACTAAGACCATCTCAATAGTCAGAATAACATCATGATGTTAACATAATCAGTTTATACTGAAAAAAGCAAGACATCGTTAAATAATTTCTCCAATGTCATATTGTTTGTTAGTATTTGAACTGAAACTTTAATGTTCCTAGTCTCCTTTCTCTTCTCGGTGCCATTGTTATTTATTTATTTTTTGCCAAAAGCCAGGCGTGCTGGCACATGCAGTTGATCCCAGCACTGAAGAGGCAGAGGCAGGCAGATCTCTTTGAGTTGGAGCCCAGTCTCATCCACATAGCAAGTTTCAGCTCAGCCAGTACTATAAAGAGATATCCAGTTTTGAAAAAATAAAATAAAATACTTTAGAATTTGATATCAGCATATTATCTAAAGACAATTCCCAGAAGGGGCAGTTTCACAAAGATCACTTCTCTAGAGAGAGGTTACAGGTTGTAGAAGAAATTCTTAGCTGTTTTATACCACTGGGTGGTAATCCTGTATCCCCTAAATTACCTACATTCATAATTTGCATATTTCACAGTTCATAATTTGCTTGCTTACTAAAATTCATCTGTAATGTTAAGCTAATACTCTTAATGCTTTTTTCCTCATTTGTCGACATGAGAAGAGGGGAACAATTTCTTTCCTGACACAGGCATTGGAACTTTAATTGTAGGTGGCTGTTAGCAATCATGTAACTGCTGGGAATCAAAACCAGAACCTCAGCAAGAGCAGTCACTGCTCTTAACAGCTGATCCATCTCTCCAGCCCCTAAAGCTCTTGAAATTTTAAAATCTGCTTACCCTGTCTTTTGGCAGTACAATGTACTAGAAGGACCAAGACTTTTGATCATACCTGACAAGCTCTCAGCTTAATTACAACATTGACATGCTACATAATGGAAGTCCTTCTACAACTTAACTGAATACTCAGCCCTATACTTTAAGTATTTTTTTTGAGACAGGGTCTCCCTGTAGCTACAAATATCCTGGAATTCACTATGTAAACCAGGCTGGCATTGAATTTACAGGGATCCACTTGCCTTTGCCTCCCAAATGCTGTGATTAAATGCATGTTCAACCAGGGCCTGCCTAAAATATTTTATTAGTTAGGTAGAATGTTGTAAACCTATGAGAAATAATGAAAACTTCTTCATTGCACAAAATCAGAGAGCACTGGCTGCTCTGGCAGAGAACCTGGAATGATACACACCTTCATGGAAGGTAAAAAGCACCTGTATCTCTAGTTCTGGGGGAATAAGTCTCCCTCTTCTGACTTCTGTGGGCATTGCATGACACAAGAACACTCACATACATGCAGAAAATACACTCATACACATAAAATAATTCATAGGTTTGTAAAAATGGAATAATACAATATCCATAAATATTTGTGAAGAAAAAAAAAGAATGGATTAAAAATTGGAGCATAAACCTATCCTCATGGTACACACCTTTAATCCCAACACTCAGGAAGCAGAGGCAAACAGATGCTGTGAGATCAAGGCCAGCCTGGTTTCAGCCAGATTCAGCGCAGCTTTTTCCACAGGGAGACATTGTCTCAAGAGAACATAACAAAATATTGGAGAAAATGTAACAAAGAATTTAAATATGTACACAATAAATAAATAAGGGATTTATGAGGATATCATCTACATAAGTTGATTGTCAAGTGAAGAACAATAATGCTTTACAAGATTAAAGTAGAACTAAATGATTTATAACAAAATTAGAAAGGGAAAATTATTGATAATTGTGTAAATGAGTTTTTGCTAGAACAACTGGATAATTGCAGGTGCAAAATATATGAAACGGAATCTAATCTTTTTGAACTTATGCTCAAATTTTATCACAATTGCTTCTTTTGCACCAGGCAGGAAATATTACAGAGTTCCACAATTGTGCACACACTGAAAATAATTGTCACCCAACACAAAATGTCAAATATGAGGTGTCCAAAATGGTATGAGCTCAAGTTTGGATCTTAAATTTTGTTCCACTGGTCAATGTGTCTGTTTTTGTGCCAGTACCAGGTGGTCTTTATGACTATGGCTCTGTAATATAGCTTGAAGTCTGGTAGAGCAATCTAACGGAGTGACTCTAGATAAGCTGAATGTACCCCATTGGATGCATTTGCAATTCAGGACATATGAGGACAGAAACTTGACCATACAGGCCTTAATATCTATGACAGAATGCATGAAATATGGTTGGGCAGGCTATGGGGGGAACTTCATGGGGAGGGGATATAAAGATGATTAAGATATTTGTATAAGATACAGAAAATTTAAATGACATTTATACAAAAATTTGCAAGTTCAATAAATCATAGATGAAGTCTTTGCAACAAATTAGTCCTGGCAAAAAAAAATGCAGTTCATAAGAGAAAAAGCTAAGAAAATAGATGGTCATAGTTCTAGTTCGATTTTCCATTGTTTTTCCATTCCACACTGACTGGCACCAACTTTGGGAGGAAAGGGATTATTCAGCTCACATTTTCCAGGTCACATTTCATCACTTAAGTCTCCCAAGGTTGCATCTTGGGGAAGGAACTTGGAAGCAGGAGCTAGAGCACAGGCCCTGGAGGAATGTTTCTTACTGGGTTGCTCCCCCATGCCCAGCTTGCTTTCTTATACTTTATATATTAACCTGCCTAGAGTGGCATCACCCATAGTGGGCCGGGCTCTCCCATATAACTTAACGATCAAGAAAGTACTCCACAGATGAGGCCACAGACCAGTCCAATGGAGTCAATTCCCCAATTGAGAGTCCCTAAACCCAGGTTGTCAATATGACACTAAAGCTAGCCAGCACAGTCATAAGGTTTAAATCTTCTCAGTAAAAACAATTCATCATAAGTCAAATGAATGACATCACAGATTTCAAGTGGAAGAGAAAACAGTTTCAAACTTTATAATAAGATAAGACAAAAGACTGAGGATAGAGGGACGGCTCCACAGCTAATGGTGGGTTGTACTGCAACACTGTTTTCCTAGCAACAAAGGTCAGGAGGGCCACAAACTCCAGTAACTTTAGCTCAAGGGGAACTGATGCTTCTTGTCTCCCTGTGCATCTGCCATCATGTTCACATACCACCCTCAGTGACTCACACATAAACATAAGAAATATGAAAAAACATTCTTCTAAAGATAAATCTCTTCTCAAATTTAGGCAAAAACCCTCAAATCTTTATAGTATAAAATAAGCATTCCAACCAGAGAATGGAAATAAATACAGGTAGAGAAATCTTGATATATATAATATATATTATATAATATATATATATATATATATATATATGTGTGTGTGTGTGTGTGTGTGTGTATAATGATTACACATTGTCCACATTAGAGTTATAATAATGCAAATTAACGCCATAAGGAGTATGTCTGACAGATTGTCAATAAATATTGTGTTAATGTTAAGCATAGAGTTAAAAAGCCTTTGAATCCCTGAACTACAAATTAATAAGTAATTGAACTAAAATGACTCATAAATATATGAACAATATCTCGATATCCTTAGCCATAAGGAAACAAAGGAAAAAAATCTCTGATAATCAAAAACCTTCCAGAATAGGTATCTAAATCTAAATAAATCACAAATATGGGATTCAAGGAACATTCTGCTTTGGTGAAAATGTAAATTAGATCAGACACTATTGTAGGCATTATAGAAAAAGTTCTGAAAACTAAAAATTGAATTATAGTATGATATGTCTTAGAACTTTTGACTATAGATCCAAAAGTATATATGCCAGCACACTAGAGAGGTGCCTTCAACATCCCTGCTTAGCCTAACATGAAACAAAAGTTTTCATGTCATATATATTAACCTATATGGTCATCAGTGGATGAGGAGACAAATTTTGGTATGTATACATAATGACTTATGGTTTCATTTAGCCATGAATAAGAAAAACTAAGATCTCAACAAAAATAAAGACAAGATTGAAATCCTGGAATTTTATAATTTAGATGTATATTGTTGGATGTTCAACAAAATTCATTATATGAAATAAAAAATAAAAATTAACAAATTAAATCTTCCCTTTATAAGAAACTTGAAATTGTCATCCTAACTCTCAGTACAAAAGGTCAACAAATTGAAAACACGACTCTTCTTAGTATGTTTAATAACTGATGGCATAGGCAGAAATGTTCCTCCAAAAGGCATCCAGACATGCCAACACTTAGTAACACAGCTTAACACAACAACTGCTCATAAGCATAGGATGTCCATTGCTGGATAAGGGGTGAAAGTCCTCTAACGTAAAGTGTTGCACACTTGCAATATACTTGAGTATCACCTAGGAAGTTCAGACAACCAGGGACCTAGAGACAGAGACCAACCAGTGGAGAAATTTTGGTGTACAATTCACACAGCTCCATTATATATTAAAGATATTGTAATAGTAAGCAAAAACCTATATGACTTCTAAACTTAAGGCCTATGATCTTTATCTGAATGATAATTTAGCATTGAGAGTACATGCTATAAACCATTTCTAGGCCATGGTGTCTGAATTATGGATTTTCCATATGAATTATATTGATGAAACTTCATAATATAGTAAGATAATTTGCTTAAAAGCAAAAATAGTGAAATGACATCCAAATTTTTTCCACAATGATAAAAGCAGTATAGGAAAAGTAATTCAACTGTTTATAGATTTGGACTAATGAAAACAAAAAAACAACAAAGAAAAAATAACCAGAAAGCATGTTTGACAGTTACAACTGAATGAAATTTCAAACCTATGTTGAGGGGCTGGAGAGATGGCCTAGCGGTTAAGAGCGCTGACCGCTCTTGCAGAGGACCTGGGTTCGATCCCCAGCACCCACATAGCGGCTGAGAACTGTCTGTAACTCCAATTCCAGGAGAACTCCAGTTCCAGGGGAATCCGAGACCCTCTTCTGACCTCCGCAGCATTGCACGACATGGGTGCACAAACCTACAAGCAGACAATACATTCAAATAAATAAATAAATAAATAAATAAATAAATAAATAAATAAATAAACAAAAAAAAAAAAAACTATGTTGAACCAACCCTGCATCTCTGGAATAAATTCAACTTGCTTATGGTCGATGACCTGTTTCATGTGTGCCTGTATATGGTTTGTATATATTTTGTTGATTATTTGCACATCTATATTCATTAAGGATTTAGTCTATAGTTTTAGTTTTAGGTAATATCTTTGCCCTGCTTTGGAATTAGAGTGATGCTAGATTTATAAACGGAATTTGGTAGGTTTCCCTGTTCATATCTTTTGGAAAACTTGAGAAATATTGGTTCCAGTTCTTTAAATTTCTGGTATAAGTCGGCCTTAATTCCATCTGAGCCTGGGCTTTTTTTGTTGGGAGGTTTTGTATTGCTTTTTCAATTTCCTTACATGTAAGGGGTCTGTGTAATCAGTCAATATTTTCTTGGTTTAGCTTCAAGAAATCCCATTATTTCAGACATTCGTCCATTTCCCTTAGGTTCTCAAATTTAATAGAGGATAGGTTTGTAAAGTATTCCTGTACAATCTTCTAGTACTTTTTGTTATCTATTTTGATATTTCCATTTTTATCTCTAATTTTGTTAATTTGGAGTTCCTCTCTACTTTTCTTTTTTTTTTCTTTTTTATTTATTTATTTATTTATTTATTTATTTATTTATTTATTGCATTGGGTTGGTCAAATCGTTTCTTTGTCTTGATTTCTTTGTTTCTGTTTAATTACATTCTGCTCTAATTTATGTTATTTCTTCTTCTCTGTTGGGCTTGGGATTCATTTTTTGTTGTTCTCAAGTGTTTTGACTTGCAGTGTTAGATCATTAATTAGTGCTCTTCTGTTTTGTTTTTCTTTATTTATTTTTTATGTAGGTACTTAGAGCTATGATTTTCCCTCTTCTGACAGCTTTTAAAGTGTCCCATAGGTTTTTGTGTGTGTGTGTGTTATTGTCTTTTTTGTTTAATTCTTTCTTCTTTTGATTTTCAATTATTTTATACATGCCTAAATATATTAATTTTGTTACTTGATTCATCTATCTGTTCATACATATCACAAAATTAAAATCTAAGTAAGCTGGACTGATAAGGATATTAATATTACAGACTTCCTATTCTTTTTGTTTATTTATTTATTTTTTATATATGGGATTCAAAATATAAGACCACAGTTGTTTTCAGATCACATTAACATTGCTCAGTTTGCCATACAATTAGATAATTAACGCTAGCATCCCCAGATGAGGGATACCATTCATTGTTTGTTTTTCTGTGACTGTGTTACTACACTTAGCATGATATCTTCTAGCTCTGTCCTTTACCTGCAAACTTCATGATGTCATCTTTCTTTACCGCTGCATAGAACTCCATTGTGTAGATGTACCACATTTTCTCTATGCACCAGTCAGTGGAGGGGCACTTGGGTTGGTTCCAGCTCCTTGCTATTGTGAAGAGAGCTGCAATAAGCATGGCTATGCAAGTATCTCTGCAGTACCATGAGTCTTGTGAGTATATACCCAGGAGTGGTATGACTGGGTCGTGTGGCAAGTTCATTCCAAGTCTTCCAAGTGTTCTCCACACTGTTCCATAGTGGCTGTAGGAGTTTGCATTCCTACCATCAGTGGATGAGTGTTCCCCTTTCCCCTCAACCTCTCCAACACTTGGTATCATTTGTTTTCTTGATCCTAGCCATTCTTATCTGAGTGAGATGATATCTTAAAGTCATTTAATTTGCATTTCCTTAATAATTAGCAAGACTGAACACTTTTTAAGATGTTTCTCAGTCATCTCTAATTCCTCACTTGTGAAGTCTCTGTACAGCTCTTTGCTCCAGCTTTTGAATGGGTCATTTGATTTCTTTCTTCTTTGTTTTTTGAGTAGTTTATATATTCTGGAAATCAATGCTTTGTCAGATGTTTCTACAGTGAAGATTTCCTCCCACTCTGTGGGATTTCTCTTCACTTCCTTGACTGTTTCTTTTGATGTAGAGAAGCTTTTGAGTTTATCGAGGTCCCATTTGTAAACCTTAATTCTTGAGCAGCTGCTGTCTGATTTAGGAAGTCTTTTCCTATGCCTATGTCTTGTAGGCTGCTGCCAACTTTGTCTTCTGTCGTCTTCAGAGTTTTGGGTTTCATGTTGAGGTCTTTGATCCATCTGGAGATGACTTTTGTACAGGGCAAGAGGTAGGGGTTTATTTTCATTCTTCTACAAGTGGTGGTCCAGTTTTGCCAGCACCACTCATCGAAGATGCTGTCTTTCCTCTATTCTGTCTTCTTGGTCCCCCTGTTGAATATGAGGTGGCTGAAACTGTTTGTGCTCAAGTTTGGATCTTCAGTTTTGTTCCATTGGTCAATAGGTCTGTTTTTGTGCCAGTGCCAAGCTGTTTTTATGATGATAGTCCTGTAGTATAGTTTGAAGTCTGGTAAAGAGTTTCCCTCTGTATTGCTCCTTGCACTCAGGGTTGCTTTGGCTCTTCAAGGTCTTTTGTTTTTCCAACTGAACTTAAGGAAATTTTTTCCAAGCCTGTGAAGAAACTCTTGGGGATATTAATTGGGATTGAGTTAAATCTATACAAGAGTTTGGGTAGAATGGACATTTTTACTATGTTAATTTTCCCAATCCATGAGCATGGGAGGTTTTTCCATCTTCTGATGTCTTCTTCAATTTCCTTCTTCGGGGGATAAAATTTGTTTTGTACAGGTCTGTGGTGTCTTTGGTTAGGTTTGCTCCTAGGTATTTTATTCTTTTTGAGGCTATTATGAGTATAAAGGTCACCTTGTATTCCTTCCTCAATTGCTTGTTGTTGGTGTAAAGAAAGGCTACTAATTTTTCTTGGTTAATTTCATATCCTGCCACTTTACTGAAACAGTCATTTCTAAGAGTTTTCTGGTGGAGATTTTAGCATCTGTTAAGTAAAAAATCATATCATCAGCAAAAAGGGATAGCTTGATTTCGTCTTTTTCCAAATAGTACTCCTTTAATTTCCTTTTCTTGCATTATTGCCCTAGCCAGTGTCTCAAGTACTATATTGAAGAAGAGTGGTGACAGCGTGCATCCTTTCTGAATTCTTACCTTTAAGGGGAATGCTTTTGTTGTTTCTCCATCACATAGTGAGGTGTTCTGTGTATGATATCTACATATGTTTTTCTTATTTGGTGATTGAATCCTAAGTCTGCTGCATTCCATGCAGTCATTTTAAAATTGAGGTATAAACCCTGTCATATATATTCATTTAATAGGTTTAGAGTGGGACTATAATTGTGAGTTGATAATTCTTTATACTTCCTACAGATTCCAAAATACATAATTAGTATCATTTAAGTTTTTATTTTTTATCTTCTTTGATACAGTTAACACACAACCATCTTTAATTCATGTTCTAAAGTAGATAAAACAAAGTTAGTCACAAATAAGAAAATAATTTAGTGAAGAAGAAACATAGTAATATTATACATAAAAAGCATAATTAATCATGTATAAAACTCACCTCTATTATGGCAGTGACATCACTGTTCTAAGATCTATTCAGTTCCATTATTATAAGTAATGATGTATTTTCTGTGTAATAGGATTAAATTTCAAGGAGATTGTTAATTCTATCATATATCCAGGGAATTTGTCATCAACATACCAGAAATATGTAAAACATAGTCAGTGAGAGTAAGCTTGATTTTTTAACCTGCAAGGTTTTAGAGAGAAAGCACTAAGCCTTTGTGGAGGATTTTTTGCCATTTTTCATATATATGAAACATTCAACTGATAATGATTATTCTCAGAAATATATTAAGATTTAACGGTAAGCAATCAATTATCTTGTTGAATTAATTTGAATTTTGATGTTACCTAAAGAGAACTTTGTAATGATTGATAGGACAAATATTTTATGCCACAAAAAACATTAATTTTTATTCAAACTTCAGACATTTATTTAATTTCCACATAGACATGAGAAATACTTGCTGAATCTTGCTGAACTGACTGCATTAGAAGAGATATGCTTAAGATTTTTGTGATTGGTCAAGAGGAAAGTCTTTAATATTTCACCAAAACATATGGAATGTGCTGTTTTCTGAATTTAAGGTCATAACACAATGGTCGAATTTTACATATGGTTTCTCAGAATCTATAAATGGCTATTAACATGGCTCATTTGTCACTATAAATCAAACAGATTATAATTCATTTGTGTCCATTTTATTCATAAGCATCATAGGTTTGATATTTCATTGAGTTGTAACTGTCAAACATGATTCATGTTTATTTTTTATTTGTTTTACTTTTTTAAATTTCTGTAGCCCAGAGCTAAATAAGGAATATAGGAAGATATAAACAATAATATTTTAAAAGAATTTACCTTTTCTTTTGATAAAGTTAACACATAAACATCATTAACTCATGTTGTAATGTAGATACAAAAATTTAGTGACAGTAGAAAAACAGAAAACAACGAAGAAGCATTTTAATTTTATATATATATATATATATAGTATTTAATTGTATACTTAACTCACTTCAGATATGGCAGTAAAATCTTTGTTCTAGGATCTTTTCCACTTGGGGAGAATAACCCTGATTTTTAACTTGCAAGGTATTAGAGGGAAAGCACTAAAATTATGCTGTTGGAGAGGATTTTTTGCCATTTTTTGTATATGAGAAACATTCCACTGATAATGATTATTCTCAGAAATACATTAAGATTTAATGGTAAGTAATCAATTATCTTGCTGAGTTCATTTGCATTTTCATGTTACCTAGAGAGAACTTTGTAGGACATTTTATGCCTCAATAAATCATTAATTTTTATTCAAACTTCGTATATTTATTTTATTTCCACATAGATATGGGAAATACTTGCCAAATACTTCTGAACTGACTGTATTACAACTGGTGTTCTTATGATTTTGTGATCGATCAAGAGAAAAGTATTTCCTATTTCCTCACATCATATGTGTTGTTTCTGAGTTTTAAGATTATCACACAACGGTCAAATTTTACATATATTTTCTCGGCATCTATAAAGAATTATTAACATGGCCCATTTGTCAATATAAATCAAACTGATTATACTTGATGTGTGTCCAATGTGTTCATAAGCTTCATAGTTTTCAAATTTCATTGAGTTGTAACTGTCAAACTTGCTTAATGGTTGTTATTTTTTTTTAATTTAAATATTTTTTTATTTAATTTTTATTGATGGTTTGTGCATTTTGTACATCATTTTCCAATTCAGATCAGGCATATTTCCCTTTCCCTTCCCCCCCACGCCCACCCCATCCCAGATCATGTATTCTGCCATAACTGTCCTGAATCTTTCAGGTTTTTTTTTTTCATTTTTTAGCTATAAGTGATAATCCATGAGTATAAGCATCCTTTGTGCAAAACCAATCTACAGACAGTTGTGCCCAAACCCCCACAGTCCCACCATTCAGTGGGGGGGTGACAGGTTGTTTGTTCAATCAAGTTGATCAAATGAGTGTCCAGACTACATTGCTGTAGTTTCACCATTCACCCCAATCGCAGCCTTTACATTCTACCACGCCCCCTCTTCCGCAGATTGTTCCCTAGGCTTAGAAAAGGGGCACAGGTGGATGAGAAGTAAAACTGTCCTCTCTCTCTGGAGCTGTTGACTTGGATTCTGGTCAATTCTGGCTGTTTCCTTTCATGGGCTGACAGTTTGTTCAGGAGTAACCTTTC
>VZQC01004719.1:231296-338488 GCA_009823505.1 Rhizomys pruinosus
TTGGGTGTCTAGCATTATAACTATGATGTGCCATGCAGAATTTCTTTTCTGATCTTTTCTGTTTTGGAGTTCTATGTGCTTCTTATATTTTATTGGTTTGTCCTTTTTTACTTTGGGGAAGTTTTCTTCTATAATTCTGTTGCAGATCTGATCAATACCATTCTTTTGCTATTCTTCTCCTTCCTCTATTCCTATGATGTGGAGGTTTGATCTTTTCCTAGTGTCTCACAGTTCCTGGTTGTTCTACTTTTGTGTATTTTTAAATTTTTCATAATCTTTCCTTGAGGGTTTTAGTTGTTCTGTGTTATCTTCCAGGTCTGATATTCTTTGTTGTGCTTCCTCCATTCTGCTTCTGAGGCTTTTTCCATTCCTTTCCTCTTGATTTGATGACTGTTTGATTTCCTTTTTCATTTCCTCTTCTGATTTCTTTAGTATTTCTACTTCTTTTTGGAGCTTCTCAGTCTCTTCCTGTAGTTCTTTGCTTCGCTGGTTGGGTTTCCTTATCTTTTTCAGCATGGGATCTTTTCAGCGTTTCTACTTCCTTCCGGAGTTTGTCATTCTCTCTCTCTAGGTCCTTCTTGAGTTCTTCATTCTCTTTTCTCAGTTATTTGATTTGTTCTTTATGATCTTGTAATTCTTTAAATATGTTCCCAATTGTGTTTCTGATATCTGTGTCCTGGGGCATCCCCAGAGGGATCCCCCTGCAGGAGTCTTCCATAGGGTTGGTAGAGCTTGGTGTGGGATTATCCTGCCCCTTTTCAGTGTTGTCTCTTCTTTGTGTTCCTGGCATATGGGCTTCTCCTTGCCTGTATTCCAATGTGAGTCCTAAATGTCTCTTCACTGTGTTGAAGGCTTGCTTTACTTGCCTCCTTCAGATGCCTTTGTAATCCCAGTTGGGGAGGGCAGCTCTTTAGCCCGAGCCCTGGTACCTTCTGCTGGTCTCGGGAGATCTCAGATCTCAAGAGTCACAAAACTCTACCTTTAATACCAGCTGGGAGGATAACTCTGCTCCCACAGCCACAAAAGCCAATTAAGCCAAAGACAGCTGGATTAATGGATCAACAATCAGCGTTGCTGAGGCACCCAGTTCCTGCCTGCCTTCCTGCTCTTCCTTCTGCTGGTCTCAGGAGATCTCAGATCTCAAGAGTCACACAACCCTACCTTTAATACCAGCTGGGAGGATAACTCCGCCCCCACAGCCACAAAAGCCAATTAAGCCAAAGACAGCTGGATTAATGGATCAACAATCAGCCTTGCTGAGGCACCCAGTTCCTACCTGCCTTCCTGCTCTTCCTTCCGCTGGTCTCAGGAGATCTCAGATCTCAAGAGTCACACAACCCTACCTTTAATACCAGCTGGGAGGATAACTCCGCCCCCACAGCTACAAAAGCCAATTAGGCCAAAGACAGCTGGATTAAAGGATCAACAATCAGCCTTGCTGAGGCACCCAATTTTTACCTGCCTTCCTGCTCCTCCTTCTGCTGGTCTCAGGAGATCTCAGATCGCACTTGGGTTTATTGTATTTGGGACTGGTGATGATGAATTTCAGTTGGTAGATGCTTACATAGGATAATAGAAGACCTGGGATTGTTGCCCAGCAGTACAGAAACTAACCATTACTGTCATCCTACCCCTCTCAAAGCAGGATAAATTATAAATTCATATACATCCAATGCTTTAATGCATATTTAAGAAAGCCATAGATACATGAGGCCATGTATTGAAGAAAAGAAAATACCTCAAATTATTTTTTTAATAAAAAGTCTTCAAATTTCAGTAGAAGTTTTAGAAATCTACAGACTAATCATGGAAAAATGGGTCAAATATACCAATTATTCATGTAGTTTGTAAAGAAGCTTGCAGCACAGTCCTTTTCTGTCCTGTTTCCCCCTTGATTTTCCTCTGCATGCCATTCCTCAATTCAAACATTTTTCTCAGTTCATTTATTACTTTAGAATATTTTACCCTTTCCTAAATGTTTTCCCTCCACCACCAACAAAAGTGTTTTAATCAAAAAGTGACTACAGAAGTGATACTAGGAAAACCAGGAACATTTCTATTGTTCTTTGTCCTGTACTTCTCAAATTCTTTGCTAAAAATGCTATAAAAACTGGTCTGATATCTATTCTACATAAAACTCATGAAAGTATCATTAGCTAAAGTACATAGTCTTCCCTCCCTTCCTATAGTTTGGAAACATGGTGCTGTCCTATGCAGACCAAACTGTCCCTGGGCCATGGAAGGAAAGAATGGAGAGACTCTCTGAAATGACACGTCAAAGTCGCTCATCTATACATGTCTTGTTTTATTTTCCTTTTCATTTTCAATTGAAATTTTGTGTATTTCATACATTTCTTAATCAATTTACACTTACTTCCCCTTCCTTGCCCCCTCCCCATCAGAGCTCATGCATTCTGCCATACATGTCTTTTTTTTAATTCACAGTTTTCCTGGTTAATTTCATATTACTCTAAAGTATACATATATAACTTCTCCCCATATACCACAATAACAAAGTCTGAGAAAAAGTGGAAAGTTAATTTTAGATCCCCTCTAAGGTATTCACATTATAATGGTATTGTTGCTTTCAGGTAAAAGAAAAAAAAAAATATATATATATATATATTCATTGCTCAGTTTGCCTTACTACTGGGTATTTGGTGCTAGCATACACAGATGAGGGATATGTTTTGTTGTTTGTTTTTCTGGGACTGTGTTACTTCACTTAGCATAATGTCTTCTAGTTCCACCCGTTTACCTTCAAAGTTCATGATGTCATCTTTCTTTACTGCTGCATATAACTCCATTGTGTAGATATACTACATTTTCTCTATCCACTCATTGGTTGAGGGACATTTGTGTTGCTTCCAGCTCTCTCCTATTGTGAAGAGAGCTGCAATAAACATAGATGTGCATATATCTTTGTGGTAGGATGAGTCTTGTGGGTATATACCCAGGAGTGGTATGACTGGGTCAGGTGGTAAGCTCATTTTGAGTCTTTTAAGGGTTCTCCACACTGCTTTCCATAGTGGCTGTACAAGAAGACAATCGAAGAAAGCATTTTAAATTTATGTATATATATAACACTACGACATTAATTGATGATTAATATATAATGTTATTAATACACGTAATTCTTAAATATTGAGAGTATAACTTAACACTATCCAAGTATTATAGGCAGTAAACAACAATTCTTTGTCCAGAGATCTTTTCCACTCTAGGGAGAGAAATACACACCATGAATTTTTTTAAGACTTGCACACATATTCTAACAAAGCGGAAAGCACATAATGAATTACGACCGCTCTGTTGGAGAGGATTTTTTGCCATTTTTTTGTTATGAGCAAAGCCACTTCCATCTGATAGATGATTATTCTCAGAAACTACAACTTAACGACTATTTTATGCTGGTAAGAGTTATATTCCTTCAATTCTATTTTTGCTAGAGTTCTCTATTCGCTTTTCATCGTAACCTAAAGAAGAAACGTTTGTACGGCACAATATTCATCCTCAATAACAATCATATGATTTTTTAATTTAACCCATAACATTTGCATATTTTATTTGTATTTTTATTCCACCAATAGTAGTATGCGGAATGACTTGTGCCAAAGATACTTTGAAACTGGATGTATAATTCAATGGTGAGTTACGTATGATATATCCTGTGACGATTCAAGAAGAACGAAGTATTTCCTATTTCACTCACATCAATATGTGTTGTTTCATGGAGTTTTTTTTTTTTTAAAGAAACTTTATCCACAACGGTCAATTTTACATATAGTTTCTTTCTCATATGGCATCTGCAATTATACACGAAAATTAAACATAGGCCCATCTTGATGCAATATGAGCAATACAAACTGAATGATATACTTGCATGTTGTGTCCAATGAATTGTTCATGTAAAAAGACTTGAAATAGTTTTGTCCAAATCTATCATTGAGTTGTAACTGTCAAACTTGCTTAATGGTTGTTATTTTTTTTAATTTAAATAATTTTTTTATTTCATTTTTATTGATGGTTTGTTGCATTTTGTACATCATTTTCCAAATTCAGTACAGGCATATTTCCCTTCCCTTCCCCCCACGGCTAGATACGATGAACTAAGCTTTGAATCATAAATCTTAAAACACCCACCCCATCTCCAGAATCATTATTTCTTGTGAAGCACATAGTATATCTGTACCTCGGAAAATCTTTGAGGCCAGTTGCTTTTTTATTTTTTGTCATTTTACTTAGTCTAATAAGTCGATAATCCATGAGTATCACAGTACTAGCATCCTTTGTGCAAAGTATCAATACTAAAACAAGACAAGTTGTGCCCAAACCTCCACTGCCCCACCATCCATCTAGTCGCAGTGTCTGGGGGGTGGGGTGACAGGATTTGTTTGCTTCAATTATCCTAGCGAAAGTTGATCTAAGATAGTAGTTGTCCCCAAGTACTACATTGCTGTAGTAATTCTCACCATTACACTCCCTTCAGTTCTGCTTATTCCATTTACTATTCTTTATCCTTTATTCACCCTCTCCATTAATATAGTCATTACGACCCCCACTCTCGTCCGCAGGTATTGTTCACACTCAATTAGTGGAAGGATGTAAAATACTGTGTGGGGAACACAAGGTAAGGAAGAAGAAGTAAAACTTGTTCCATCGGTCTCGATACTTTGGCAAACGCTAGTTTGACTTTGGTATTAATCTGGTCAATCTCTGGCTGTCATTTTCCTTATAGTCTATGTGGCTATCAGGATGGTTATGAGAGATTCAGAAGAAGCATAAATCCTAATTCTGAACTCACCTCTACTAATCGACTAGACAAAGTCAATTTAGAAACAATATACATTAGGTGATTTAAGCCAGCAGCTATAGTTTGGTAGGCCAGGTTCCTTACTTTGTTGGCATACGACACATCATGTTTCTTGTTTGGTGGTCCACTATGTTACATACCACATGATATCTAACAGTTTTACCCCCTTGATAAATATGAACAGGGTCTTAACTTGGGTAGTGTTTTATTATGACATCTTTTAACCTGTAGAGGATGTAAGAGTCTTTGTTGGCTATATAAAGCCCAGTGGCGTTTAATTCCCTTTTCCACGACTAACCGAACGAAGAGCTAATAGCCTAATTAGATTTGGGATATTTACAGGCCCCACTATGATGGCTGCCCTATACTTGTACTTGCATGTAGTATTATCTCACTAGGCAGGTGAGGTAAGTAACGCTGGTGCTGACTCTGGTGGAAGAGATCGTCTCAGCTTGTACTCAAGGAGACCTTGCTAAATTTGCTATTATTTGAGGTTTAGATGGTCCTTTTTGGTAACCTATCTCTATCGTGAGGACATTTCACCAGAGTAAGGTCCCCATTCTGTAATCCTGTCGCCAATGTGCGGTTTTCCCTCTAACTACATTCCCGTTCATAGTTAACGTTTCACAGCCTCTTTTCGAGCAGCAGGGATCCTTATCGCCTCTTCCTCTTCTCTGCAGGTATCATGGACCAAACTAATGGGGACAAGAGAGATCTCCATTGAAACCTTTGTGTGGGCCTTGAGAATCCCTGGCCAACTTCGCAATCTTTCCCCTTAGGTAAGCACTAACAATCCTCTATATTTGAGCCACTGATCATGTCATAAGCGTACGCTGACATCTATAGTAGTACTTATCGCCTAGGAGGTCGCATTAGCATACGAATAGGTACTTCAATAATTATTAATATTAAGTTGTCTTTCGAACTAGAGGTAATGACAATCCTTTTCACCAGTTGCTTAGTGTCTATTAGGTCGTTGGTCAGAGTGTTAAAGCAGACGCATTTGTCTCTTATCCGGTATTGAGTAAGAGACGAGATTACCCCTCTACAATTAAGTTTTGTTCCATTTACAGTTGAACGTAAGGACATATTATCAATCGTTCAGTTTCCTCCTTGTTTCTAAAGCTGGGGTGGACGAGCTGGTGAGGCTAAACGAAAGACCATTGAGGACAAAACTATTTGATTGCAACCTAGAAGTAATGACGTTTGTCATTAGGATTCAATGTAAATGAAATAGAGTTGATTCCAATAGTATGGCATGCACGAGACAGGGTTTTGATGTTGAGGGCAATATTCTGAGAGGCTTTTGTCGTCCCTTTCATGTTCAGATCTGGTCAACCTTTCCAGTTACCACTTGTTAATTGATGTTGAGCATGACCGTCACTTCAATGCGAGAGAGGTAACTCTGCTTTCTTTTCTCGTCCGTTAAGTTGGGTGCACAGTTTGAGATGCTGTGAGTCCTGGAGGTATCTATAACAAATCTTTTCTCGTAGTATTACGTTCTTTACAGATTTGACAATCTGGCCAAGGCTTTACATTTGACTAAGAGCTAGGTAAGTTACAATCGCTCTGGGTATCTCCCTCCGCTCTTATATTTTTCTTCAAAACCCATAGATCCTTTCTCCACAGGAAAGGAACGTTGACATACTACCAATAACTATAGTGGTGGAATCCACCAGGAGCAGAACAGAATCTCTGAACAAACTCAACCCATGTTGTTTCTGGGTGATCTATATTATGAACTATGAACCTTTGGCGAAACAAACTTTAATTTTTACGTACAAAGTCATCTTAAGAGAATTGTCTAGGCACAATGAAGGCTGAACTACGTGTACAGACAGTAGAAATTCACTAGAGAACATTTGTACTAGTAGCCAAACCCCAAGATTACACTTGCTCTCAAGCAAGAATTTTGTATAGGTAAAACAAATATGATGGACAACCTAGCGATACTTATAATCTACAATTTAACTCAGAATACACCAATTATTTAACCAATAAATAAGTTATAATTTATCAGAATCTGTAAACCAATAGATTGAGTTATTATAATACAATATATAATTATAAACTTTATTTACACTTTAAAGTCTAAAAACAACCATGTATTCAACTGTTAAGAAAGTTGAGTCTATGCGAGAAACTGAAATAACTATGATAGAGAGACCATCACATACAATTAAATTTAAGCCTGTGATCTGAAGATATACAACCATCGAGTCCCTCTCGCAACCCACATCCCCGACCGATCTCGCAATTCACCATTCGTCATCACATTTTATCCTGAGGCATTGTCTATTCTGTGTGTTGTTCTTTTACTATGCATCCTCTCCATGAGAAATATTTTATATCTGGGTTATTGGTACTAAGCATCCACATATGAGGGACAGCGCCAAATTCCGATTCTCTATCATTTGTTTTTACTGAGGACTAGTGTTAACTTAACTCACTTAACAATATGGCATATGTCTTTCCCTCAAGCTTCGCCATCCATTTATCCGGTGCAAAGTTCAATGATGTTTGTCCCTCTTGAGCTAACCAAACTCGCTGCATAGAACTCCATTTGTATACATATATCAAAGGGATTTAACTTAGGCCCCGTCCTATTTGTCAATATACAATCAAATGATTATACTTTGATGTTGTGTCAAAAGAGCTCGTGTTCATAAAGCACATTCTATATAGTTTTCAACACAATTATCATTGAGATTGTACACTGTGCAAAGCTTCTGCCTTATGGGGTTTGTTTCATTTTTCTAATAGTTCTTCTCTAGTCATAAGTTGTCCATGAACCTGGCAAGCCATGAGGCTATAAAACAGATTTTGGTGATGTTACTAGTTGCCTATACTGGAGCTTGTCATCGTTCTGGATAGAAAAAATATGTGAAGTATTTCACTGAGTTTTTTGTTTTTCAGTGAGAATATACCTTATTAAATTAGTTGAATATGTGGCTTTGATTGAGACTTCCAAATTAAATGCATAATTGGGAAAGTCCATGAAATTGCAGAAAATGCAAATGGTGACCTATAAATTAAGGAGAAAGAGCTTATACAAGCCTAATTACTTAAACTGCAATAAATTATCATTCACGCAATATTTTATGGTAATTTATTCTACCGCGATTATCCAGGAATTGGAATTACAATCCCTATCTCTTTATTCAGACCTAGATACAGATACACACTTATTCGTAATGTGTTTTTTTTTGTATTTCATTATTTAATATGTATGATATTTATTGCTTTAGCAAAACCTAGACCCCATGTCCGCTTCCAATCCACAAGACACAACCCCACACCAGCAGGGATCATGCATTATGACCAAATAGTGATGCTAAATTGCAATCTCCTTCTCTCGCAGGCTTATTCATCAAACGGGAGTATCATTCGACTAGATTTAAAGCAGGATGTATTCCTGTGTTTCAAGTCGTATTTTTTTGTTTGCAGTTCTTTTAGTGATTTGTGAGGGTTGTTGGTTTGTGTATGTTGTTTCCTTGCTTACTTTTACACCTTGCCATTGGAACAATCTTTCATAGGAGGAAACAATTGTGCTATAAGAATTACTTAAACTGCTGTATAAATTTGGTCACGTAGCATCGACTGACTACGAATGAGGAGAGAGAAAACCATAGTAGTGTGTTTATCCTTATTATCATGGGACGCTTGGAGAGTGATACATAAGCACTGTGTTCACTAGGATCTGTCCCTTGTCACTTCTCAGCGATTTTCTGTATATATATGTATGGTCTTTCTATTATGCTAGCAAATGAGAACCTATCATTGTGGTAGATGTAAACACTTATTTGACAATTTTCTCTAACCACTCATATGGTTGGTTCACGAGCTACTCTTGATTTTGTGAGAGAGCTTGATGAAAACATGGGCCGAGTAAGGGCCATGGTACTTCTGCGTGTGGATGGAGTCTCTAGGGGTACCGTGCCCATGAGGAGTGGTCTGGCTGGGTCAGGTGCAAGTTCATTCCAACTCTTACAAGGGTTCTCCACAATGCTGTCCTGCTCTTTTCCATAGTGGCCTAGTAATGAGTTTACATTCACTCACCAAGATGGACTGGTGTTACTCGGAGGGTTAATCCTCACAACCTCGTCTCCAGCCAACATTGGTAATCAATTTTGTTTTCTTGTTCCTACACAGTCTTATTGGAGTAAGAGATGAAATGGGATTTCACACAAGCACAGGATAGTTATGTAAGTGGTTATCTGAATATCTATCGCACATCACTTCCTTAATGATTACTGATGATGAACACTTTTTTTTTTTTTTTTTTTTTTTTTTTCTCAGTCATTTTTTACTTCTTCATTTGTGAAAGTCTCTGTTCAGTTCTGCTTTGGAGCCACATCATATTGAGTGGTAGTCATATTGTTATTCTTCTTTTGAGGATTTTTCGCAAGTAAGACGATAGATATAATATAATCTCTGGTTATATGTTTTGCTAATGTGTTCTAGCGGTGAACATGTGTTTCCTCTCACTTTGAGACTGTGAAGACATTATATGTGTTTCAAACTTCTTGGAAATTGTTGTTCACGTTTTGATTGTCACAAGAAGCTTTTTGATGTTAATTATTGAGGTCCTAAGTACAAAGTCTGAGTGGACCACGTAGAATTGCCTGCGCCACAGATGGACCCTGCCCTTGTCTGAATTTAGGAAATTTCTTCCTTACCTTTTACGGCACTATGTCCCTTGTAAATACGCTGCTGCCTGCAAACTTTTATTTATCTATCCTCTTCTTCTTAGAGTTTGTGGGAGTTTACATGCTTTGGGATCAATAGATCCTCTGGAGTTTGACTTATTGTACAGGGTTAGTAGGTAAGGGGTTTAATATGTTTGTCATTTCTTTACTCTACAATGATTGGTGATAGTACCAGATTTTTTGCCAAACAAGACACTTGCTGAAGATAGTGTTCTTGTGCCTTGTCTGACAATATGTGTGCTGTCTTGGATCCCATACGTACTATGAAAATCTATGTAAGAGGTGAAGATCGTCTATTGGTCTCCAGGTTTTGGATCATTTAGCGGTTTTATGTATCCAATTGGTACACATACAGGATCTTGTTTATGATCGAGGGTGCACAAGTGATCCATGGCACTGTAGTTTGTATGAATCTGCTACCCTGTAGTATAGCATCTGAGATTTAGGAAGTCTGGGTTATTGAGATCCAGGGCCTGTGGTAAGAACTTGTACTCTCCAAGGTTTAGTTATTGGCTATTTCGGGGTCCCTTCTGTGAGAGAGAGAGGGAGGAGAGTATTGTACCAAGCCTGTGAATGAGAGGGCTGCTATTGGGGAAATTTTCTGAATTGAGAGCAACTTGCCATGTAGAGATCTATACAAGAGGGTCTTGGTCAAACAACTGGACATTGTTTACAATGTTCTAATTTACCACAATGATCGATGCGAGACGCCAATGGGAGAAGAGGTGTTGGCTCCATCTCTGATTGTCTTTTTCAATTTCCATTCACTTTAAAGGTTTAACATTTTTGTTGCAGATGTAAGAAGATCTCTTGGTGTCTTTGGTTCTAGAGTTGTTCCTAGGTATCTTTATTGTTTTTGAAGCTAATTGTGAAGGGAAGGTCTCTTGGAAGTCTTTCTCCAGTTGCTCCTTCTTGGTGTAAAGCCATTTGATTTTTTCTTTATTGTACGGTTAAGTTTTCTTACTCTGCCCACTCTTGTGAAGAGCTGTTAATAACGTATTATCTATGGAGTTATTCTGGTGGATGGTTTTTTCCTAGCTATCCTTAAGTAAAATACAATCGAATATCATAATCGATAGCAAATAGAAGGATATGCTTTAAACTTTTTCCTCTAGTTTACATTAGTAAGTAGCCTCCTTTTAATTTTGCTCTTTTCTTTGGCATTAGCTCTATGTTCAAGTGTTTAAAGCTACTATAATGTAATGAGGTGGGCAGAGCTTAAGTCAGCCCTTTGTTCGCTCCGAGTTCCTACATTTAAAGCCGTACCGTTTTTTTACTCTGTCTATTATATCCCAACATCCTTAAGGATGAATATTGGGCTGTGGAGAAGCTATTTAATGTATATGGATAGGCTATGTGATTACAACTGAGGAAGATTCCCTCCAGATACTTATTTTCCTTTCTAAGGCATCTAATTAAAGCATAGAACGAAGATAAGCTAGGAATATTGTCAAAGGCTTTTTTCAGTATATATGATGTATGTATGTATATGTATTTTTTTCTCTGACTTCTCATTTACATGTTAGTTTGATGGATGTTTTTATGATTTATTCATTTTTATTTAATATGTCCAGTTCCCGCAATCCTCATGCTTATTAATTCAACTTGATCATGATTGATGGTCTTTTTGATGTGGGGTCTGTTTGGCGAATTTGCACCAGTATCACGGTTGAGAATTATTGGAACATCTGTCCGTTTTCATTAGGAGAGAATGGGTCGTTATAATTTCTCCTTTTTAGTATTGATATTTCTTTGCCTACTTTTGGTAATAGAGTGATGGCTTGCTTATAGAAGGAAATTGGGAGAATTGACCTTCCTGATTGCTAGTCGCCTATCTAATATAACAGTTATTCAGTATATAAGGTGTACGGTCTTTCTTGAAGCATGTTTATCAGAAACTGAGTGGTAAAACTGTCTGAGGCACCTGGAGCATTATTTTAGTTGGTTCTATTATGTGTTTTCTTCTTATTACCCTTATTCAATTTCTTCATGTGTCAAATATGGATCTGTTTTAAGCACATGTGGAATATCCTCATGATTAGAGCTTTTAGGAGTAGGAGTTCCAGATTATTTCAAGACTAATTCCATACCATTTATCTTCTAGGGTTTTGTCAAAACTTGGTAGAACATATAGGTTCTGAGAAGTATTTCCCTATATGATACTTTCGTGGAAATAGTCTGTTCCTTGTCTGTCTCAGATATTTATCCACCATTTTCTCTCATGAGAACTTAAGTTTAAATTGTTTTTTGGAGTTGTATCCTTCTCTAATCTTTATTTACGGTTAACTTGGTGCTATAGAGGTCTGCGTCTATCTGATTATTCTTTCAAAAAGAAACCAACCTTCTTGAGGATATTTATTAGATGTTATTTTGTATATTGTTTTCTATCTGTTTCATTATCATTGGTAATTTGCTCTGATTTTCGGATAAATATTTGTTACTGTCTGTTGCGTTTAGGGTTCATATCTTGTTGCCTCAATTCCAGCCTTTATGTCTGATAGTGTTAGAACATGCACCATTGTGTTCATTTCTCTGGTTTTGCTTCCTTCATATGTAGGCACCCAGGGCTAAAACTTCCTCAGAAGGGACTGCTTCTTAAGGTTATTCCATAGAGAAACACAGGAAAATAGGGCTTTTTTAAGTTCGTTTCCTTTATCTCTTCCTATGACCACATTACATTATTTCAAGAGTGTGTTGTTTAATGTTCACTCCATAGTGTTCTTAGTAGGTAGTAGGTTGCGTTGATCACAGTGCTGAGTCTGATGTTGAGTCACTTTCAATCTGTGGTCGAGAGCTGTGTCTGATAGATATAAGACATGAAATTTATTTCAATCTTTTTTTTTTTTTTTTTTTTTTTAATACAGGAATGGAATAATCATGTGGTCGATTTTGGAGAATGTTCCTGGGGGTGCTGAATAGAAAGTGCACTTCTCTGGTATTAGGATGGAATATTAGATAGAGGTCTATGAGGTCCATTTGTTGTATCATACGTTCAGTTCAGATGTCTCTCTCATTTATTCTTTGTCCTGTTGACCAGAGTCAGAAGAAACTTATGGGGTTAAATGTGAAATGCCCCTACTATGAGTCCGAATGATGGGGTTTAATCTGTGACTCTTGTGGTCTCTGGAGAATTGATCCCTTCATAAAGTTTGTGCAGGCAGAGTTATTAGGTGTGCATATTAGTATGTTGGCTATAATAATGTGAATATCTTCTTGTTGAAATTGTTCCTTTTGATAAAGATGTAATAGGCCTCTTTGTCTCTTCTAATTTCTTTTTCCTTGAAGATCCTTATGGTTGTCCTGACATCACTATAAATGCTAAACACAATCAATTATTTCTTGTGTTGGATCAACCATATTTTCTTGGAAAATTTTTCCATCACTTTGCGACGCATATCTATAAGTGGCTGCTTGTACCGCTTTGAGGGTAAGATTGTGTTTCTTGTAGACAGCATATGGATTGGATAATCTGGTCATTCTCAATCGCAGATCTGCACCCAGTGTTATGTTTGTTTAGATTGAGAGGAATTTGAGTCCAATAAATGTATTTATAAGTTCTGGAAATGAGTGAGGTTATGTGAGGAGATTGACTTTGGCTTTTGCTCTTATATGACCATTTTTGCAGGTTGTGGTTTTAACCAGTTTCTACTTTCTGCAGTAAAATGCTTTTTTATTGTGATCTTCTCTCTTTCTAGGGTGCCTAGGGTTAAGGTTGCTCCCTTTCTTTCCTGTCCATGTTGAATTGCTTCAGAGTATATCTCTAGAATGGCTTTGAGATTTTTGCTCCGACCATCGTATGTACTGTCAGTTGTTTTATGTTCACGACGGAAGTTTATCCTTCCTCTCCGTCAACGCTATAGCATAATGGACACAATTTATGGGCGAGGATTATGGAAGTAAACGCGTGGGTTTTCGGCATCCATATCTTGTGCTAAAAAGAGAATCGGCTTTGCTCCAGGGTTACTTGCAAACGTTTGAGAGTTCAGTTGTCAGATTACCACTGAATAGCCTTCACACCTTATACTACAAGTCATCTATGTTTGTTCGTAGACTTTAAGGATTTTGTCTTTCATTTGGGTGTCTAGCATTAAAAAACTGAGTGATAGTTGCGCAATTCGGAGAAATTATATATCTCTTCTTGTCTGTTTGGAGTTTCTATGTGCTTCTTATATTTATATTGGTTGTCTATTTTTACTTTGGGGAAGTTTTTCTTCTATAATTCTGTTGAGCAGATAGATCAATACCCCATTCTATGTTTGCTATAGTCTTCTCGCTATCCCACTGACAGCTATCTTCGCTGCCTATGATGTGTGAGGTGTTGAGTATCCGTTTACCTAAGGTGATGCGTTGCACAGTTCCTGTTTTCTACTTTTTTAGTAATTATTTTAAATTCTTTCCAAGAATCATGGTCTTGAGGGTTTTTAGTTGTTCTGTGTTAACATATTACCCGAGGTCTGATATTCTTTGTTGCTTCCTTACCCTACCAGTCTTCTTCTGAGGCTTTTTCTCATTCCTTTCCTCTGATTTTGATGACTGTTTTCTGATTTCCTTTTCATTTCTATCTCTCGAGATTTTCTTTAGTATTTCTAACTTTGTTCTTTTGGAGCTTCTCAGTCCCCTTTTCCATGTAGTTGCTTTGGCTATTTTCGCTGAGTTGGGTTTCCTTAATCATATCTTTACAGCATTGGGATCTTCTTCAGCGTTTTTCTACTCTCCTTCTCGGAGTATTTGTCCATTTCCAAAGAGGGTGGGTCTCTCTACACTCTAGTGCCTCTTCTTGGTCTTCATATGTCCTCTATTCTCCAAGTATTGATTTGCTATTTATATTCTTGTAGTTCTTTAAATGTGCTCCCAATTGTGTTTCTGATATCAAGTGTCCTGGGGACAATAACCACCCAGAAGGAGATCCCCACTGACAGTGAGTCTTGACACAATAAGGAGTTGGAGTAGATGAGCCTGGTGTGGGATTATCCTGCTCCTTTACAGTGTTGTCACTTCTCTTTGATGTTGAAGACCTAGGCCAATACTGTGGACTCTCCTTTGCCTGATATTCCAATAGGGAAGTCCTAAAGTGTCTATCTTACAACTGTGGTTGAACGCTTTGCTTTAACTTTATTGCCGGTCCGTCAGATGCAATTTGGAATTAGGTAATTCCAGCCAGTTTAGGGAAGGAGGCACACGCTACCATTTAGGAACACCCGTAGCCCTGTACCAAAGCACTTCTGCTGGTCTCGGGAGATCTCATCTCAAGAGTCACAAAACTCTACCTTTAATACCAGCTGGACGTTGCAAGTTACAGACTAAGTCTGCTCCAACCCAACACGAGCCACTCAAAAAGCCATTAAGCCAAGATCACTGAGTCAATGTATTTAATGGAAATTCAACATATCACGCGTTTGCTGAAGACCAGCAACTAGTTCCTGCCTGAGCATTCACCTTGTCTTGTATCCTTTTCTGGGTCGCAGGAGATCTCAAAGAAATCGTCGAAGAGATCACACAACCTCTAGCCTTTAATACGCCGCTGGTGAAGGATACAACTTCACACCGCCTCAAACAGTCCAGATAATAGTCCAATTATCACGCTCAAAGTATATGTCTGGATTAAATGGAATCATACATATGCAGACCTTGGGCACTGATGTGAAACCTTCATGTTTCCTAGCCCATTGACCCTTTCCCTCATAGCTTCTTAAGCTCGATTAGCTGTAGTCTCGCACTGAGGCAGAATCTCAGAATTCAAAAGGCACACAAACCCCTAAATCTCTTTATATAACTAAGCTTGGTGTAGATAACTCCGCCCCTACCCGATTTTGCTACAATAGCCAATCAGGCCACAAGACATACGCTTAGAAAGGATCAACGATCTGCCTTGCTGAGCACCCAATTTTACCTGCCTTCCTGCTCCTTCCTCTGCTGGTCTCATGGAGATCTCAGATTCGCACTTGGGTTATTGGTATTTGGGACTGGTGATGTGATATTTCCAAATGTTTGGTAGATGCTTACATAGGATAATAAGAAGACCTTGGGATTTTTGTGTGCCCAGCAAAGTATATTAGAAACTAAACCATTACTCTAGTCATACCTATACACTAGTCCCTACTACAATAGCCAGGCATAAATTATACAATTCATATACATCCCAATGCTTTAATGCATATTTAAGAAAGCCAATAGATACATGAGGCCATGTAACTTGAAGAAAAGAAAATCAACCTCAAATATATTTTTTAATAAAAAGTCTCAAATTTTAGAGATTCTTAGGATAATTCTACCAGACTAATCATGGAAAAATGCGTCAATATATAGCCAATATATTCATGTAGTTTGTAAAGAAGCTCTGCAGCACAGTCCTTTCTTGTCTGTTTCCCCTTATTTTTCCTTCGCATGCCCATTCCTCAATCCACAAACATTTTTCTCGGTATGCTGATTTTATTAACTATAGAAAATTTTACCCTTTCCTAAATGTTGTTTTATCCACCTCCACCGCAACCACAAAGGTTTTAATCAAATGTAGACTATCAGAAGTTAGATACTTAGGGACTAAGACCAGGAGAACAAGTTCATCATAGTTGCTTTTCCTGTACTTGGCGAGAATGATGCCTGGAAGAACAATTCTTAAAATCCTACATGGCTGAATAATCATTATCGTACATAAATCATGACAGTGAATACATTAGCTAAAAGTACAAGTCTTCCTCCTCCCATATATTATGAACCTATAGTTGGCGTATGGTGCTTCACATGCAGTACAAACTGTCCGCTGAGGGCCAGTGGAAAGGAAAGAATGAGAGGAGACCTCTGAAATGACACGGTCGAAATGTCGCGTCATGTTACACTACACCTTTGTCTGTTTTATTTGCACTCTATTCTGTTCAATTGAAATTTGTGTATTCTCATACGGAATTGCATAATTTACACTACTGTCCCCTTACCTTGCCCCTCCCCAATCAAGAGCTGCATGCATCTTCTGCCATATCATGTCTTTTTTTAATTCACATTTCTCCTGGTTTTAATTCAATAATTCTATAAGTATAAATATCTAACTTCTCCACCCATAATCAACCACAATAACAAGTCTGAGAATAGTGGAAAGTTATATACTTTAGAATCCCCCATCAGTGTATGTCACATTATAATGGTATGGTACTTGCTTTCAGGTAAAATAGAAAAAGAACTATTATATATATATAATCGATATATGATAGCTTTATGTGTGAATAGGCTACCGTGAACCATATATATATAACACACACACACGCACACATATTATATTATATATCTTATATATATATATAGATTATATAATATTGTTGGTACTGATGGTGGTGTGTGTGTGTGGTGTGCTGTGTGTTCATAATAATGGTTCAGGTAGCCTTACTACACCAAATTTGGTGCTAGCATCCTCAGATGAGGGGTACCATTTTTGTTTGTTATTTCTTTGTTTTCTTTTGGGTTTTTTTGTTTGTTTGTTTGTTTCATGATGTCATCTTTCCTTACTGTTGCATAGAGCTCCATTGTGTAGATGTACCACATTTTCTCTATCCACTCCTTGGTTGAGGGGCATTTGGGTTGAGGGGCATTTGTGATGAGAGCTGCAATAAACATATAAGTGCATGTTTCATTGTGGCAGGATGAGTCTTGTGCATATATACCCAAGAGTGCTATGGCTGAGTCAGGTAGTAGACTCATTTTGAGTCTTTTAAGTTTTCTCCACACTGCTTTCCATAGTGCTTGTACGAGTTTACATTCCCACCCGCAGCGGATGAGTGTATCCCTTAAAGTCCCCACATCCTCTCCAGCATTTGGTGTCTTGTTTTCATTATTGTAGCCACTCTTATTGGGTTAAGATGATACCTTAAAGTGGTTTTAATTCGAATTCCCTTAATTATTAATGATGTGAACACTTTTTAAGTTGTTTCTCAGCCATTTCTATTTTCTCACTTTTGAAGTCTCTGTTCAACACTTTACTACATCTCTTGAGTGGGTCATTGGTTTTCTTCTTCTTTTTTTAAGTAGTTCATATATTCTGGTTGTTAATGCTCTGTCAGATGTATCACTGATGAAAATTTCCTCCCACTCTGTGAGTTTTCTCTTCACTTCATTGACTATTTCTTTCCCTGTACAGATGCTTTTGAGTTTAATGGGATCCCATTTGGCAACAAATAATTTTAATGATGATTTGTGTATTTCATACATTATCTTTCAGTCCAACATAGACACATTCCCTTCTCCCTGCCCCCCAATCCATGCCAGTTCATGCCTTTTGCCATACATGTCTTGCATCTTTCTCTCAGTCTTCCCAAAGATTGTCACCGCAGAGGCTTGTTGTTTTGGGCAGAGTTTAACTGTATCAGTCATTTCTTTGACCCAGTCTCTATGTTGTTGTTGCTCCCTGCCCTTTGTATTGCTCCAACATATGCCTATATAGCCATCACATATGTATCAAAATTATGATCTACAAGAATAAACTGTATGTGAATTCCAAAATATGTTTGGGCATTCACAATGTTCCCCATTCATTTTATATTACTCTAACATATGCATATGTAGGTTCAACCCATATACAGTAATTACGGAATCTGAAAATAAGTGGTAGGTCAAGTCTAGAGCCACTTGTAAAATGGGATCTTATCTAGATTGTTTTTATTTATCATAGATAGGTTTTAGTAAATATATTATTTTATTTCTTATTGTGGTGATGAAATATCCTAAAAGCACATCATAGCTGTGAATAGAATGCTTCTGAAAATTACTGCTAAGCCCCTACTCCTTGGGAGTCTCATTCCAGAGGTCGTGCCTTGTGATCACCTTCTACTTTCTAGTTACTTTGCTTTTTCCTCAGGCATGGATTTTGTTGCAATTTTCCCAAGTAACTTTTCTTTAAAGGTTAGTTCTATAATTCCCATAAGCAGCTGCCAACCTTTCTCCTATCGAATAATTCTTTTTTATTGTTTATTTTGTGGATTTGTGGAAATAGCCTTTCCTTCACCCTAATCAGTTCCCAAACCGCTTCCAAATCCTTTTGTAATTTAACCCGTTCCTACTAATTTCTGCATTCTCATCACATTTTCATTCCCTCTTTCTCTAAACTTTCTCTTTTACTGATAATCTTTTTCTTCTAGTCCAATTCAAATTCTAAAACCTTTCTCTATTATTCTGAAATTTGGCTTTAAAATTACTAATTTGTCCAAAATTTTTATATTTTCAATCCCATTCTGATCTCTCTTATTCTCTTATTCTCTTATTTAGTTCTTGAATTTCTAGCCACATTGCTTCCTTTCTTTTTTTTTAAATCTTTTTTTTTTATTTCTGTATGTGGAGGAATGTACTGTCTGCATGCAGGTTTGTGCACCCGCGTCGTGCAATGCTGGGGAGGTCAGAAGAGGGTGTCCGATTCCTCGGGAACTGGAGTTCTCCTGGAATTGGAGTTTCAGACGGTTTTCGGCCACCATGTGGGTGCTGGGGATCGAACCTGGGTCCTCTCTAAGAGCGATTGGTGCTCTTAACCGCTAGGCCATCTCTCCAGCCCATATTGCTTCCTTTCTAAACCCTTTCATTCTGTATAATACCCTCATTTTTGTTTCTAGTCCTTTTATGCCATTAGCCTTTTCCACCATTCTGGTTTTTTGTTTGTTTGTTTTTGGTTTTGTTTTGTTTTTGATTTTGTTTTCCTTTTTGTCTTTTTGTGACAAGGTTCTCCCTATAGCTCCATCTAGGCTGGGAATTGTTATGTAAACCAGCAGGCCAGTCTTGACCTCACATTCATCTGCTTGGTTCTGCCCCCTGAGTGCTGGAATAAAAGCCATGTAGCACCACTCCTGCCACCATTCTCCTTTTACAAACCTGCTATATTGTTCCTTTTTTATTTTATTTTCTTTCCTGAAAAACCTCTGACCCTTCAAACTAATTTCCCCATTTTTGCTTCACCCCCATCAACTTCCTTTCCTTTTATGACCCTCTTTCCCCCACTTCCCTGCCACACATCTTTTCCCCTGCTTTCTCCCTTTCTCCTCTCATGCTGTCAAATCTCTTGACACAAACAGACATTTGATGCAGGGAATGTTCCATCAATCCAACCGTTTGATCCTATTGTTTTCACTTTAACTTATTTTCACCTCTCTTCATCTCTCTTTTAACACATCTTAGTTTGCCTGCATTTTTCCCACTTTAGCTAGCTACTCAGAGTGTTTGCTAGGGTATATATGTACCTTCTGCCTGATACTCTGCAGTACTGACATGATAGGTATCCTCCACCTAGCTGAGCCTGCAACATTTAATCACTGTTTGTATGTCTTTAGGAAGTTCCCTTGTTATGGAGAATCCATGATATTTGATGTATATCTCACCCTCTCCTAAGCTAACAGTCCTTGCATGAACCCAAAGATTCAGTGTCCTATTCTAGAGATATTTACTCAACCATGTCTGTTGCTGGTCATTTCACAAGAGCTTGAAAAAGGAAATATTTTAAATGATAGTAAATTGATGAATGTATAAAGAAAATGTGGTACCTTGTCTTAATATTGATTTCTTGATATTTTAATACTGTGTATATGTGCACATGTATGTGGTTGCCCACAGAGGCCAGAGGTATGGGCACTAGGAAAGTAGAGTTACAGGTTACTTTGAGCCTACTGTGCTGTGTATCATTAGTATTAGAGTCTGGTCTTCTTCTGAATGAGCACTATATCTTTCCAAGGACTGAGAGCTATTTGCACTTCCTAAGGTTTCTAACAAAAATGTCTTTAAAGGACATGTTGTTTTTCTGTTTATTATTTTTTTTTTTGGATACATGGTCCACCCATAAAACACAGGGTGGCCTGGAATTCACTATTCTTACCAGGGTAGCATTAAATTCACATATATCATCTTGCCTGAGCAAGTCGAACATTAACATATATATATGTTTATTTTTATTTGAATTGCTGTACATTTCATAGAAAACATCTTAATCATATTTATATATTTCATATATTTCATATATTCTCTAATATATGTTAATGCACATTTTATAAAGGAAGATCCTGTGACAGCTCATAATTTAAGAGGTTCATTCTGCCTGGCATTGCTATTTAATTATAGTCTAATAAAACTGTCCTTGGGGCTGGAGAGATGGTTCAGCAGTTGAACCATCTTGCAGAGGATGGTTCAACTGCCCTTGCAGAGGACCTAGTGGGTTCAATTCCCAACACCCACATTGGCTAATTCCCAACACCACATCTTTTAGCCAGGCATGGAGGCACAGGCCTTTAATCCTAGCACTCAGAAGGCAGAGGCAGATGGATTTCTGTGAGTTCAAGGTGAGTCTATTTTATGGAGTGAGTTCCAGGGCAGCTGGGGGTATAGGGAGACCCTGTCTTAGGAAAAAAATAAAGGTAAAGGAAAAAAAAAGCTGTCCTAACACAGATGTGTAAATAGATCTGAACTGTGGGAGACAAAGCATCTGTGTACTTCTGACATATTGGGTCTATTTTGGACCTTTCCATGCAGGAATGTAAAACTGTTCTTGTCTTCTCAGGACCCATTAATATAATTAGACTCCAAATATATTAGAAGAATGCAATTTATCCCCTGTCATTCTTACACATGCAGTGCATTTGGGGCATGTAAGTTTCCTGATACTGCCAGATTCCCTACAGTGTGCAGTACAAACTCTCAGAAAAAAATCTTTTATCAGGGTTGAGTTCACTGTGTCCACTTAAGTCGCTATTAACCATTTTTCCATTCTGGAGGGTGGTGGAAAACACTTTTCTTCCTTTCCGCCTTTCCTCCTTCGTAAACACTTTCTGTTCCTGTTTAATGCCTCTCCCTGTTTTATTCAAGGATAGTCTGAAACTTAGTGTACCTGCTTTGCCTGCTCTGGTGATGGTATTTCTGGTTATAACTGTTGAAGAATTTTGTTGTTGGTGATGAAGAATATGATGTCCATGCATATCCCAGGCCTTCTTATTTGATATGTGTCCCAGCCTATCTTGAAGTCAGCATCCTCTACTGGATGGTGCAACTTAATTACTGTGATTTCATTCATGGGTAAGCAGTGAGTTATTTCTTATTTTTTGTCATAGGTTCATCTATAGAGCCACAAAGATGTGACATGTATGTGCCCCATGTAGCCTACAGCTTGTGATCCTCCTTACTTGGCCTTAATAATCTTGGAATTCTAGAAAATGCTACCACAGTCAGCTTAGAAATTGTTCCATACTCCCTTATGAGCTCTTTTTTTTCTTTTTAGTGTACTTAAATAATTTTCAGTAAGAAAATCTCTCAGAGAAGCAACAAACACATGTTACACTTTACCCACTTTTTGGAAGTTCACAGAGTTCAGCACACTTTCACTTTAACACTCCTTGCTCTACTGATACATATATATATATATATATATATATATATATATATATGCATATATACACATGCATATGTATTTATATGTATTGGTTTTGTCTTTCACACCCTGATTTTGCCTCTTGCCCTATGGAATCAGTAATGTATGGCACTATCAATCTCCACAGTACTTAGATTGAGGATAAACCAGTTTTTTCATTCACCTCATATTTTATAATTTGAATATTTTGTGTTTTTATCCTTGCACTATTTTTATTTTCTAGTTATCATTTTTTAAATCTTTCTTTCTCTCTCTCTTTCTCTCTCTCTCTCTCTCTCTCATTCTCAATCAGTGTTAATGTCTATCTTTGTTTATACACTGAGTTTGTTGCTTCATTAGCCTCATTTGAAACTCTTAACCTTCAGTGTGATATTATTTATAATTATTGTATCTGAAAGGTAATTAAGTTAGTTTGACAAGAATTTGTTATTTTGTACCCACCATCATTTGTATACTGGTCTTAAAAGATGAAAAGAACCTGATTTTCTGTCTTCACCATGTGAAAACACAGAGAAGAATATATTGTATGACACAAAAGCAGGACTCTTATAAAAAAAATACACCATGCTAGTAACCATGTCTCCTTCTACCATCCTCCAGAACAATGAGAAATACATCTCTGTAGCTATCAAGCATAACATGCATGCACAAGGCATATGTGTACACATACATATACATATGTATGTATATATGTATGTACTCACCTAAAACATGCTTGTAATGTTTTAGGTGTTAAATGATATGTAGAAGAATGTCTTTATACTTTCAGGAATCTTGATCCTTATGTGGCTACCATTTTTTAATGATCTGCTTATCATTTATTCGAGGAACTCATTTTAGTATTCGGAGCTTGTTTTCAATGGATTAATTTGTCATTTTTGCTTCAATCTGTTTTACAGTATAGACAGTATGTTAAAATTTCCCTTTCTATTTTTCCTTAATTTTTAATATTTTTATATTATTCAAAGATATGCATATATAGACTCCACACATAAGTCAAAGTTACAAATTCTCTAAATAAACTATAGGTTGAATCCTAAACACATTTAGAGCTTCACATTTTAACAGTAAATTTGCATGCAGGTATAAAGACGTGTAACTATACATTCTGGTTTTTTTTAGAATGTGAGTATATAACTTCCATCCATACATGATAATTACAATGTGTGAATATAAGTGGTACAACAATTCTAGAGCCCATTTAGAGATTCGCATTGTAATAGAATAGTTGCTTTCAGATACAATGAAATATAATAATAAAGTTGCTTAGTTTGCTTGCCAAATTGGTATTTGGTGTTAGCATCCACAAATGAGGGAAACCATTCACCGTTTTTTCTTTCTGGGACTGTGTTACTTCACTTAGTATAATTGCTTCGAGTTCCGTCCTTTTACCAGCAAAGTTCATGATGTCTTCTTTCTTTTTTAATTTTTAAAGTTATATATTATTATTGTTTATGTGTATGAGTGTAGTGTCTGCATGCAGGTTGCTGCACCCATGTCATGCAATGCCATGGAAGTCAGAAGAGGGCGTCAGACTCCCCTGGAACTGGAGTTAAAAATTGTTCTTAGCCGCCATCTGGGTGCTGGGAATCAAACCCAGGTCCTCTGCAAGAGCAGTCGTTGCTCTTAACTGCTGAGCCATCTCTCCAGCCCCAATGTCATCTTTCTTTACTGCTGCATAGAACTCCATTGTGTAGATGTATCGCATTTTTGTTATCCAGTCATCAGTTGAGGGGCATTTGGGTTGTTTCCATCTCTTTGCTATTGTGAAAAGAGCAGCAATAAACAGCTGTGCATGTATCTTTGTGGTAGTATGAATCTTGTGGGTATATACCCAGGAGTGGTATGGCTGGGTCAGGTGGTGGACTCATTTTGAGTTTTTTAAGGGTTCTCTACACTGCTTTCCACAGTGGTTGTACCAGTTTACTTTCCCACCAACAGTGGATGAGTGTTCCCCTTTCTCCAGAACCTCTCCAGCATTTGATGTCTTTTGGTTTTTTGGCTAGTCTTATTGGGGTGAGATGATACCTTAGTGTGGTTTTAATTTGCATTTCCTTAATTATTAATGATGTTGAACACTTTTTAAGATGTTTCTCAGCCATGTTTACTTCATTACTGTTGAAGTCTCTTTTCAGCACTTTACACTATCTTTTCAGTAGGCCATTTGTTTTCTTCTTTGTTTTTTAAGTAGCTTATATATTCTGGATCTTAATGGTTTGTCAGATGTATAAGTGGTGAAGGTTTCCTCCCACTCTGTGGGTTTTCTCTTCACTTCCTTGATTGTTTCTTTAGCTGTACAAAAGCTTTTGAGTTTGATGAGTTCCCACTTGTCAACTGCTGTCATTTCCTGTGCAGCTGCTGTTTGATTTAGAAATTCCTTTCCTGCACCTATGTCTTGTAGGTTTCAGGTTTTAGGTTGAGATCTTTGATCCACTTGGAGTTTATTTTTGTGCAGGGTGAGAGGTAGGGGTTTAATTTTGTTCTTCTACAAATGGTGATCCAGTATTGCCAGCACCATTTGCTGAAGATGCTATCTTTCCTCCATTGAGTTTTTTTGGACCCTTTGTCAAATATGAGGTGGCTGAAGTTATATGAGCTCAAGTTTAGATCTTCAATTTTGTTCCATTGGTCAATGGTTCATTGTTTTCACCAGTACCAGGCTATCTTTATGACTATAGCCCTGTAATATAGCTTGAAGTTTGGTAATGTAATCCCCCCCAGTATTGCAATTTTCACTCAGGGTTGCTTAACTATTTGGGGTCTTTTGTTTTTCCCTATGAATTTAAGGATTTTTTTTCTAAGTCTGTGAAAAAGCTCATGGGGATTTTGATTGGGATTGCATTGAATCTGTAAATATAATTTGGGTAGAATGGATATTTTTTGCTATATTAATTTTTCCAATCCATGAGAATGGGAGATCTTTCCATCTTTTGATGTCGTTTTCAATCTCCTTCTTGAGGGTTTTAAAATTTTTGTTGTAGAGGTCTTTGGGGTCTTTGATTGGATTTATTCCTAGGTACTTTTTTGTGGCTACTTTGGGAAGGTCTCCTTATATTCCTTCTCCAGTTGTTTATTGTTGGTGTAAAGGAATGCAACTGATTTTTCTAGGTTTATTTTGTATCCCACCACTTTACTGAAACTTTTGATCATTTCTAAGACTTTTTGCATCTGAATTCATTAATGATATGTGTCTATAGTTTTTATTCTTGTTTGTGTCTTTGCCTGGTTTTGGTAGTAGAGTGTGTCTGTCTTCATAGAAGGAGTTTGTGATATTTCCCTCTGTCTGTATCCTGAAAAGTTTAAGTAATAATAGTCTTAAGACCTCTTTAAATGTTTTATAGAATTCTTCTGTGAAACCAACTGGGCCTGGGCTTTTTTTAGTTGGTAGGCTTTTTATTACATCTTCAATTTCCTCAAGTATTATGGGTCTGTTTAAGCTGTCAATCTCTTCTTGGTTAAGCTTTGGCGAATCCCAGGATTTCAGATATTCATTCATTTCTCTTAGGTGTTCAAATTTAGTAGATTATAGGTTTTTGAAGTATTCTCGTATGATTGTCTGGATCTTTTCTTTATCTGTTGTGATGCTTCCCCTTTCATCATGAATGGTATTGATTTGGAGTTGCTCTTTCTTTCTTTGTTTAACTGCGAACAGAGGTCTGTCTATTTTGTTTAACTTTTCAAAGAACTAGCTTTTGGATTCATTGATTTTTTTTTTGTATTACTTTCCTTGGTTCTATTTCATTGATGTCTGCTCTGATTTTTGTTATTTCTTCCTGTCTGTTGGGTTTAGGGTTCATTTGTTGTCTTTCACGTGTTTTTAGTTGCAGTGTTAGATCGTTTATTTGTTCTCTTTCTGTTTTTTTTTTTTTTTTTTTTTTTTTTTTTTTTTTTTTTTTTGTTTTATTATATTTTTATATATCTATTTTTATTCCTTCATATTATGTGGTTCACAATTATTGAGCCTCATATTCACAAATTTTAATTTTTTTCATTTTAGGTCTAATCTTTTTTATGAGGCGTGTCCAACCAGGCTATTGTTTTGCATAATATATCGTATTGTCATTTTCATTGTGAGTATCCAGGGGGACATTGCTCTGCATCAATTCCATCTTTTGCTTCAATGTTTCTTCCCTCGACCCACTCATGTTGTTCATTCGCAACACTCTAGGTGTTTGTGTCTAGATCTACGTTGCTGTAGTTACTTAAAATATTCACGTAGTAGCTTTTAGGTCGTGGTGATTAATATTTGAGTCTTTATATTTTGAGAATATTATCAGAAAACCTTCCTCGCTTTTTTTGTATTTTGTTCGTAGGTGCTCTTTTGTGTGTCTAGTATGTGCGCCAATTTTGGAGACATCTTCGGCTGTCTGGTGCAAGGACTAGAGTAGATATAAGTTATATGTCTCTTTGTTTGGATGGAATATTATTATGATTTTGTGCACGTTCCTATCTGAGGTGGCGCTCCACTGTTTGCTATTGGATCAGTTCCTCGATAGTCCTTTCTCGTAGTATCTTTCATATTGTCCAAGTTGTACCTTAGTGCCGAGGAGCGGGCTCAGTGGCGGTATTGAAAGTTTCGCCCAATAGTCTAGCAAGTGATCGCGTTATTGGGGGATTATGTTGTCCTTAGAGGCTCCTGAATGATATTGTCTTTTAATAAAGATTTTGGTGAGCATGCATTGGTGATGCAGATCAATGCATAAAATGTTTCTTAGAGGGTGTGCGTGAGATCTTCTTGGTATTGTTCCATTCACTATCTGAATAATAGTGTGTGGGATAAACAATTGGCCGGCCTCTATTGTCTTTTTTTGAGTAACTCTTAACTCATGAAGTGAATCTATATCGTCCTTGTCACTGCCATTTAGAAGTATCCCGCCACACATCCGTGCTTGGCTTTTCCAGGTGTACCCCTATTAAATTGCAATGGATTTCTTTTTTGGTTTTCACATCCCTTCATCGACTCTAAAGAGAGTCCCGGTCGTCGTGTCCTTTGAGGGTAGAGATGGGTATCTTGGAGGACCGGCAATATACGTATTGGCAATTCTGTTTTCCCTAATCTATTCTCCAAACATGAGAAACCCAGTCCACAATTTTTTGGGTTTTCTCGACTTGGAGAAGTTTTCAGAAAGACCGTAATATTTAATATTATTATTGGTTGATGTGTGTTGTTTCCTTTTTAACTTATTTTTCATTTCTATGGGTGCTTCTTGATCTGAGGTATTTATTTAACTGGCTGTTATGGAACTGCTGGGTGTTAGGTAAATCCTTCTTCTCGTTCCTTGGGTTGCTTAGGGACGTGAGAAGTATGACGACCTTTTCCATTGATCTTTTATTGCATAATCGAGTAATATTTACTCAGAAAAATGTGTGAAGAGTAATTTTTTTAAACGTGCTGATTTTAGTTTTCATAATTGTGTGGCTTTTGGATTCATGAAAGAACTTTTTCCTCTATGATATGCTCCCCTAGGCCGTACCACCCCACCGTTCTCATTGTTTAACTTACTTTCATTGACATTTTAATGCTGTGTAATAGTAAATGCCTGGGATTTGGTCATCTAAAGACATCTTATATTTAACTAGGTCGGGCGATGATTCAGGGCAAAAAGTTCATAAAGCATTTTGAATGTCCCTTATCGGTCAAAGCAGCAAATACCTATCTAACATTGATCTAGATATCTTTTAGGTTAACTGTTTCGGACCAGTGGGAATTTGTGCACACGTTTATGAATCAGCTTCGCATCGCAATTGTCAACATGAATTCTACTAGAGTGGACATCTCCCTTGCTAAAGGACTGACCTCTTGGATTACCGCCACTGGCTTTTAATGCGCTGTTGCATTAAGCTTAGTCTTCACTCGGTGCTTCGAATCTTTCAAGGAATGGGCAGGGGTTGTGGGGTTTGGCCTGGTCTTATGCGGAGGGATAATGGTTATGTTCTGGATTGTATGTAGGCTCTGTGCCCAACATCAGCATGATAAGGTGGTCATTGCGCAGGCTCTGGCAGCTTTAGAGGCAGGTTCCTCCCCTAAACATTTGGCTCAGTATGCTGGAAAAGTAATCAATGATGGGTAAAACCTACTACATGTATTTCCAACCTAAGACNATTCACTTGTGCTCTTTCTGTTTTTTTAATGTGGGCACTTAGAGCTATAAATTTCCTTCTTAGGCCTACTTTTAAGGTGTCCCACAGGTTTTGATATATTGTATTGTCATTTTCATTTAGTTCCAGGAATGCTCTGATTTCATTCTTCATTTCTTCCCTGACCCACTCATTGTTCAGGATTGTGTTGTTTAGTCTACTTGTGTTCTTAAAATTAGTAGGGCTTATCGTGGTGTTAATATTGAGCTTTATTGAATAATTTCAACCCTCTTGTATTTGTTGAGGTGTATTTGGTGTCCTAGTATGTGGTCAATTTTGGAGAATATCCCTGGGGACTGAGTAGAAAGTATATTCTCTGTTGTTTGGATGGAATATTCTGTAGATATCTGTGAGGTCCATTTGGTGTATTGTATTGATCAGTTCTGATGTCTCTCTGTTTATTTTTTGTCCAGTTGACCTATCCAGGAGGCTCAGTGGGGTATTGAAGTCCCCCACTATTAGCGTGTCGGGATGGGATTAATGTGTCTTGAGGTCCTGAATGTTTGTCTTTATAAAGTTTGGTGCAGCAGCATTTGATGCATAAATATTTAAGATTGTGAGATCTTCTTGGTTAATTGTTCCATTGATAAGGATACAATGGCCCTCTTTGTCTTTTTTGATTAAATTTACTCTGAGGTCTATTTTGTCTGATATTAGAATAGCCACTCCTGCTTGCTTTTTGGTACCATTTGCATGGGATGTTTTTTTTCCATCCTTTCACTCTAAGGTGCTGTCTGTCCTTGAGGGTGAGATGGGTTTCTTGGAGGCAGCATATAGATGGATTCTGTTTCCTAATCTATTCTCCCAGTCCATGTCTTTTGACTGGGAAGTTTAACCGTAATATTTAAGATTATTATTGAGAGATGTGTGTTGTTTCCTTTTAACTTATTTTTCATTTCTATTCTTGGTCTAGGTATTTATTTACTCTGTTATGCTTTTGGTAATTTCTCTCTTGGGTTGCTTAGGGATAGTTGCTCCTTTCCTCTGTTCTTTTAATTGCTTCGAGTATTTTCTGAAATGTTGGGTTTTTTGACGTGTGTTCTTTCATTTTGCTTTTGTCATGAAAGACTTTTCTTTCTCCTTTAACTACTATTGACATTTATGCTGGGTATAGTAATCTGGGTTGGCATCTAAAGACATTTAATACTAGGAATACTTTGGTCCATGTTCTTCTGGCTTTTATAGTTTGCATTAAGTCAGGTGTGATTCTGATGGGCTTCCCCTTTTATGTAACATTGTTGTTTTTCTCTTTTGGCTTTCAGTATTTTGTCCTTGTTTTGAACATCTAGTGTTTTAACTATGATATGACGTGGGAAATTTCTTTTCTGGTCTTGTCTATTTGGTGTTCTATGTGCTTCTTTTATTTCTATGGGTTTGTCTTTTTTCAGTTTGGGGACGTTTTCTTCTATTATTCTGTTGAAGATCTGATCAATACCATTCTCTTGGGATTCTTCTCTGTCCTCTATCCCTATGATGCAGAGGTTTGGTCTTTTCATAGTGTCCCACAATTCCTGGTTGTTCCACTCTTGTGGTTTTTACATTTTTCATAATTTTTACTTCAGGTTTCTAGCTGCATTGTATTATCCTGTATGTCTGATATTCATTTTTTTATTCATCCATTCTGCGTCTGAGGCTTTCCCTATCCTTTCCTGCTGATTGAATGACTGTCCTATTTCCTTTTTTATTTCATCCTGTGATTTCTTCAGTATTTCCACTTCATTTTGGAGCTTTTTATTCTCTTCTTGTAACTCTTTGCTTTTCTGGTCAGTTTCTTTTTTTTCCTTTCAGCCTGAGATCTTTTCAATGTTGCCACTTCCTTTCAGAGCTTGTCATTCTCTCCCTCTAGTTCTTTTCGGAGTTTGTCAATCTCCCTTTTTAGTTCTTTCCAGAGTTTATCATTCTTTCCTTCTAGTTCCTTCATGAGTTTTTCATTCTCTCCCTTTAGTTCTCTGATTTGTTCTTTATAATGTTTGAATATGTCTACAATTGTTCTTCTAAGGTTGGTGTCTTGGTTCTTCCAGTGAGATCTTGTAGTTGGAATCCTCTACAGGATAGGTTGAGTTCCCATGTTGTTTTTCTTTTGTGTTTTTGACATGAGTATTTGTTGTTGTTGTTGTTGTTGTTGCTTTCTCCCCCCTTTATTTGTTTGCCTTCTGTTGCTAATCTCAAATGTTAATATGGAGGTCTGGTTGGTCACTCAGTTTGTTTCTTATTGTTTCTTCCTCAGTTTTGGCTATGCAGCCTCAAATCACTGACACTGCTGGACCCTCCCAACAGCAGTAAACTGCAGCACCAGCAGTTTATATATTCCACCACAGTATCAGTAGCTTGAGCTGGGGTGTGGGGGGGGGTGGCGTTTGGACATGCATGGGTCCCCACCTGGTCAGCTGGGCACGGAGTGTGTGTACCCCTGGATGACCTTCTATCTATGCACGCATTTACTCTCTATGGTTCTAGCATTGGGCGGTGGTTGCCAAGGGGGGTCGCCAATGGCCTGGAAGGCACAAACCCACCTGGGTGGCTGGGTAGGGAGTGTCTTTGTTTAATTTTTAAACATTCCATTTATTTACTGATTTAAGTCTGTGTCTGAGTGTGTGTGTGTGTGTGTGTGTGTGTGTGTGTGTGTGTGTGTGTGAATGAGCATATTTTATTGAATATTTGGAAGTCAGAGGACAATTTTAAGAAATGGGTTCTGTCTGTCTACCATGTGGATGACAGAGAAAAATATTAGGTTGTTAAGTTTAGTAGAAAGAAAATTTACAACCTGGACTTTCTGGTTCTCTTTTATTTTCTTTATTTATCTTGTTTCCTTCTTTCCTTCCTTCCTTCCTTCCTTCCTTCCTTCCTTCAATTCCTGCCTTTTTTTTTACTTCTGCATTTATTCTTGTCTTGCTTTCTGGGGCTGTGGGTCTATTTTCCTGTCTTTATATTCTCTTCCTTTTTACTTTTTTCTGATCATCCTCTTATTCTGATCATCCTCCCTCTGCCTGGTCTTCCATTCTTCCCTTTCTCCATCCCACTCTCTTTCCTTCATTTCCTTTTACCATTCTTCTTTCATTTCTTTATTATTTTATCCCTTCTCTCTTGGAAGTTGACCTACTAAACTACATCCTCAGCAATGAGCCAATGGGCAGCCCAGCTCCCTCTGAATAAAAGTTAATGCATGTTCCTCAGTTGTTGAGTATGAGAAACTGAACTTGAGGTGCTACAGATGAGTTTGTGGTTTTAATTATCTTGTTGCAGATTTGCCATATATGAAATTGTGAAAATGCTTGATAAATTTTCTAATGCCTGAGTTGTAAATTTGAGAACATCTTTATTTTTAAAATCATAATGACATTATTTTGGTTATTGCCTTCTTCAGGGTTATCCCGATTTTCTAATGTAAAAAATAAAATTGTGAGAGATCTGAGCATCAGGCAACAGACAAAAATCAGAGATTTAGTTTGAGAAGGGATAAACTGGATTTTTTCACAAAAATAAATCCTTATAATTTTTCATATGGAAAACAGTGTTAAGTGACTCAAATGCAACAAGAGTTTGTAATAAAAATATTTTGTGTAGTCTTTCTTTGCTGGATTTAGTAACCATTCCTAAACTCACCTATTTTTTCCCCCTGTTAACTTAAAATGTGTAAATCAGCATTTAAATTTTGTCTTCTAATTTCTTTTGAAGTTCAGTTTTTCTCTTTGAAGAAATTTGTGTGCAAAATCCATGTTTAAAAACTTGAGTGAATAAATTATTAACTGCACATTAACAGACAGGGCAGATCTCAACTGACCGTATTCTCCTAGGTCATCAATTCTACTCTCCTCCCTACATCACCAGGTTCACATTGAAGGTCAGCCAGAATCTTCATACCGACCTCTCCATTATTCTTTCTCACTTGGAACCCTTTTTAGTTTATATACTATGCAATAGGCAGTCATTGTTAGTACTCTGGTTGTTAAGGTTTAAAGTGTCACAGTTTTGTCTGTCTGTTAACAGATAGATGTTTCTAGTTGTTTGCAACATAGGCTCTGGCACTTTTATTTTTGTTTTATTTTTTGGCTGAATAATCATGTTACTCAAACACAGGTCATGATAGTATATAATATTGTCAATATTTGATCCATTTTCAACACACCTGTGTTATATATGGACATTTTAGATGGTTAGCAAAGGTCTTTCTGGGAAAGAAAATAAGTGTATGAAACAACAAATGTATGACAATTATGAGTATAAACATAAATAAATAAACTTTCTCATGTACCTGGAGACATGACACAGCTGTTAGGAGGATATATTGTTTTTGCAGAGTTACTGAATTTAGTTCCGTACACCCCCTTCAGGAAGCTCACAACTGCCTCTAACTCTAGCTCCAGGGTACCCCATGCCCCACCGTCTTCCAGGGAACCTGCATCCACCTGTGGATTCACATAAAAAAAATAATAAATATTATGGGTAGGGGTGGGGTGGGGGGAAGGGAAGGGGATATATGCCTGAACTAAATTGGAAAATGATGTATGAAATACACAAAGCATCAATAAAAATTAAAAAAGAAAAAAATAATAAATATTTAAAAGAAATAATCCCATGTAGATCAGGATAGCCTTGACTTGCCTTGTATCTGAGGTGCCCTTAAGTTTCTAATCCCCTTTGTGTTTAGTGCAATTCCCAGCTAATATGGTCCTGAGGATTGAATCCAGGCCCCTGTGCATGTCAGAGAGGTATTGTCCTAACTGAGCTACATCCCCAAAACTTAGTCATTTTAAAAAGAGGAAAGATTTAGCTCCAAGTTTCACAGATTTCTTCCTTTATGGTTGGAAGAGCAGAATGGAGTTGAACTATTCAGCTCTATGATCAAATTCATATTATCTGGCTTGGCCAAAGGCACTTTCATACTTCAGATATTTCACCAACTTTTTACTTTTTATTTAATATACACATCAAGAATTTTCCAAAAACAAAAGAATTTTCCTTATGATGTGTTCATATATACATTTTTTATCTGATGCCCAATCCCCACTGTCTCTGCTCACCCTTTCCTCAGTTCAAAAGAAAATCCTCCAACTCAGGTGATATGTGTATGTACATATGTATATATCTATATCTATCTATATCTATCTATATATTTATGTATATGTATGTATATATGTATTGAGGCAATGCAGGTTGGGGAGAAAAACAACAAAAGAACTGGGGGAAAAAAGGAGAAGACTGAAGCAGTGAAGTTCTCCCCAAACATCTGGAAAGACTCAGGCAGGGATGCAGGACATGTATGGCAGAGTGCAGGAGCTCGGATGGTGTGGGGGCATGGAAAGAGAAGTGACTCTAAATTCGATTGAGAAATAATGTTTGATGTATGGAAATAGGTTAATAACAATAATAAATTAAAAATTATTATAAAACAATCAAGCAAACGAAACAAAAATATACATCCTTAATATTTTCTGAATAAGTCAAGGTCAGTTGTAGCGTTTCCCTTAAATCTCTGAGTTTATTAATTTGAGTCCTCTTCTTTTTTGGTTAATTTTGCTAAAGATTTGTTAATCTATTTAAAGAATGAACTGTTTATTTCATTAAAAAAGTATTTTTCTTATGATATTTTCATATATACATTATTTATGATCCCATTCTTTTATTATTATTTTTATTATTTTTTATGTGTATGAGTGTACCATCTGCATGTAAGTTTGTGCACCCGTGTCATGCAGTGCCGCGGAGGTCAGAAGAGGGTGTCGGATTCCCCTGGAACTGGAGTTCTCCTGGAATTGGAGTTTCAGAAATTTCTATCTTCTTTATTCAGCCTCTCATGTAATTGGAGTTATAGCCCAGTACTATCAGGCCTGGCCCCAAACACTATTAATTTTAAGAATTTTAACATGTGACAAAGGATGTCACTGGCTGGCAAGATGCATATTCATGGGTAAACATGCTTGTCACCAAGCATGACCACCTGAGTTTGTTCCAGGTACCAACATGGCTGTAGGAAAGAAGTGACTTTCAGAAGTTGTCCTCTGGCCTCAGCATGTGTGGAGTTGTAGTTGGTCATTTACACACACATAGGGTGACAGTACAGTATTGTAGGGACATCCTTCAGTGTATTAAAGTACTCCTATCTGAGTGGGTACATGTATTGTTTAAACACATTACCTACTATCTCCACAGGTACCAGTTTCTAGGATAAATGTGTAACAGAATAAATATGTAAACCTTTCTGTTGTTCTATATTCTTGTCAGGGCTCGGTATTGTGAGACATCTAATGTTCTGCCAAATGTTGATTTAAGTGTCATGTAATGGTATTGGTTTCAATTCCCATGGCCTATATTATACAGAAATTCTTTTTGTCCTTTTTCTTTTTTCTGAAAGCTTATTTAGATGCTATTTCTCACCAAAGGAGACCAAAGTCTCCTGTAAATGAGAGGAGGATCCCCCTGCATTTGCATAGTTGTCTATAAGAATGAATTGCTTTATTGAAAAAATCTGGATTAATTATTTCACTTAAACTTCCATGAAAACATAGTTTATAATGCAAATATGTTTACTGAGCCATATGTTCTTGTGACCTGTGTTCCTTACTTTGATCACTAGGGAATCTTCTATGCCCTCAACCCTAGATTGTGAATGAATGTGTGTGTGTGCGTGAGTGTGTGTGTCTGTGTGTCTGTGTGATATATTTGAGGACTATGTTTGACATTGTGTGTATGGGATATTTCAGGCTCAAGAATCAAATGTAAAGATTCCCTGATAAGAGTGGATCCAAGCTTGTAGCTTCGCAATTAATGCTGGAGAAACTTAGAATGAAAGTGTGTATGAGGCCTGGCTCAGGAGCACAGTGCTGTGTCAGAGCTGAAGGGAAACAAACAAACAAACAACAAACAAACAAACTCGTATTTGGAGTCCACTCCTTTCTTTAAAACTATGCTTAAGAGAAATATTTATATCTGGGTTGTTGGTACTAGCATCCACATATGAGGGACACCATTTGTCGTTTGTTTTTCTGGGACTGTGTTACTTCACTTAACATAATGTCTTCCAGCTCCATCCATTTACCTGCAAAGTTCATGATGTTGTCCCTCTTTACTGCTGCATAGAACTCCATTGTATACATGTACCACATTTTCTCATCCACTCGTCAGTTGAGGGCACCTGGGCTTGTTCCAGCTTTTTGCTTTGTGAACAGAGCTGCAATAACATACTGTGCATGTATCTTTCAGTAGTTTGTGTCTGTGGTATATACCCAGGAGTGGTATGACGTGGTCCAAATGGAAGCTTCATTTTGGTCTGTTTAAGGGTTTTCCACATGCTTCCATAGTGGGTGTACTGTTTACATTCCCCCCAGCAATGGATGAGTGGATTCCCTTTCCCCGCAGGCCTCTCCAGAATTTGGTACCATTCGTCTTCCTATCCTAGTCCAGTCTTATTGAGTAGGATGATATCTCAAAAGTGGTTTAATTTTGTTTCTTAATTGATTTGTTTTTTTTTAATTCTTTTTAAATGTTTCTCAGCCATCTCTAACTCCTCCTCTGTGGAAAAGTCTCCTATTCAGCTCTTTTCTCCTCGTTTGAGTGATCATTTGTTTGTCTTTCCTTCTTGTTTTTTGAGTAGCTTGATACTCGAAATTAATTTCTTTGTCAGTATGTATTGCTGTGAAAGGTTTCCTCCCACTCTGTGGGTCTTCTCCCTCACTTCCTTATTGCTTCCTTATAGCAGGTAATCTGCTTAAAACCGGTAAAAATGCCTCTTAATTGACTAATAGACATAAAGAAACTGTGAAAGGAGTATACTCTGTTCAGACCCGAAATAAATAACTAAAGTCCTTGGGCTATGCACTTAGGCAAGTATATTATCAGGAGCATCTGCACATCAGCAATGGATGTGTTCAACCAGGTGGGAATGTTGGACCAGGGGAATCCAAGGCCCCAAAAAAGGTAAGGGCTCTTGCCACCAGTTGGCGTACCCGCAGAGGAGAGAGGCGATTAAGACCCTGCTGCCGAAGACCTGACGTTAACAATGGAGGGATGTATTGGAGACCGCAATGCAAGGTACAGATGGCCTCTGGAATGCCAGAGAGGGTTACCCAAAGGCCACTAAACAAATAAAGCAAAATACGGGGCTTCCCTGAGTCAAGCAAGAACCTCAGCACCATCAGCATCCAGCTACCACCTCACACTGCCTGGAATACTGTGCAGCAGAGGCAGCCATGGCGTATATCCCAAATCTAATTGCTGTTTGGCTCTCTCCTTGGAGGAATAACCCAAAGCTGATGCCACAAGCTACATCCTCTAGAGTTAGGAGATTCATAAGCCACAGTAAGACCTGTAATATATTATCAGGGAGAAAAAGTAATTCATGGATTAACATCATCTACAAACATATGTGTCTATCCAAAATAACCACCAAAACTATTAGTGCTGCTTAAATTACCTATATTCTAATTGCTTGTGCTTCATTAGTAGGATCGAAATGGTATTTTACTGCCTAGCAGACTGTCAGCCCATGAAAGGAAACAGCCAGAATTGACCAGAATCCAAGTCAACAGCTCCAGAGAGAGAGGACAGTTTTACTTCTCATCCACCTGTGCCCCTTTTCTAAGCCTAGGGAACAATCTGCGGAAGAGGGGGCGTGGTAGAATGTAAAGGCTGCGATTGGGGTGAACGGTGAAACTACAGCGATGTAGTCTGGACACTCATTTGATCAACTTGATTGAACAAACAACCTGTCAACCTCCACTGAATGGTGGGACTGTGGGGGTTTGGGCACAACAGTCTATAGATTGGTTTTGCACGAAGGATGCTTATACTCATGGATTATCACTTATAGCTAAAAAATGAAAAAAAAACAAAACCTGAAAGATGCAGGACAGTTATGGCAGAATGATCTGGGATGGGGTGGGGGTGGGGGGGAAGGGAAGGGGAGGTATGCCTGATCTGAGTTGGAGAATGGTGTATGAAATGCACAAACCATCAATAAAAATTAAATAAAAAAAAAAAACTATGCTTAAGAGACAGGCTATTGATTGAACTGCAACTGTACTCAGTTTTTTTTTTTAAATGCCTCAAATGCCCCCATGCAGTATTATGATGACATAGATGGATAAGTGAGAGGAAGACATGGACACCTTTTATTCTGCATCATCACATGCAACTCTTTTCTGTGTGTCCCTGTACCTGGAAGTCTTCCCATTATTTATTTTTCCCTTTCAAATCTTACTTTACATTTTATCCTCTTCCCTTAAACTGTTTTTGATTTGCATTTCTTTAATGATTAGTGATGTTGAGCACTTCTTAAGGTGTTTCTGAACCATTTTAATTTCTTCTCTTGAGAAGTCTCCGTTCAGACCATTTAATTCGGTCATTGATTTTCTTGGCCTTTTGTTTTAGAGTAATTTATATTTGCGGGATGTTAAACCTCTGTCATATGCTCATTTCTTAAGTTTTCCTCATAATCTGTGGATTTTCTCTTCATTCCTTTGATTATTAATTTTCCTGTACAGAAGCTTTTTAGTTTAATGAAGTCCCAATTGATAATTGTTGACTGTAATTCCTGTACAGCTAGTGTCTGATTTAGAAGGGGTAGGAAAGGATTTTTAGTGTACTGTCATTATATTTTTCTAACATTTTCAGTGTTTCAGGTCTAACATTGAGGTCTCTAATCCACTTAGAAATGACTTTTGTATAAGGTGAAAGATAGGGATTTAATTTTGCTTTTCTACACAAGGTGATCCACTTTTTGCAGGACCATTTACTTAAGATGCTACCTTACCTCCATTGAATATTTTTGACACTTTTGTCAAATAGCAGGTGGCTGAACTATTACATACTCGAGATTTGATCTCGATTTTATTTTGTTGATCTACAGGTCTAATTTTATATGACTACCACACTTTCTTTATAAGTACAGCTCTGTAGAATAGATTGAATTATGGTACAGTAATTACCCCTCCATTAATCTTTTTGCTCAAGGTTGCTTTGGCTATTACACCAGTAAGATGGAAAGCAGTGTGGATACCTGTAATATAGCCAGCATGCTGAAATTGTGCATGGGCAGAGCTTGTTCCTCATCAACCTAACCTGCTATAAGCAGGAATATGAACAGCACATAACCCCTAACCCTGCCCCCAATAAACAAGTCCGAGACAGCTCGCCCTCTGTCTGCATTCACCTGACTCCCAGGGTCTGTGCCCTGATCCTGCGCCTCTCACCCCCATTCCTTTGGTCAGACCCCGAAATTCCCCAGCAGACCTGGAAGATTGTCTACATCTGGCACCCAATGTGTTTTTTTCAAACCCCCCCCCCCCAGTGCTGACGAGGCACCCTCTTCCTTGATGGTGAGTAGGCCCCCTTTGGTGTTCTTTGATTTTAGGCTGGCGTTAGGGTGAGCGTCAGGGCCCCACCCCCTCGCCGACCTCCCTCCTCCCTAACCATTTCCTGCCCTCATGGATAATATTCCTCCCCACATTTGGGAGCCATGGACGGCTGCCCCACTCCTCCAGACCCGTGGCCTTAAAATGAGATCCCAGGACTTGGATTCATTTGGGAGGAGGCCATTTGCAATGCCCCTCCTTGCCATAATTGCAAGCCTTAAGGGTTCTTGGGCGGAGGATGATCTGCTTGAGCATAACTCAGCCTGCCACAAGAACACCAAGAAGTTGGCCCTGCCCTGCGTCCCTGACTTTCAGCTAGACAAGGAAGGATCCCCCCATCCCAACCCCCCAAAATCCCTTCAGCTGCCCCTGCTAGGGATACTCATTCACCCCCCACCACCAATATACCCTTGGAGGGGGGCCCAGGAAGCTCTCTCTCACAGGAGATGTGATTGACAGCAGCTTTAGTTTTCTCTAACTCTATCTCTTTGATTGTCAAAAAAAGGTAGCTCCCTTTCTGATCACCCCTTCATTACTAATTTCTGCAAATGATAAGTTTACTGGCAGATCCAGGAATTCTCCAGCTCTCAGCTCGACAAGAAACTAGCTAATTAGTAGGAGGAGGTCTTTGACCTTAAACTGCCAATTCAGTTTCTACTCCTATTTTTTCCCCTCCTATGGAAGAAGTAATCCTATTTCCCATGAAGGAATTGGGGTTTTGTGCACTCTATCTTCTTCCATGCCTAGGCAGTATGATTTGTGTATGGCCACTGGGATACCCCTTCACTGGGTTTATCTAAGGCCTCCCAATACTGTAGCTATAGAGAAAACAGATTCCTTGGCTGATGCCTCTGATGGAAAAGTAAAGGCAAGAGTAGTTAGGCACAGGTTCTAGACAAGGAACCAGGAGAAGCAAGAACAGGGTGAATTTACATATACAGTTCAAAAGTCCATTAGAATTTTGAATGAGGTATTCAAAAGCATCAGTTTATTTGGGTTCTCCTCATTTTTATTTGGCCATGCTTTCTGGATGCAGAATCTGCTTTTCAGGCATTTTGATAGTCACAATGTGAGTTCCCCTTATGTAGCTTCTAGAAAGTGAGAGGAAATTTCATTGTTTAACATCATTTGACAACAAAAGTAGACTTCTCTTTCTGGCTGCAGGTGGCTTTGCATTGTTGAACATATCCAAGCTCTGAAGTTCTACATCTGCTAAACAATATCCAATATAAATTTATGCCTAATATCTGGGAATCACAATCTCTCATGCATTAAAGAAACATACTGTTTACTTAATCTTTTGGTTATATTTTCCTTTTGGCCTTTATGACCATTCAGTTACCCTAGTTTAACCAAGTTTTGCTTTAACAATGTCAGTTGAGGATCTGGTTCCCAGGGGTCATTTGGGTTTATGTTTGAGTCCTTGGCTCCTTTTGGCCATCTTTTTACTAGTTCTTTCTATGAGAGGACAAAGTCAATTTTTTGCTGGACATGGCTTCCCTTTGAAACTTGAGGAGACTTTTCTCTGTGTTGACCACACCCTTTATAGACTGGAGAACAGTTTGAGTCCCTCTGGTGCTCCTATGAAATCTCTTAACAAGAAAACAGGTGGCTCACACTTAGAGGACATTTAAATAGATGCCCCCATACATAGCCCCCTGGGACTGAGTTGACCTCAGTGGGCAAGGATAATATCTGTCCCTTAAGTCCATTGGCCAAATTGGTATGGGCAAAATAGGATCATTAACTATCCAGGATGTGTAAGTTTCATCAGCTTGAGATATTTTAATTACTGTCTAATATTTAGATAAAGCTTGAAAAAGAGTCTAAGCACCCTTGCACATGCATTGACTGGAGGAGGGATTTAACACCATAGGTTAAACAAGAAAAGTCCATGAAAGAGATTTCAAACAATTTCAGGCCTATCTTAAATGTAGACCATTTATTACAAACAGAAGCAGTCTCTATTCTATCCCACACACCAAGATTCTGATTTATAGTTTTCCAGTAGCAAGAGTAGCTATTGATAGAAAATAAGCTAATGTGGTTTACCAAGCCTTTAAAAACTGTTTCCTTCTGAACTGCATACTGCTTGTTCAGGGAGGTAAATCAACCTTCTAATGAGCCAAATTTTCTTATTATGGGCAAAGGGAATATCACAAATAGTACTTCTAAACTACAGAGAAACAAGCAAATAAAATCTTTCCATAGCCAGAGTTGTCACACTGATTGTCTGTGTCCATTTAAGGCAAATATGTAACTGGGAGTCCAGTACTATCAAGGAGTGGAATGAAAATTTATAACATGCCATGCAGACCAGGCTGGCTTTGACCTCTCAGAGAATTCTGCCTAACTTTGCCTCCTGAGTGCTTGGACCAAAAGCATGTGCTACCAGGTCAGTCTCAAAAGGCAATTTAAAGCAGATGTAGACATGACTGTTAAGATGAAATTGTTGCTCATAGGCAAGATGTGCAATTGAGCAGAGTCTCTCAGGAAGTGAAAGCCTAACCCCAGCCAAACATAGCTAAGGGGTAGTTCTCCCTCCTCTTCTGATAATTATGAAGCTGGGTACTAGGCTTAAAATATTCTCCCCCAGTGTGACCTTGTGTCAAGACTACACAGTTCTCAATCCCATATTCTTCAGCATAACCTAGTTTAAAGTTGCCCATGGCTTCACGGAGCCATGCAACCAGCAACTCTCATTCTCAAATTCACTCATATATTTCCTAATTAATTTCACTAAATTCCTGTTCTACCTAAAGTGGCCCCAGCACCTTGGAATCACATCAAAATTTAATGGCTATTCCCTTTCTTCCTTCCTGTTTTACCTAAATGGGGCCAGGGCTTCAAAACTACCTTAACATTTTAACTGTGATAACATTTCCTTCCTGGCTGGAAGCCAGTGCACTCTTGGGATCATATCAAGAGTTCAAATGCAACTTCTTGCAGGGGATCAGCCCACACCAGCTTCTACCACTCTGTCTAAACTGGGAGGGGCCTTTCCTTACCTGTTCTGCCTAGAATGAGGCCAAGCACCTAGGCATCACATCAAGGTTCAGTTGTAGACTGGTTTCATGAATTTTTAACTTAAAAGGGCCTTACCTTGTCCCCATGTCATTCCACCTGGTAAGTGCTTCATTCCAGGGCTATGCAATCTCTCTGGTCTTCTGGAAGGAGACCCCCTTCATGGGTGTGCACTTCTCTGTTCCAGGAGTTAAAGGGGCTGCAAGAGGAGTGGCAGAATTGTTTACCAATGACAGGTTCAGCAGCTTGTTCTCCCTGGGACACTCCAGAAATGTTGTGGTTTATCGTGAGATCAAAGCCAAAGTTAGGTGAGGAGAGGAAATTTTATTATTATTTTTTCCCATTAATGGCTAGCCCAGAAGCCTAGGATGAATCCCAGTGAACATTCCATACAGGAGTCAGCACCATGACTGAGTCTCTCAGACCCTTTATACAACTTTGACAAATGCACACCCACAGCATGTAAAATATAACTGGTTAAACAGGTAACAGGAAAAAAACAAAGGACACTTGAATGATGCATCCTGGTTTACTGATAACAAATGTGATATCCTGGCCTGTTTACAGATAGATAACATCAAAGGCCCCATGAATGTGACTTTCTGGAGAAACAAAGATTTCTGTCCTAGATGATGCTTACAGGAAAGTATCCTATCCTGGGTAACCACAGGGGGCAGAGAGGAAGGCTCCAGACTTCCTTCCACTGTCTCGCTCCATTACCATAACACTATTAGGTCTTTTAGTAATCAAGTTTGTTTCACCATTTCCATTATATTTCTTCAGATGAGGAAGTCTTGAATGATGATTTCAAGGTACAGAGTAAAAATAATGACCTTTCAGATGAACACAGTTCAGAATTGTTTTCTATAGATGAGCATGGTGTGGAAATGCCAGTTGAGCATGATTCAGGTGCACAACATTCGGTAGAACAGGATTTACATGAAGACCCATCAGCTGAAACTTCAGATGAAAAGGGTAAAGGTGAAAATTGTGTTGAAGAGGCTGTCCATAATAGAGGCAAGCAGGATTCCAAGCACAAACAGGGTGCCCAGCAGGAAAAGCCTGTGAAGAAGCAGCAGGCTGAAGGTGACAAGGAATTATTTGGAAAGACTTTAGGCATACCATTTACCAGTACATCGCCATCCATAGCAATAACTTGCCACACATGTGTTTACATGAAAGATCAGGGAAAATGTCTTTGTAGAAAAGGAGTCTGCACCACTCTAAAAGGCCAGCAATGCATGTTAAAGAAAATGTTTGAACATGAAAATCTCCAGTTCATGCTTCAGGGTTGTGAAGACCTGTGCTCCTTTTTGAGCTGCTTCAATCTGGGAATAAGAATCGAAATCATGTTGTAGAAACGAACTGTTCTGCAACAAGTTTTAGAAGCATCTGCCCTGCTTCTTGTCCTTAACCAGGCAAAAAAGTCTTTACCAATCTACTGGACCAATTTACATTTGGCTTCAACAGCTAAGAATCATGAGTATGCCTGAACGTTGGAAAATATTTTAAACACTTACTTTCCTCTGTTAAATCCTGTTACCCATTTTCCTAAGTCCTCTGCTTTCCCCTGCTTTCCTCTTTCTCTAAATTTTTTTGCAATAAATTTTCATTGCTAAAAACAGAGTCAAATATCTACTCCATAAAACAGAGAACCTACTTATATTTAAGCAAAAATTAGTGTAATCAAATTGGTATTACAAATATTTTAAAGCTATTTCAGGATAGCCCTGTTCCAGGACCAGATCCATTCTCTCTGCCCCAGTCTCACATCTACACTGCTTAGTTAGTAGTAGCTCCACACCCTGCTTGCAACCCCATTATAGGCCTAGGGCCCTCCTCCTACTCCGGCCATTGAGCTCCAGACTTTTGAGGCAGTACCTGGCCACTGGAATGTGATTGTCCCAATCGGGTTTCTGTCCCCTTCCAAACTGCTGGAGACCTCTTGAATAGGCAGCATGAATTCATCTTGTCACACAAGCAAGAATTCAAATATGAAACCAGATATTAAAACCAACTCATTATTCATACCTGGCATGAAAGCAACCAAGTTAAGTCAAAATGGAGCAAACAGAACCCAAATGAATTAAACAAAAGCAAACTAAAATTTTAAATCAGGCAGTAAATGAACAAAAAATATTCCATACACCCAATCCACAATTAAAAACACAAAAAATGTGGTAAAACAAGATAATAACTCTCAGCAAAACCCATAAATTCTGAAGAAGTATGATATACTGAGAACTCCTCATAAGAACCTGAGGAAACAGAATTAAGTAAAACTATGATTCACCTGATCAAAGTATTCAACACATTGGTCAGGCCTGGTAGCACATTTTTTAAATTTTTTTCTTATAACGCTATTATTGGTGCTTTGTTTGTTTCAGACATCATTTCTCAGTGCAGTTTGACATATTCCCCTTTACCTTCTCACCACACCACCCCAGATCATGCACTCTGCCATAACTGTCCTGCATCTTTCTCTGTCTTTTTTTATGTTTAGGAGTTCACATTTTCCTCCTTTAATTTTATATTACTCTAAAATATGAATACATGCTTTCCCCCATATACAGTAATTACAGAATCTGAAAGTAAGTGGTGAATCGATTCTAGAGCCCATTAAGAGATTTATATTATAACAACATAGTTGCTTTCAGGTTAACAGAAATATAACAATAATGTTCAGCTTGCCTTTCATCTGGGGATTTGGTGCTAGCATCCAGAAATAAGGGAAACCATTCTCAGCTTGCTTTTCTAGGACAGTGTTACATCACTTAGCATTATGGCTTGAGTTCCATCCATTTACCTGCAGTGTTCCTGATGTCATCTTACTTTACCACTGAATAGTTTTCCATTGTGTAAATATACCTCATTTTTGTCAACCATTGGTCAGTTGAGGGACATTTAGGTTGGTTCCAGTTCTTTGCTATTTTGAAGAGAGCTGCAATAAACATGAATGTACATATATCTTTGTGGTAGGAGTCTTGTGAGTATATACCCAGGAGTGGATGACTGAGTCAGGTGGTAGGCTCATTTTGATTCTTTTAAGGGTTCTCCACACTGCTTTCCATAATGGTTGTACAAGTGCATATTCCCACCAGCAGTGGATAAGTGTTCTCTTTTCCCCACCACCTCTCTTGTATTTGCTGTCTTTTGTTTTCTTGATCTTAGCCCAGTTGTGTAGGAGTGAGATGATATCTGAGAGTAGTTTTAAAATTCATTTCCTTAAATATAAATGATGTTGAACACATTTTAAGATGTTTCTCACCCATCTTTACTTCCTCACTGGTGAAGTCTGTGTTCAGCTCTTTACTCCCTCTTTTGAATAGGTCATTTGTTTTCTTCTTTGTTTTTTGAATAGTTTATGTATTCTTGACCATCCTTGCATCTCTGGTATGAAATAAACTTGATCATTATGGGTGATCTTTTTGATATGGATCTCTATGAGATTTACAAGTATTTTGTTGAGAATTTTTGTATCTATGTTCATTAATGAGATGGATCTACAGCTTTCTTTTTTGCTTGTATCTTTGACTGGTTTTTGGTACAGGCTTGATGCTGGTTTCATAGAAGTATTTTGGAAGAATTCCTTGTTTGTATTCTTCTGAACAGTTTCAGTAATAATGGTTGTAAGTGTTTTTGAAATGTTTTATAGAATTATGCCATGAAACCATCTGTTCCTGGGCTTTTTTTAATTGGGAGGTTTTTTTATTATATCCTCAATTTCCTCAAATATTATGGGTCTGTTTAAACTGTCAATTTCTTCTTGGTTAAGATTTGTTGGTTCCCAAGATTTCAAATATTCCTCTATTTCACTTAGGTTTTCAAATTTAGTGGAGTATAGGTTTTTCAAGTATTTCCTTATAATTGTCTGGACCTTTACTTTGTTTATTGTAATGTTTCCCTACTCATCTTGAATACTATTGATTTATAGTTGCTCTTTTTTTTGTTAACTGGGCTAGAGTTCTATCTTTTTTTTTTTTTTTTAGTTGAGAAGCAGTTTAATCCAAGTAGATATTTCACACTGGGGTTGTATTTACTATGTAGAGAAGGGTTCATTCATTCTTGCATTCTACTAAGCCTGCTTGAAACAATAATAAAATTATTTTTTTTTTTTGGTCTTTTTGAGACAGGGTCACCCAGTTGCTCCAGCTGTCCTGGAACTCACTATGCAGACCAGGTTAGCCTTGAACTCACAGAGATCCACCTGCCTATGCCTCCCAAGTGCTGGGATTAATGGCATGCGCCACCATGCCTGGCGTGAATGATTCTTCTAATTGACTAAATATAATACTATTGCCAAATTAAACACATAAAACATCAAGCAAATTTAGAGTTGAGTTTTTTAAACTGCTTATTCGTGAGACAGTAATATTAAATGTTGGATATTCAAGTCCTCCTCCTTTTATTCCTCCTCCTCAATTCTCTTCTTCATCCTTCTCTTCATTCTTCTTCTCTTCTTCCTTTTGCTCTTCCTACTCTTCCCCCTCCTTGTTCTCCTTCAGAGTTTCATGTGGTCCAAGTTGTCCTCAACCTTACTGTGGAGCTGAGAATGACCTTGAGCTTCTGATCTCTCTTCCTTTACCTTCCAAGTGTTAAGATTAGAGCCATGTTCTTCTATTTTCAGTTTACACAGGGCTAGAGATCAAAATGGATCTTCATGCATTCTAGGCAAACTGATTTACATTCTCAAACCCTGCCTCTAATAACTTGTAGATCCTTATAATTTTGTTGATAAATGTCTTCCTGGATTAATATTTTCTACGCATTTCTTTTAAAATGTATTGCTATTTTTGAGACTCTAATACAATGTATTTTGATCATACTTATTCCCACTCTTCTCCCTAACTGCTCTCAGATCCACTCCTACCTACCTTCCTCACCCCCAGCTTTATCAACATGAATTCATGTCCTTTTTTTGCTGTTCTTTTTTTTTAAAGTAATAAGTAATGAATACAAGCATCCTTCATGTAAAAGCAATTTGCAAGCAGTTGTGCCCAAGCCCTCACAGCCCATGGGTCCCACCATCCAGCTGGGGGGGCTTGTATGTTCAATCAAGTTGATCAAATGAGTGTCCAGACTATATTGCTGTAGTTTCACCATTCACCCCAATCGAAACCCTTACATTCTACCACGCCCCCTTTTCTGCAGATTGTTCCCTAGGCTTTAGAAAAGGGACACAATTGGGAGAGAAGCAAAGCAGTCTACTTTCTCTGGAGATGACCTTTTGGACTCTGATCAGTTCAGGCTGTTTCCCCTCATGGGTTGGCAGTTTATCCAGGAATAACCTTTTACTCCTACTGATGAAGCACAAGCAATTAGATATGCAGGCATTTAAACAGTACTAATTATTATGGTAGGTTATGTTGGTGTAGACACAGATGTTTGGATGGTATACTAATCCATGGACTAAAGCTTTTCTGTAAAACCTGACAAAGTCTTACTGTGGCTTATAACATTTCTTAACCACTAGAGAACTTAAGCTTGTGGGATCAGCCATGAATTATTCCTTCAAGGGGAGAGCTAATAGCCAATTAGATTTGGGATATACAGACATATGGCTGCCACTGCTGTACAGTATTTCCAGGCAGGTGAGTTGTAGTCGATGGTAACAGAAGAGTCTTGCTTGACTCACGGAGACCAATATTTGCTTTAGTGGCCTTTGGTAACACTATCTGGCATTCCAGCGGCCAACTGTACACTTGCAAATGTGGTCTCTATATATCTTTCCCATGCTTAAACCTGGTCTTTGACAGCAGGTCCTTACCACCTCTCTTCTTGCAGGTATCTCAGTTTGCTGGCAAAAAGCCTTTATCTTTTTGGGGGCTTGGATCCCCTAGCCAACATCTCCTTGGCTGAATAATCCATTTCTGATAACAGAGCTCTCCTGTATTAATATATTTTGCTGATTTATCCAGCTTATATAGATTTTAGTATTATATTTGGCTCTGAATAGAGAATTATCCTTTCACAGTTCCTGTGACTATTAATCAATTAAAGAAGGCAGGTATATCGCTTTTAGAAGAGATTACCTCTATAATAGTTGGCTCTAATTTACAGTTAGGGAATGACTTCATTACCATCATGTTTTTCTTTGTTCTATGAAAAGGAGGTAAGGAAGTCTCCTTATTAAACTCAAAAGTTCCTGTACAGCACAAGAAACAGTCAAGGAAGTGAAGAGAAAACCCACAGAGTGGGAGGAAACCTTCACTGCTGATGCATCTGAGAGAGCATTAAACTCCAGAATATATAAACTATTCAAAAAACAAAGAAGAAAACAAATGATTCACTCAAAATATGGGGTAAAGAGCTGAGCAGAGACTTCACAAGTGAGGAAATAGAGATGGCTAAGAAACATCTTAAAAAGCGTTCAACATTGCTAATAATTAAGGAAATGCAAATCAAAACCACTTTAAGATACCATCTCACCCCAATAAGGCTGGCAAGCATCAAGAAAACAAATGATACTAAATGCTGGAGAGGGTGTGGGGAAAGGGAAACACTCATCCACTGCTGGTGGGAATGCAAACTTATACAACCACTATAGAAAACAGTATGGAGAACGCTTAAATGATTCAAAATGAGCCTACCACCTGACCCAGCTATACCACTTCTGGGAATATATCCACCAGACTCTTCATACCACAGAGATACATGTACATCCATGTTCATTGCAGCTCTATTCACAATAGTGAGGAGCTGGAACCAACCTAAATGCCCCTCAACTGACAAGTGGATAGAGAAAATGTGGTACATCTACACAATGGAGTTCTATGCAGCAGTAAAGAAAGATGACATCATGAAATTTGCAGGAAAATGGATGGAACTGGAAGAAATTATTTTAAGGGAAGTAATACAGTCCCAGGAAAACAAACGATGAATGGTATCCCTCATCTGTGGATGCTAGCACCAATACCCAGTTGTAAATATTCCTTGTGGGAAGTGATGCGTATTGGAAAGAACATCATCATCAATAACAACAACAACAACAACAACAACAACAACAACAGAAAAGACTGCAACAAAGAACTGATTGAAACGGTGAATCTGGTGAGGTGGGAGGATTGGGAGGGGGATTCAAGTCTACAATAGATTAAGGTATAGTTAATTAATGTGAGTTAACAGGTATCCAAATTAGCCCAAACTTTGTCTACATATTATATGGTATTCTAGGTCTTAGTAAAAGTAAAATGTCCATATTAAACAACATTAATGTTTTAACAAAATGTAATACATTTAAGCTAATTGGACATATAAATTGTAGTCCACATCTGCTTCACTTACAATTTGCATAACAACAACTTTGGGGTTAATGGATACAAATATTCTCTACAATGTTTTTGTTGTACAGTATCAACTTGTAACATTTTCTTCTATCTGTAGGATAATTCAACTAAAGGAATTAAGTTGGCTTCCCAAATTAACAACATACAGTCAATGATAAACAGCTTAATGCAGAAAAGTTGGCCCAGCTAAACATTAAAATGAAGAAAAGCTTCAGACTGCTACAGACATCAAACTTATCTGTGGATCCTAACTGTAACAACTATTTATAATGTGTCCTAATGAACTTTACCTTTCAGGTGCCACAAAGTTTTAATATGAGAGACTTCCTGTCTATTTTTTTTTTTATCTTTTCAAAGAGCCAGCTTTTGGATTTGTTAATTCTATATATTGTTTCCTTTGTGATTTCTTTCTGTCTGTTGGATTTAGGGTTCATTTTGTTGTCTCTCGAGTGGTTTTAGCTGCAGTGTTAGATCATTTATTTGTTCCCTTTTTTTCCCGATATGGGCACTTAGGACTATAAATTTCCATCTCAAGACTGCTTTTAAAATATCCCACAGGTTTTTTTTTGCATTGTATTGTCTTTTTCATTCAGTTCCATGAATATTTTTCACTCTTTATTTCTTCCCTGACCCATTCATCATTCAGTACTGTGTTGTTTAGTCACCATGTGTTCTTGTAGCTAGTTGAGCTTATTCTGTTGTTCGTATTGAGCTTTATTGCACTGTGGTCTTATAGAATGCATGAAATAATTTCAATCATTTTTTGGTGTTTTTGAGACAGGGTCTCCCTTTAAGTCCCACCTGGCCTGGAGCTCACTCTGTAGACCATGCTGACCTTGAACTCATAAAGATCTGCCTACCTCTGTCTCCTTAGGGCTAGGATTAAAGGCGTCTGCCACCATGCGCAGCTAGAGAGATTGCTTAGAGGTTGAAAACATTGGGTTCCCTTACAGAGGACCTGGGTTCTGTCCCTAGCACCTACATGGTGGCTAACGGCCATCTATAACTCTAGTTCTAGGAGATCCAATCCCTATTCTGACCTTTGAGGGTACTTCACAACATGGGTGCACTTACATAATTTCAGGCAAAACATTTATACACATAAAATATATTAAGAAGCTGGGCATGGTGGTGTATGACTTTAATCCCAGCACTTGGGAGGCAGAGGCAAGTGGATCTCTTTGAGTTCAAGGCCAGCCTAGTCTACAATGTGAGTTCCAAAACAGCTTGGTCTGCAGGGAAACCCTGCATCCCCTGTCCATCCAGTGAATACACCTAAGGTACCTTTCCTCCATACTTCACCCACATGATCCAGATTTCCCCACAGTGCAAGAGTCTCCCAACTCTACTCTCCCCACATGCATTAAAGTAGGTTGTCTTGCTTCTCCAGGCGGTCCAATGAAGCACCTCTGATTTTGTACTCCACCACATTGTCTCTGGCATTATACATAAGTCTGTGACCTTAAGGAACAATCTGTCTCAGTATCTTCTATTGCATGTAAGACCTTTCAGTGTTCCTCTATGCAACTTGCATTTCACCAGTACTTTTGTCTGCCTTTGATGGTTGGCAAACAGGATTTTAGCCTAGAGAGTTTAGGAAGTGAAAACCTTGAAGAACAGAATGTATTCTCCAATTAGAAAAGGACATAAGTTTAAGCACGTCAAGAAACCAAGTTGAGGTTTTATTTAAAGTGAGATGACTACAACAATATTATATTCATGTAGAAAATTTTATCACTGGGTCTCCTGGAAGATACTACAAATGCCAGAAACCACACATCAAGCCATCTAATAGTCTAGTTTGGTAGCATACTGGAGCTTCCTTGGCACCATAATTTCAATGACTTCATCTCATAAATGAACGTAACTATACCAAAGAGTGACAGTGTGGCTGTCAGGATCCCTGTTGGGAACACAGGAGTGTAATGTTTCTTTATCAAGGCTTCTTTTTTAACAGGAAAGTTGGGTGGAAAGTCAAAAGTGGTGTGGCCATATAGGTCTACCACATGATTCCAGCTCACAGCAACAACTGTGCACACACTGCTGAGACCCAGAAGGAAGATAAAATACTTACAGCAAAACATTTGTACCTCTGAAAGCAGTGTTCTGACATAGATAATCCTATGGGCTACTGCACTGAATATCAGGAGTACAGATTTCAACAAAACAGATCATAAGATGAGGCCCTGTGCATACATAAATTCAGATGAAATTGTCCAGGTTGAATTAATAGTTTTGTGCACTAGCAGCTTAGTTACTGAACCAGAGATGTTAAACTCTTGATAATTACAGGCTTCCCACAGTCCAATGTACAAAAGCTGGACAACCTCACTGTCAAATTCCCACAAGCGCCAATATCTGCTGCCCGTCAAGATGATACCAAAAATTAAGGACAAGAAGGTACAAATGAGGGCCTTCAGTCTGAACATACAGTCATTCACCTCATAAAATCTGAAAATGAGGATGAGAAAGCATATAGTCAAACACAAGGAAAGGAGGGAAAATAGAATGGGTCATGGTTTACAGAGCACTAGATACTCATAATTTGCCCCTGTTGTCTCAGAGTTGTATTGAAGTGATCTATAAATATATTAATATTCTAAGCATTGTAGGTAAGAATCAAAAAAGCCCAGAAATCCATTACTCCCCATTGTGAGATATTTTTGATAACAATTTGACAGTATCATTCAAAAGTAGAAATGCTCATATTTATTGACTATAAATTTCCATTTTTGAAAACTGTTCACAATACAATATGTAAGATGATGTTCATTTCAGTGCTGCTTGCAGAACACGAGAATATTAGAAATAATGTAAATTAGTGTAAAAGCATGGGAAAACTTTTACAAATAAATTATTTCTGGGAGATCTCCCAAGACCACCTGAAGCACAGGCATCTGAAGGAGGCAAGCAAAGCAAGCCTTCAACACAGTGAAGAGGCATGTGGGACTCACATTGGAGTACAGGCAAGGAGAAGCCTATATGCCAAGAACACGAAGACGAGACAACATGGGAAAGGAGCAGGATAATCCCACAAAAGCTCTACCAACCCTGTGGAAGATTCCTACAGCGGGATCCCCCTGGGGGTAGCCCAGGACACAGATATCAGAAGCACAATTGTGAACATACTTAAAAGAAGTACAAGATTATAAAAAACAAATCAGAGAATTAAGAAAAGAAAATGAAGAACTCAAGAAGGACCTAGAGAGAGAGAATGAGAAACTCTGGAAGGAAGTGGAAACACTGAAAAGATCCCATGTTGAAAAAGATAAGGAAACCAACCAGCGAAGCAAAACAGGAAGAGATGGAGAAGCTCCAAAAGGAAATAGAAATACTAAAGAAATCAGAAAAGGAAATGAAAAAGGAAATCAAACACTCATCCAATCAAGAGGAAAGGAATGGAAAAAGCCTCAGAAGCAGAATGGAGGAAGCAGAACGAAGAATATCAGACCTGGAAGATAACACAGAACAACTAAAAACCTCAAGTAAAGATTATGGAAAATTTAAAAATACACAAAAGTGGAACAACCAGGAACTGTTGACCAATGGAACCAAACCTCAGATCCAAACTTGAGCACATACAATTTCAGCCATCTCATATTTATATATACAAAATGGCTGTTTAATGGTATCCCTCATCTGTGGATGCTAGTTGTAAGTATTTCTTGTGCACGACCCCTTGAGCTTTTGTCCAAGTAGTTGGGAGTGATGCATATTGGAAACAACAACAACAACAGAAAGGACTGCATCAAGGACCTGACTGAAACAGTGAACTTCTGCTCAAAACAGTCAACTTCAACATGGAGAATTTTGAGAAAGACTTGAGAAAGAGATGAAAAGCATGTTTGGGAGAGTAAATGAGCTCTGGTGGGGTGGGGGGATAGGGTGGGGGACACAGGTCTAGATTTGATAATCTTGTACAAAATATATAAAAAAATTAAAATAAAATAAAAATGGCCAAGATGGCTTGACTTTCTACAGATGCCTCTTAAAGAGACAAATTAATGCACTCAAATAAATGCATTGTATGAATAAAAAAATAATTTCTTCAATGTTATAATGTAATATAATATGAGCATAGAAAATAGTGTGCTAATTTGTATGATTTGTGGAATAGGCAAAATCAAAAATAAAACACATGATATGTCCATATATGTTAAAAATAAAAACATACCAGACTTCCTTATATAGCTAAAGAGATGTGAACAATAAACACAGGTACAAGATAGAAACTCTAAGGAGTTCAATTGGTTAAGGTAGAGTGTCATTCTTATTTCTACATTTTTCTATTTTATGTACGTTTCCTAATTGGGTGAAATCAATAGCTGTACTAATTGGGGAGTTATATCAGCAATATGGGTTTAAAGTTGATGGCTGGCTTGGTTTATACCCTGTCCATGAGCTCTACCTTAACAAGGCAAGTCCGAGGTGGTGGACTAAAGGGTTAATGTGCTCTGTAGCAGAACTGGAAACAGGGTGGAAAATGCTGCTTTACCAGACAAATGAGGTATTCTGGCAAGATTTTGTGCTTCTCTTGTCTGAAACTCATGGAGTGTTTGCATCTGTTGTTGAAGACCAAATTTGAAAGCCTCTAAATAACTTATTTTAAATTTTTACCTTTCTATGTTGTAGGTGACCTGATCCATTTGGAAGACACCTGGATCACAAACATTCTCTGAAATAACAAGCAATATTGAACAAGAGGGATTCCCAAGAGACCTTGAGTAAAAGAAGTACTGTTACACAGCTTTCAACTCAGAGCAATGCCTCACCTAGCCGTCTCTCACGAACCTTCTTCCCATTCCTATCCTACATGTTGCTTAGTTCAAATCTTGTTGAAACACTTAAAGAATATTAACACATTTGATGTTTTGGCCCTTCAGTGGTATCCACACACTTATTATCTGCATATTATAGATAGGAAAAGAGAACACAGAGAAGACGTTTCACATACTCAAGTTCAGGAAGCTACACAGATAGAATGGGCAGTGCAGCCCCAGAGCCCTCATAGTCACACATGGTGCTTCTTGGCACTCACCTCATTCAGCAGGATTTGTTCACATGAAATGAATGTCAGCAAATAGCCTAATCATGTCAGTAGCTACTTTTAGCATTCAGAGCTTATAAAATGAAAGTTATGAACAAATAACCATATGAAAAATATTAAATACTTGCTTCTTATCTCCTTTACTCAGTTTGAATGTAGTTCTTTACACAGAATACTTTAAAAAGAAAAAAATTTCAAATGTTAGCAATAAAGTGGAGAAATTGTGCATTGCTGATGGTAATGGAAAATGTTTGCAGCCACTATAGAGAACTATACAGTCATTCCTCAAAAACTTAAACATGGAGTTACCAGGATTTCTGCCTTGGGTCAAAACAAATCAAAGCAGGGTCTTGAATGGGTATTTGTGTAGCCCAACTCACCGCCTTATTATGAATACTCAAAGATGGAACTGATCTGTATATCCATTGATGCATGAATGGATAAACAAAATGTGGTGTGAAGGAGCTGGAGCAACAGCCGAGCAGTTAAGGGCCCTGTTCACTCTTGCTGCAGACCCACGTTCGATTCCCAGCACTCTCACGGCAGCTAACATCTGTTTATAACTCCAGTCCTGGTGGATCCAACACCCTCTTCTGACCCATATGGGCATTCATGGTATAGGTACACTTACACACATGCAAACAATACATAAAATATAAATAATGAAATATTTTTAATTTTTTTTTTGGTCTTTTCGAGACAGGGTCTCCTTGTAGCCCCAGCTGTCCTGGAACTCACTCTGTAGATCAGGCTGGCCTTGAAGTCACAAAGATCTGCCTGCCTCTGCCTCCCGAGTGCTAGGATTAAAGGCGTGCGCCACCACACCCAGCATTTTTGTTTGTTTGTTTGTTTTTTGTTTTTTTGGAATTTTTTAAGTGGTATGTTGGGCTGGAGAGGTGGCTCAGTAGTTAAGAGCACTGGCTGCTCTTGCAGAAAACCTGGATTCTAATACCAGCACCCATATGAAGGCTAACAAATGTCTATAACTCCAGTTCCAGGGGAATTCTGACTTCTGAGGACATTGTACAACACAGAAGCACTTACACACATGCAGGCAATGCACTTGCATGCACAACATACAAATAATACATTTTTAATTACAAAAAAAGTGGTATATGTGCACAAAACAGAGGAAAGAAATTCTGACAGACTACATGATAAATCTTGAAGCCAAGATAGTGAAAGGATGCAATCATAAAAGACTGCATGATTTCACACATAAGATGCACATAGAGGAAGCAGATCCATGGAGACAGACAGTAAAATGGATGTTGCAAAGGGTTGGGTATTGTGTGGGCAAAGTTTCAGCTGCAGGACACAAAATGTTCAATACATGACTAGACCCCAATAAATGCACATAATACCACTTAAGTATACATTTCAAAATTGTTGTCATGGTCAATTTTATGTTTCACCTAAATGATGATGTGGCACAAATTAGATTTTCTTCTTAACCAACTGGCCCTGGCCATCAGACACCAGATGCCTGCCAGAGATGGTGCTGCTGAAAGAGAGGCAGAGCAAACCTCCCAGCCAACCCAGCTCACCTAGGGGGAGGGGCTATGGCCTCATAAGGCAGAAAGTGCTAGTATGCAGTGCACTCTCTATCCAGCCAGCACCATGTTATGTGGAACTCCTGGTGGTTGCAGTCTGAGAAAGCGAGGAGAAACACCAAAGGAACCCTGTAAGTGATGATTTCCCCCAATTAGCTCTGTAGGAAAACCCATTAAAATTGCAAGTGTTGCCGGGCTTGATGGCGCAGGCCTTTAATCCCAGCACTCAGAGTCAGAGGCAGGCAGATCTTTGTAAGTTCAAAGCCAGCCTGGTCCTCATAGTGAGTTCCAGGACAGCTGGGAGGACTACGGGCAACCCTGTCTCAAAAAGACCAAAAAAGTTGCTAATGTCCCCTTAAACAGAAGTTTGGAGAGTCTGTTTCTCAGTCTGTCTCTGGGCCTAAAGTGGGGCAGGCAAGGACATGGAGTGCCAGGATGGCCACCAGCGTATTTTGAGAGAGTAGGCATGCTGCTCTCCTGGGAAGAAAAATTTTCTGAGACAGATGGTTTATAAAGAACAGTAATGTGTGTATTTTATAAAGGAAGACCATCATGTGTTGTGATGACACCACCATTTAGGTGCCTAAATCATAATTTAAGCATAATTCAACAAGTAATGTCATGACTGTTTACATATGAAGAGATACTTGAAAGTGGAAATGACATGACCAAATACTGAGTTATTCACATTCAAAATGAATTCAGAAGGGCTCACCTAAAAATGCTGACCACTTAGTCTAATCAGTCATCCTGAAAAGATGACAATGGATCTATCTTCATATCAAATTTGAGATGTTGGGATGGCTCTTTTTGGAGTACCATCCAATGGTGTTGACGTGCTCCTCAATACAAGCAAATGTTCTGGCTATAGGGATACCCAGGTCACCTTGAGGATTTCAAGGATCTCTTCTAGGAAGACCACTTGTTGATGACTGCCAACTCTAAGAGAAATGGGTAACACTAAACATTCTGAAAGTTCCATGACAATCTAAATGGCCTATTATGAGCAATAAACATTTCAAGATATTTATATATAAAGGGCCAGTGTGCAGTGTCTCTCTGACAAGTGAAATAGTCTTTTGAAGACAGGCATTTCTTCAAAGGTTGAGCTTTAAGCAGCCATTATAATTTCTGATGGCCTTAAAACAGAAAACTGAAATAAAAAAGAAGTTAATTCCTTACTGGAAGCAAAGGAAGTTGTCCCCTATGAAAGCAAATAGTCTTTTTTTTTTTTTTTTTTTTTTTTTTTTTTTTTTTATGTTTTTTTTTTNCACCCACATGGCGGCTGAGAACCGTCTGAAACTCCAACTCCAGGAGAACTCCAGTTCCAGGGGAATCCGACACCCTCTTCTGACCTCCGTGGCATTGCACGACACGGGTGCACAAACCTACATGCAGACAGTACACTCATACACATACAAAAATAAATAAAATTAAATTAAAAATTATAAAAAAAATAAAAATAAAAATAAAAAAAATAAAAACAATCAGTAGTTAAGAAATCGTGGGTCATAGTGATGAGAATTTGTGAATTATAACTATGAATGAGCAAGCAAATAACTATCTAGGTCATACCATGATGAAAATGCTTGCAGAGACCAACCACATAAGGTCTAGAGCATTCTTATTTTCTGTAATTTGGGTTCTGTGACACTGAAAACACGTAAGTGTTGTGCTTTGATGTCACACACCCTAATCATTTTCAACTTCTCAGGTATTTACGAGATTCTAATAGTTTGTTATTTTTTTATTTTACGTGTATGAGATTACCTGCACATATGTGAATGTACTCAAGAACAGCTAGTGCTCTTAACTGCTGAGCCATCTCTCCAGCCCTCAAGATTGTAAGATTTAAAGACCTGCATGCAGACAGTACATTCATACAAATAAATAAATAAATAAAATATTTTTAAAAGTTAAAGAAATAAATATTGTTTCTGTGATGTTTAATTGGTCCAAATGATAAGTACACTTTAAATGCTAAATGAGAATCTTTTGCTGTCAAATAAGTTGCTCATAGTTTAAACATGTGGCTTGTAATTCTGTCAAGCTTGTAGCCTGGTAAAACTGCCCTAGAAGCCTCATAGTCTAATACAGCAAGTTAACATGCTGCTTCATATGTGTGACACATTTGACTGGATTCTAGCTCTCTTTCAAGGCAAAGTCACAGGCACTCCAGCTTTATTGAATACTGCAGTTGTTTCTAGGATATCTGGAATTTTAAAAATATTTTATTTAAGCCGGGTGTGGTGGTGCACGCCTTTAATCCTAGCCCTTGGGAGGCAGAGGCAGGTGGATCTCTGTGAGTTCAAGGCCAGCCTGGTCTACAGAGTGAATTCCAGGACAGCTGGGGTACAGGGAGACCCTGTCTCAAAAAGACCAAAAAAATTTTTATTTATTATTTTATTTTGTGTGTATGAGTATATTGCGTTCATGTGCACCTGTGTTATACAATGCCCACGGAGGTCTGATAAGTGCGTCCCACTCCCTAGAACAAGAGTTACTTACAGTTATTAGCCAACATGTGGGTGCTGGTAATCAAATGAGGGTCCAGTGCAAGTACAGCCAGGAATTTTAACTGCTGAGCCATCGAGCCACAAATCTCTGGAATTTTTGACATCCAGCTCCACTTTAGAATTATACTTGCTTAAGACAGAGTTGCTTCCTGTTGAAAGCTCCATGCAGCTTTTGTCTTATGAATTGTGCCAGTCTGTCTTCCCATTTTATTCTGTTTTCAGCTTGCACTACAGCAACAAACAATGGAGCTCTCCCCAAGTCCTGCCACATGATGGACATTACTTCTGCAGCCAGGTTCTTCCCAAAGTTTCACTTTCCCCACACCTAAACAGTCACAGTCTAATTGGATATGGGGAGCAACATCCAAAGGACACAGAAGGATGATATCTTCACAGGTACAATACCATAAGTTTCTGCACACACTCACTACTGACTTCCTGCATCTGAGTCTCCTCTGTCAACTGCTTTGAGGATGTGTTGATATCATTGTATGTAAGAGTGATCTCATGTTCTTCTATGTGACTTCCACTGGATCATAGTGAATCAGTCCAGTCATGTTAACTTCATTTTAAAAATTTTAGGGTGGCTTACTCCCTGCTGGTGCTCCACCTAGGGGTGGAGTCTGAGGGGACCAGCAGGTCCAGCTAACTGAGAAAGGTGTCCGGGAAGGCCGTGGGAGCTAGGAGCTGAGGCTCGAACACAGAGGGTACCAGTGCAAGGGCTAAGCCAGCAAACCAAACAACCCCCTCCCCCCTTCCAACTGGAACTCCCAACTGGAACTCAGGGGAGAGTGGCTGACAGCAGAGAGAATACAATGTTCAGAAATTGTCACCTGGGTTGCCACCCACCCAGCTCCTGCAGAACAGAAAGGGAAAAGTGAACTATACCTTCCAATATATAACCAAAATTGAAAGCCTAAAACCTAGACAAGTCAACACTCCATTCATAAGGAGACTATAACAAAGACACCCAATGAACCAAAGAAAGCAATCCTTCAACAAAGTGAAAAGGCATTCAAAATTCACATCAGAATATAGGCAAAAAGTTAACCACATGCTGAGAGCACAATGAAAGAACAATATGGGAAAAGCACCGAACAACTCCACACCAAACTCTACAGAGCCAGTGGAGGACCCCTACAATGGGATCTCCATAGAGGTAACCCAGGACACAGACCCCAAAATAACAATCACAGATATATTCAAAGAAATCATAAAACTAAGGGGAGAGAATGAAAAACTCAGAAAGGACCTAGAGGAAGACAAGAACAAACTTTGGAAAGAACTAAAAGGAGAAAATGACAGATTATGGAAAGAGCTAGAGGGACAAAATGACAAATTCCAGAAGGAAGTGGAAACACTGAAAAGATCCCACGCTGAGATGAAAAAGGAAACCAATGACCTACAAGAAAAGTTTGAGAAGCTCCAAAATGAAATGGAAATTGTAAAGAAAACACAGGAAGAACAAAAAAAAAAAGGAAATTAAACAGTCATTCAATCAAGAGAAAAGAATGGGAAAAAGCCTCAGAAGCAGAATGGAGGAAGCAGAAAAAAAATATCAGACCTAGAAGACAACACAGAACAACTAAAAAGCTCAAGTAAAGACTATGAAAAATTTAAAAACACACAAGAGTGGAACAACCAAGAAATGTGGGACACTATGAAAAGATCAAACCTCCACATCATAGGGATAGAGGAAAGAGAAGAATCCCAAGAAAATGGTATTGACCAGATTGTCAACAAAATAATAGAGGAAAATTTCCCCAAAATAAAAAAAGAAAAACCCATGCAAATACAAGAAGCAAGTAGAACACCAAGTAGACTAGACCAGAAAAGAAACTCCTCCCACCATATCATAGTTAAAATGCTAGATACCCAAAACAAAGACAAAATTCTGAAAGCCACAAGAGAAAAACAACAAGTTAAATACAACGGAAAAACCTATCAGAATCACAGTTGACTTTTCAGCACAAACCATGAAAGCAAGAAGAATGTGGACCAAAGCATTCCCAGTGCTAAAGGACTGTGGATGCCAACCCTATACCCAGCAAAACTATCAATTTTAGTTGAAGGAAAGAGAAAAATCTTCCATGACATAAACAAGATGAAAGAATACATGCTTGGAAAACCAACCATCCAGAGAATGCTTGAACCAATTCAAAGGACAGAAGAGAGGAACAACTACCCCCAGGCACCTTGAAAGAAAAAAATTTTAATAAAAACAGAAATGCAGAGGTAGAAACCTACATACAAAAAAATGCAAACGTATAATAAGATGAAAGGAAGCAACATATACCTCTCAATTGTAACCTTAAACATCAATGGACTAAACTCCCCTATCAAAAGACATAGACTGGGAGAATGGATTAGAAAACAGATCCCATCAATATGCTGTCTACAAGAAACCCATCTCACCCTTAAGTATAGGCATCAACTTAAAGTGAAAGGATGGAAAAAAATATTCCAAGCAAATGGTGCGAAAAAGAAAGCAGGAGTTGCTATCCTAACATCAGACAAAATAGACTTCAAAGTAGAAGCGAGTAGAAGAGACAGGAGGGCCATTTTATCCTTATCAAAGGGAAAATTAACCATGAAGTCTTCACAAACATGAATACATATGCACCAAACTCCGGTGCACCAACCTTTGTAAATACAACTCTACAGGACTTCAAGGCACAGATTACCCCAACACACTCGTAGGAGGGGACTTCAATACCCCACCAAACCCTTTGGACAGATCAACTGGACACAGAATAAACAGAGACATCTGAACTGAAAAATACAATAAAGGAAATGGACCCTCACAGACATATTCCGAGTATTCCACCCAAACACCAGGGAATATACTTTCTACTCAGCACCCCAGGGAACATTCTCCAAAAATGACCACATACTGGGACACAGAAAAAGCCTCAACAAATACAAAAAAAATGAAATAACTTCATGCCTTCTATCAGACCATAGTGCAATAAAGCTCAATATCAACACCAGGATAAATCCTGCTACCTACATGAACACATGGAGACTAAACAACACACTCCTGAATAATGAATGGGTCAGGAGGAAATAAAGAAAGAAATAAAAGCACTCCTGGAACTAAATGACAATGACAGTACAATACAACAAAACCTATGGGACACTCTAAAAGCAGTCCTAAGAGGGAAGTTTATAGCCCTGGGTGCCTGTATTAAATAAACAGAAAGAGCACAGATAAATGAACTAACAATGCAGCTAAAAACACTGCAAAGACAACAACAAATAAACCCTAAACACAACAGACAGGAAGAAATAACAAAAATAAGAGCAGAAATCAATGAAATAGAAACAAGAAAACAATGCAAAAAATAAACGAATCCAAAAGTTGGTTCTTTGAGAGAATAAACAAGATAGACAGACCCCTAGCCCAGTTAACCAAAAGAAAGAAAGAGCAACTCCTAATCAATAGAATTCAGGAGGAAAGGGGAAATATCACTACAGACAGTGAAAAGATACAGACAATCATACAGGAATACTTCAAAAACCTATAATCTACCAACTTTGAAAACCTAAGAGAAATGGATGAATATCTGCAATCCAGGGAATCACCAAAGCAACACCAAGAAGAGATTGACAGCTTAAACGACCCATAACATATGAAGAAATTGAAAATGTAATAAGAGACCTCCCAACTAAAAAAAGCCCAGGTCCAGATGGTTTCACATCAGAATTCTATAAAACATTCAATGAGGACTTACAACCATTATTACTAAAACTATTCAGAAGGATACAAGCAGAGGTAAATCTCCCAAATTCCTTCTTTGTTTTCTATTACTTCTTTATTTTTTCATTTTTTAACAATAAGTAATAATTTATGAGGACAAGCATCCTTCATGTAAAACCAATTTGCAAACAGTTGTGCCCAAACCCACACAGCCCAATGGTCCCACCATCCAGCTGGGGGGGGGAGGGGCTTGTGTGTTCAATCATGTTGATCAAATAAGTATCCAGACTATATTACTGTAGTTTCACCATTCACCCCAATTGCAGCCCTTACATTCTACCATGCCCCCTCTTCTGCAGATTGTTCCCCAGGCTTAGAAAAGGGGCACAGGTGGACAAGAAGCCAAATTCCTTCTATGAAGCCAACATCACTCTAATACTAAAACCAGGCAAGGATGCAACCAAAAAAGAGAACTACAGACCCATCTCATTAATGAACTCAGATGCAAAAATTCTCAACAAAATACTCACAATCCATATACAGACCCACATCAAAAAGATCATTCACCATGATCAAGTTGGATTCATACCAGAGATACAGGGATGGTTCAACATACGAAAATCAGTAAATATCATAAAACACATAAATGGTCTGAAGGACAAAAACCACACCATCATCTCAATCAATGCAGAAAAGGCCTTTGACAAAATCCAGCATCCCTTCAAGATTAAAGTCTTAGAAGGAACTGGACTGGAAGGATCATTCCTCAACATAAAAAAGCCATATATAAGAAACCCACAGCCAGCATCATCCTAAATGTAGAAAAGTTAGAATGATTCCCCATAAAGGTAGGAATCCGACAAGGCTGCCCCTTGTCACCACTCCTCTTCAATATAGTGCTTGAAACACTGGCTAGGGCAATAAGGCAAGATAAGGCAATTAAAGGAATAGTAATTGGAAAAGAGGAAGTAAAACTATCCCTTTTTTCAGAGGATATGATAGTTTACCTAAGGGATGCTAAAAACTCCACAAGAAACCTCCTAGAAACGATTAAAAGTTTCAGTAATGTAGTGGGTTATTACAAAATTAAACAAAAAAATCAGTAGCCTTTCTTTACACCAACAACAAGCAACTTAAGAAGGAATACAAGGAGTCCTTCCCACTCACAATAGCCTCAAAAACAATAAAATACCTAGGAACAAACCTAACCAAAACCACTAAAGATCTCTACAACAAAAATTATAAGCTCCTGAAGAAGGAGATTAAAGAAGACATCAGAAGATGGAAAGACCTCCCATGCACATGGATTGGAAAAAAATAATATAGTAAAAATGTCCATTTTACCCAAATTAATATATAGATTCAACACAATCCCAATTAAAATCCCAAGAACATTCTTCACAGGCTTGGAAAAAAAATTCTTAAATTCATTTGGAACAAAAGACCCCAAATAGCCAAAGAAACCCTGAGCAAAAAGAGCAATACAGGAGGGATTTCTATATCAAACATCAAACTATATTACAGGGCTATAGTCATAAAAACAGCCTGGTACTGGCACAAAAATAGACCAATGTAACAAAACTGAAGATCCAAACTTGAGCACACACAATTTTAGCCACCTCATATTTGACAAGGGGGCCAAAAAGACTCAGTGGAGGAAAGATAGCATCTTCAAAAAATGGTGTTGGCGAAACTGGATCACCACTTGTAGAGAAATAAAATTAAACCCCTACATCTCACCCTGTACAAAAATCAACTCCAAATGGATCAAAGGCTTCAATGTGAAACCCAAAACTCTAAAGGTGATAGAAGAAAAGATTGGCACCAACTTACACGACATAGGTGTAGGAAAAAACTTTCTAAATCAATCAGCAGCTTCCAAGGAAACAAGGTCGACAATTGATAAGTGGGACCTTATTAAACTCAAAAGTTTCTGTATAGCAAAAGAAACAGTAAGGGAAGTGATGAGAAAACCCACAGAGTGGGAGGAAACCTTCACTGCGGATACATCTGACAGAGCATTAACCTCCAGAATATAGAAACTATTCAAAAAACAAAGAAGTAAGAAAACAAATGACTCACTCAAAAGATGGAGTAAAGAGCTGAGCAGAGATTTCACAAGCAAGGAAATAGAGATGGCTGAGAAACATCTTTAAAAATGTTCAACATCTCGGGGCTGGAGAGATGGCCTAGCGGTTAAGAGCGCCGACTGCTCTTGCAGAGGACCCGGGTTCGATCCCCAGCACCCACATGGCGGCTGAGAACCGTCTGTAACTCCAATTCCAGGAGAACTCCAGTTCCAGGGGAATCCGAGACCCTCTTCTGACCTCCGCGGCATTGCACGACACGGGTGCACAGACCTACACGCAAACAGTACATTCATACACATAAATAAAATAAAATAATTAAAAAAAATAAAAATAAAAATAAAAAAATGTGTCTTTCCTTTAAAAAAAAATGTTCAACATCTCAAAAAAAATTTTTTTCAACATCTCTAATAATTAAGGAAATGCAAATTAAAACCACTTTAAGATACTATCTCACCCCGATAAGGCTGGCAAGGATCAAGAAAACAAATGATACTAAATACTGGAAAGGGTGTGGGGAAAGGGAAACACTCATCCACTGCTGGTGGGAATGCAAACTTGTACAACCACTATGGCACGCAGTATGGAGAACCCTTAAAAGACTCAAAATGAGCCTGCTGCCAGACCCAGCCATACCACTTCTGGGAATACATCCACCCGACTCTTCATAACACAGAGGCACATGCACAGCCATGTTCATTGAAGCTCTCTCCACAATAGCAAAGAGCTGAAACCAACCAAAATGCCCCTCAACTGACGAGTGGATAGAGAAAATTTGGTACATCTACACAATGGAGTTCTATGCAGCGGTAAAGAAAGATGACATCATGAAATTTGCAGGTAAATGGATGGAACTGGCAGAAATTATCTTAAGTGAAGTAACACAGTTCCAGAAAAACAAATGACGAATGGTATCCCTCATCTGTGGATGCTAGCACCAATAACCCAGTTGTAAATATTCCATGTGGAGAGTGATGCAAATTGGAAAGAACAACAACAACAGAAAAGACTGCAACAAGAACTGACTGAAACGGTGAATCTGGTGGGGTGGGAGGGTTGGGAGGTGGACACGGGTCTACATTAGATTAAGGTATAGTTAATTGATGTGAGTTTAACAGGTATCCAAATTTGCCCAAACTTTGTCTACATATTATATGGTCTTAGTAAAAGTAAAGACGTCTATATTAAACAACATTGGTTAAAAAGGTTTTAACAAAAAAATGTAACACATTTAAGCTAATTGGAAATATAAATTGTCCACATCAGCTTCACTTATAATTTGTATAACAACAACTTTGGGGTTAATAGATACAAATATTCTCTACAATGTTTTTGTTATACAGTATCAACTTGTAACATTTTCTTCTAAAGGTAGGATAATCTAACTAAAAGAATTAAGTTAGCTTCCCAAGTTAACAACATACAGGAAATGATAAACTGCTTGAGTAAATTTAATGCAGAAAAGTTGGCCCAGCTAAACATTAAAAGGAAGAAAAGCCTCAGACTGCTACAGGAATCAAACATCTCTGTGGATCCTAACTGTAACAACTATTTATAATGTGTCCTAATGAACTTTACCTTTCAGGTACCACAAAGTTTTAATATGAAAGACTTACTTACCTCCCTTTCATAGAACAAAGAAAAACATGATGGTAATGAAGTCATTCCCTAAATGTAAATTAGAGCTGACTGTTATAGAGGTAATCTCTTATAAAAGTGATATACTTGCCTTCTTTAATTGACTGATAGTCATAGGAACTGTGAAAGGTTAATTCTCTTTTCAGAGCCAAACATAATACTAAAGTCTATATAAGCTGGGTAACTGAGTAAAATATATTAATACAGGAGAGCTCTGTTGTCAGAAATGGATTATTCAGCCAAGGAGATATTGGCTAGGGGATCCAAGCCCCCCAAAAAGATAAAAGCTTTTTGCCAGAAAACTGGGATACCTGCAAGAAGAGAGACAGTAAAGCCCTGCTGTTGAAGACCTGGTGCAAGCATGGGAAAGATATATCGAGACCACACCTGCAAGTGTACAGATGGCCTCTGGAATGCCAGAGAGTGTTACCAAAGGCCACTAAATCAACAAAGCATATATTGGTCTCCTTGAGTCAAGCAAGACTCCTCCGTCAACATCAGCTACACATCACCTGCCTGGAAATACTGTGCAGCAGAGGCAGCCAAATGTCTTTATGTCTCAAATCTAATTGGCTATTAGCTCTCTCCTTGGAGGAATAATTCAGGGCTGATGCCACAAGCTTAAGTCCTCTAGTGGTTAGGAGAAGTTATAAGCCACAGTAAGACGTCAGCTTTTACAGAAAAGCTATAGTCCATGGATTAGCATATGTGGTGGTTTGAATTAGAGTGTCCCCCCATAGGCTTTAAGTATTCAGACATTTTGTCTCCAGTTGGTGGCACTGTTCTTGGATGTCTTAGAAGGTGTGGCCATGCTGAAGGAAGTGTGTCATTGGGGGCAGGCTGAGTGAGTTTAACAAGCCTTGTGGTCTCCAGTATCTCTCTCTCTGCTTCCTTTGCTCATTGCGAGATGTGACCCTCGGCTTGCTGCTCCAGCCCCAGCCACCATGCTTCCCCGCCACAATGGACTCTGTTTCCCTGGAACCATCAATTGTAAGCTCAAATAAACTCTTTCTTTTATAAGTTCCTTTGGTCATAGTGTTTTATCACAGCAAAAGAAAAGTGACTAATACAGCATACCTTCCAAACATCTGTATCTATACCAACGTAACCTACCATAATAATTAGTACTGTTTAAATGCCTGTATATCTAACTGCTTATGCTACATCAGTAGAAGAAAAAGGTTATTTTTGGATAAACTGCCAACCCATAAAAGGAAACAGCCTGAATCGATCAGAGTCCAAAATGACATCTCCAAAGAAAGTAGACTGTTCGGCTTCTCACCCACTTGTGTCCCTTTTCTAAAACCTAAGGAACAACCTGCAGAAAATGGGGCATGGTAGAATGTAAGGGCTTTGATTGGGGTGAACTATAAAACTACAGAAACATAGACTGGATTCTTATTTGATCAACATGATAGTACATATAAGCTCCCCCAATTGGACAATGGGGGCCTCGGGTTGTATAAGTTTGGGCTTAGCTACTCGCAAATTTGGTTTTACATGAAGGATGCCTGTATTCATTACTTATGACTTATTATTAAAAACTAAAAATTTAAAAAATTTAAAAAAATTAATAGGGTTGTGAAGAATGTACAAAATGGAATACAGAAAAGACTGAAAGAGGAGCTGGAAAATATAGCACAGTTACAAGAGAGTTACCTAGCATGTTTGAATACCTGGTTTCCATCCTCAGTACTACATACACTTGGTGTTGTTGCACAAGCCTGGAATTCCATCATTCAGGAACTAGAGTAAGAAGGATCAGTAGTTCAAGTTCATTCTGATGACATAATGAGCTTCAGGCAAGATGAAGGACTGTGAGACAGCGAGAGAAGGGGTAGAAGAGAAGTGAAGAGAAGGAGGAAGGAAATCTAAGTCAAGGTAAATTCTCAATGCATTGAGTGTGAAATTTAGAGGTATGGTAGATACAATGAACCTCTGACAGGAAGTAACAATCCCCATGCCTCAGTCCTGAGGCAAGAAATAGAAATTTACCAAATCCATTTCACACCCCTGGGAAGATGCTCTGTGGTTTTCAATTCCTTGATTCTCTTTCCCAGGTCACAGTCACCACTCTTTTTCAAATTGATTGATTGATTGATTACTGACTGATTGATATTTTGTGACTTTCATACAATATATTCTGATCATATTTACTCCCCTTCCCCTATATGCACCCCTCTTATAGCCCCCCTTAACTGTTTTGTGTATTATGGCATATACAGTAAGGTTTATTAAGCCAAGTTTGATAAAACACAGAGAATAAGTGTCTGTGAGGCTCTCAGCCCTAAGTGATACATCTATGCAATGCAACCATCACACCTAAGGCTCAGGGAATGTAGTAGAACATGTGGTGGAAAGAATACTAATACATGTCTCAATTCTTACCATCAAGGCTTTCTCATGCAATGAATGGTAATTAACCCAGACAGCCACCACTGGCCAAACTGCAGACAATAAGAGACTGTAGACTGCTTATCCCTGAATAAGACATCTATGTCAAGTCTTTACCACCCAGGTCTCAGGGACCATTGGGGAAGAGGGGATAGAAAAATCGTAAGAGCCAGAAGTGGTTGATGACCACAAGAAAGCAGAATTTTCCATACAGATGGAAATTTACTCATATAAGCATGTGAGCATACAGAAATGGAAACAGCATGAACAAAATCTCTGAAAGCTCAAACTAGACAAAATTCCCAGCATATAAGTGGGGAATTGGATAAGAAAACCCAACCATAGTTGAGGAACTGTTAGCAACCAATAACTCCTAGGAGAGGGAGAATTGATTTTCTCTAAGCATATGACACTAGATATGTTAAACAGGCTCCTGTGGATGGACATACACTGAAGGACATGCAGAGACACAAACTTGACACAAAAGGCCATTCCTTACTTGTACCGGGGCTCCCTGGTGGAGTGTGTGGTAATGAACTCCTGCAGCTCACTTATCTGCATAGAGTTAACATTGTCCTTGGCAGTTATCAGCACTGCCCTTCAGAAGAAACTATATAATGTTTGACCAAGTGTACCACAGAGTTGGGTGTGATGGCTCAACCAATAATAACAGCATTCAGGAAATAGAGACAGGAGAATTTTATGAATTAGCGACCATCCTTAGTTACACAGTGAGTGTAACTAGACCAGGCTGGGTTACACAGTGAGATTTTTGTCTAAAATAAATAATAATATTAATAAAATAATAATAATAATAAAAATAGGACAAATTGTAGAGTGTAAACAAATCACGCAGATTTTACCCAGTTTGCCACATCACAAGCTGTGGTGGTGGCAGTGACTATGAGGTAGGGGTGATCATTGAAGGGCAGTGTGATAATGGTGCAGATGGCAGCAGGGACACCAAACCCCCATGCAGCCAGAGCTGAGGAAATTGATGACCCTTTCCATATAGTTTCCCATTCCAGTTGGCAGAATGTTTTAATGTGTAAGCCTCGGTGATTTAGTAAAATGTCATGGGGTTGGAGAGATGATTCAGTGGTTAAGAGCACTGGCGGTTCTTGCAGAGGATCTAGGTTCAGTTCCCAGAACCTACACGGCAACTAAGAATCATTCATAAGTCCAGTTCCAAGGAACTTGATGTTCTAGCCTTGGGCGCTGTGGTGGCTTGAATGAGTGTCCCCCATAGGCTTTAAGTATTCAGACATTTGTCTCCAGTTGGTGGCACTGTTCTTGGAGGTCTTAGAAGGTGTGGCCATGCTAGAGGAAGTATGTCACTGGGGGGCAGGCTTAGTGAGTTTAACAAGCCTTGCGGTCTCCAGTTGCTCTCTCTGCTTCCTGTGCTCATTGCGAGATGTGACCCTCGGCTTGCTGCTCCAGCTCCAGCCACCATGCCTCCCACCACAATGGACTCTAATTCCCTGGAACCGTCAATTGTAAGCTCAAAAAAACTCTTCCTTTTATAAGTTCCTTTGGTCATAGTGTTTTATCACAGCAACAGAAAAGTGACTAATACAGGCGCCAATGCCTAGCCTCCACAATCATTATGATATCTGGTGTACTTAACACACATGCAGGCAAAACACACACATAAAAATAATAAAAATAGAGGTTCCGGACCTGGTAGGAACACTTGGAGCAGCCCGACACTGCTCCAGGTAGGTAAGCTTAGGACAGATTGACTTTTGTGGTGCTGGACAATTGATTTTCTGGTCTGTGGCAGAGGGTCTGGTGGCTGGCAGAGGCTAGATTGTAGCCCTAAGCCAGACGGGTCGCCCATCACCCCTCGCAGCCAGAAGGGGTCCTGAGTTTGGGTCTGACTCTGGTGCCTGACTTGCGTGCCCAGGTGGGGGCTAAGCCAGGCATTCCCCCTACCCCCACCAACAACTGGAATAGACGAAGAGAGAGTATCCAGTGGATTGGATTAGGAGAACTCTCAGAAGAGGAAAGGAAGAGTGATTTAGACTTCCAATATCCAATCTATAAACAAAAGTGAAAGCCTGAAAACCTAGACAAGTCAACACTCCATAAACAAGGAGGGGGAAAAGAAGAAAAAAAAGCATAGGAAGGAGGTAAGCAAAACAAAACAAGCTTTCAGCCTTCAACACACTGAAAAGGCATTTGTGATTTGAATCACAAAACGGAAATCCACATGCCAGGGACACGACGAAGAGACAACATGGGAAAGGTGCAGGATAATGCCACACCAAGCTCTACCAATCCTGTAGGAGATAGGTACAATGGGATCCCCCTGGAGGTGAGCCCAGAAACAGACCTTAGAGGAATAATTGCAGACCTATGCAGAGAAATTAAAGAGGGGGGGGGAAGAGGAAGGAAGGGGGGGGAGGGAAAAAAGAAAAAAGGAGAGAGAGAAGGACCAGGGAACGAAAGGGGAAGAGAAAAGGAGAGGGGGGGGGGAGGCAGAGGGGGAGGGGGGGGGGCGAAGAGGGGCGGGAAAACAAAAAGAAAAAGGGAACAAGGGCGGGGACGGGGAGGACAGGGAAAAGAGGAAGCGGAAAAGGGGGACGGACCAAAGAAGGAGAAGGCGGAGGCCAGGCAGAAAGCGGTAAAGAGCAAGTGGGTGTATGGGAAAATGTAGTAGCAGGTGCGAACCGGCCCAAGCGGAGACAAAAGAAGAGGAGTTTCATGGCTTATGAGTGAATTGTTTAGATTTGGTTAAATTTAGGTGTAGGGTTTGGTGGAAATTGGTAGAAAATGGAACCAATCCCAGATTATAAAATGTTAAGTGGTCCTAGTTTAATTTGTATTGGGTTAAGGGATACAAATGGCCTATATATTTTTCTGAAGAACACAATATCACATTATAAAACTTTTCTTTACTTGTAGACAAGTTAAAGAACAAGCTGAAATTTCCTTCCCAAATAAGAGCATACAGTCAATGAGAACCAGTTTGGGTAAAGGTAATGAAAGCTTAGGCCTTGGCTCCTGCTTAGGGGTATGTGTAAAAAAAATTAGGCATCTATGGTCAAAACAAAGAAACCTAAAAAAAGAGTGGGGGTACTATCCTTTCTGGATACAAATGGAAAACTATCGGTGTGTCAATCCTATGGAAGAAATTTTCAATTTTTGTGATCTTGAAAATAACAATGAGAGGAGAATTTTAAGTTCCCACAGGCAAAAATCACCAATCTAAATGCTGAAAACAGACAACTGGCTGTGCAGGATAAACTTGGGAGTGCCAGCAGAGAGGTTGGACCCATCTGAACATTAATAATGCAGGAACATCAGCTGCCTAGACCCGGGTCACTGAGCATCTCTCTGTATTCTATTTGTGATAACTGTTATAATGGACCCTAATGCTGAGAACCCTTCCCACCACACCTCTCCCTTTTTTTTTCTTTTTTTTTTTTTTTTTGTTTTGAAAAAAGAAACAGGATGGTAATGGAAACCACTCCAAACTGTAAACTAGTGCCAATTGTTACAGTGGTAAGTTCCTATAAAACAGGCACAACGTATTAACTGATTGATAACACAGGTTGATAATTGATAAAACAGGCGTAGGAAAACTGTGAAAGGATATTTCTTGTCTCTATCTAGAGCCAAATTCAATAGTAAAGTGTTTTTTTTTTTTTTTTTTTTAAATTTTATATTACTACAGGAAAGCTCGGACAGCAGCAATGAATTATTCTGCCGAGGAGATGTTTGGCTAGGGATTCAAACCTGCCCCCCAAATTATAAAGGCCTTTTGGCCTATACTGGGGATATAGGCAAGGAGAAAGGCAGTAAGTTCCCTGTTGTCCGCGAAGACCTGGTGTGAGCATGAAAATGTTATGAGACGTCACTTGTAGCATACAACTGGCCTCTGAAAAGCAGAGAGTGTTACAAGGCCACTAAATCAAACAAGCATATTGGTCTCCCTGAGCAAGCAAGACTCCGTCGAAAACCAGCTACAACCTCACACGCCTGGAATACGTGCAGCAGGGGCAGCCAATGTCTTATGAATCTCCCAAATCTAATTTGGCTTTAGCTTTCCTTGGAGAAGAAAATTCAGCAGTGATGTCCACAAGCTTAAGTCCTGCTGTGTGTAGAGAGTGTATAAAAGCCACAGTAAGAACTTGTCACTCTTTACAGAAGCCATAACCCAGCGGATTAGCATATCATCCAAGCATCTTTGTCTAGGCTCACAGCTTAGCTTGACATCAATAAGTGTACTGCTTAAATGCCTGTACATCCATAAATGCTTAAATTGCTTGTGCTTTGTTAATGACTAAAAAGGTATCACTGAGAAAGCTGTCAACCGTGAAGGGAACAAACTGAACAGACTTTGTAGTCCAAAATGACAACTCCAAAGAAATTAAGACTGTTTTCTTACTCACCCACTTCTGTCCCCTGTCCCAAAAGCCCGGGTAACAAACTGCGGAAGAGAGGCAATGTTATATTGTAAGAGACTGTGGATAGATAGGGTGTGGAAATCATGAGAACCTGGCAGGAATATGGATTGGACTCTNACAGAAAGAAAGAATTCACAGAACTAAGGAAGAGATGACAAACTCCAGAAGAACAGAGAACTAGAGAGAGAAAAAAAACAAACACCTTAGGAAGTAGAAACACTGAAAAGGAAACCACACCAACAAAGTTAAGCGAGGACACCAAGAAAGAGAATTGAGAAACTCAAAGGGAAACATGGATATATTAAAGAAATCACAGATGAAATGAAAAGGAATAGAACACTCATCCAATCAATGAAGAAAGGCAAAGAAAAAGCATCAGAACAAAATGAGGAAGCAGAACAAAGAATAACCAGATCTGGGAAGATAACAACAGGAACTAAAAAACTCAAAATAAAGATTATGAAAAGCATTAAAAGATACACAAAACGTGGATACACCAGGAATATGGGACCTATGAAAAGATCAAACCGTCCACATCATAGGAATAGAGGAAGGAGAAAGAATCTCAACGGAATAGTATTGAGCATATCTCAACACAATAATAGATGAAAACTTCCCCAAACTAAAATTAGACAACCATCTTCAAATACAAGAAGCACATAGGATCTTCCAACATGAACAAGATCAGAAAAAGAAACTTCCCCACGCCATATCATTCCGTCAAAATTGCTAGATGCCCAAAACAAAAAGATAAAATTCTAAGGGCCACAAAAGAAAAACAAAGTCACATTACAAAGGGAAAATCCCATACAAGAATCACACTGACTTCTCAGCCACAAACCATGAAAGCAAGAAGAGCATGGCAGCACTTTCCGTGTTAAGACTATGGATGCCAACCCAGATACTTTACCCAGCAAAAATGTATGATTACACACGTTGAAGGGGAAAAGAAATCTTCCATGACATAAACCAAGATGAAGAGAATACATTTCTCGGAAAACAACTCTCCAAGAAATACTTAAGCAATACATAAGGGCAGACAGGGAGGAGCAACTATCCTCACAAGACCTAGGAAAAGAAACTAATAAACGTAAACAAAAAAAAAAATAGAGTAGAACAGAAAAAAAGTCCAAATGGTAATAAGGTGAAAAGGAAGAAAGCAATCCATCTTCAATTATAAACTTAATAATTAATGGGTGACTCTCTCAATCAAAGCCATAGGACTGGGAAATGGATTAGGAAACAAAAATCCATCTTATGCGCTGTCTACTAAGAACCCATCTCAATTTCAAGGACAGGCACCAACTTAAGGTGAAGGATGGAAGAAAAATGTTCGCAAGCGAAATGGTACCAACAAGAAAGCAGGTGTTGCTATTCTATCATAGACAAAATAGAGCTTCGAAGGCAAAAGAAATCAAAAGAGACAAAAGAGGGCCACTACATCTTTATTAAAGGAACAACTATGATGAACGCATCTCCACAATCATGAATACTATACCACCAGCCCAAAGCGCCGGTGCAGCTCCAAACTTTTAAAGACAACTTCTTCAGGATTCAGGCTCAATTACATCCCATCACGCTAATAGTAGGGACTGTCAATACCTCCACTACAGTCCTTTAGCCAGATGAAAAGGACAAAGGAATAACAAAAGAGACCATCTGAGACTGAATGATACAATAGCACCAAATGGATCTCACAAGACAATCTACGAATACTTTCGACCCAAAGACCAGAGAATACACTTTCTACTCAGCATCCACCATTGGAACATACTCACAAATAGACACATATACTGTGATTCACAGGGAAAAACTCACAAATACAAAAAGATTTAAATAATGTCTCTTGCATTTTTATCAGACACAGTGCAATAAAATTCAATGATCACCTAGGAATAAGCCCTACAACCTACAAGAACCAATTGGGAGACTATAACAAAACTACTGCGTGAACTAAGCGACGTAATTGGGTCAAGAGGAAGAAATAAATGAAAGAAATAAAATGTTCCCTGGAACTGAATGACAATGATAATCACACAGCAGACAACCTATGGGGACACTTTAAAGGCATCCTAAGCAGGGAAGTTTTATAGCTCTAAGTGCCTACATTAAAAAAACAGAAAAGAAGCACAAGTGAATGATCTCAACACACGCAGTTAAAGTACTTGAGAGACAAAAAACAATGAACCTAAATGGCACGCAGCACAGAAGCAAATAACAAAAATCGGCAGCAGAGATCAATGAAATAGAAACAATGAAAACCATACAACAAATCAATGAAGTCCAAAAAGTTGGTTCTTTGAGAAGAATGAATAAGATAGAACAGACCTCTAGCCCATGTATAAAGAGAAAGAAGGAACAACTCCAAATCAATAAGAATCTGTGATGTAAGGGAAATATCACAACAGACAATGAAATATCCACCAGACAACCATAAGGGATTCTTCAAAAACCATACACTCTACTAATTTGAAAACCTAGAATAAATGGAATGATATCTGAAATCTGGGAATCACAAAGCTCGACCAAGAAGAGATCAACAGCCTACAATAGTCAATAACATATGAAGAATTGAATGAGCTGTAATAACAGCCTCCCAACCAAAAAATTGCCCAGGCCCAGATTGTTTCACAGTTGCAGAATTTCTACTAAAATATTTCAAAAAGACTTACAACCATTACCACAAGTTGTTTAGGGAAGGATGACAACACGGAGGGACTTCTCCCAGGATCCTTCTATGAAGGCCATGCATCACGCCTACTACCAAAACCAGGAAGAATTCCAACAAAAAGGAGAACTATAGACCATCTCCCTAATGAATCACAGATCCAAAATTCTAATAGGATACTGGCAGAATCGCATACAGACCCACATCAAGAAGATCATCCATCATCATGACCAGTTGGATTATGCATACCAGAGACTGCCTCAGGGATGGGTTCAACATATGAAATCAATAAATATCAATCAAACAATAGAATGGACTGAATTGACAAACAACCACACCATCATCTCAATTGATCTGAAGAACAGCTATGACAAAATTCAAACTCCCATCATCGGTTAACAGTCCTGGAAAGGAATTTGGATTGGAGGGATCAATTCCTTAATGTAATACAAAGCCATATACAAAAACCCAAGCCAACATCATCCTAAATGGAGAAAGACAGCAGCATTCCCCTTAATGGGTAGGAACTGGCAGGGCTCCCCCTGTCACCACTCCTCATTAAATATAGTTGCTTGAAGCCCCTGCTAGGGCACATGTCCTAGTTTGTCTTCTTATTGCTGTGGACAACACTCTGACCACACCAACTTGGGGGAGAGAGGTTTATTCCAGCTTACATCTCCCAGGTCACAGTTCATCACTAGACTTAGGGAGCCCCTAAGGCAGGAACTCAGGGCAGGGAACCTGGAGGCAGGGAGCTGAAGCACAGGCCATGGAGGGGTGCTGTTCACTGGCTTGCTCTCTTACTGTCTTGCTTGCTTCAGCCTGCCTTTATACCATACACAACAAAACCTGCCCAGGGTGGCAGTACTAATTGTGGGCTGGGCCCTCCCACATGCTTGACCATCAAGACAATACTCCAAGATGTGGCCACAGGCCAATCCAATGGAGCCAATTCCCCAACTGAGGCTCCCTCAACCCAGATGTGTGAAGTTGACACTAAAGCTATCCAGTACAATTGACCCTTTGCCAACTTGACACACAAAAACACCATCACTGTTAAAACCACCACCTTTCCAGTTTCTTATCCCCAAAGTATGATGCTAACAATCACAACCTAAGACGTACAACCTTAAAATCCCACAGTCCTTAAATGTCCAAACACTTAAAAGTCACAGTCTCTTAAAAGTCTCTTAATTGTGGGATGCTGTAAAATCCAAAAACAAGTTACTGTCCTTTATTTCCAAAGGAAGAATCAGGCATCTCAAACAAAACTAAGTTCCCAGCAAAAAAAAAAAAAAAAAAAAACTAGCTCCAAGGGCTGGACACCTGGGATTCACTCAATGATCTTCTGGGCTCCAAAGGGCTCGGCACCTCCCCCCTCTCTGACTCTGCCATCCGTTGCACACTCATCTCGCAGCCCAGGCCGACTCCATTCTACACCTACCGCTGCTCTTGGTGGTTGTCCCACGGTCCCGGCATCTCAAAAAGCTGGGGGTCGCTACTGAAACTGGGGCAGCACTTTCACCAATTCTTTTTTTCCTTTGGGGACCCCTCCTTTTTTTTTCCTGGTGCAAAAGCCTCTTTCTCTCAATGACCTCTGCAATCCTGGGTCTTCACAGCAACCGAGGTGCACTTCCACCATGGTCTTTCCTGACCTCTCACAGTGCCCAACCTCGGCTGCGCTCTTGTGACCCCCTCAAATTTCACACCAGAACCATATAGGAGACTCTACACGTTACCAAGTCCTGCATCTGGCTCGAGATGGAGGCTCAGGCCCTTTCTTGGTCACAGCTTCTGTGTGCTGATTGATCAACATGCCTGTGCATACAAGCTTCTCCACCTGGACTATGGGAACCTTGGGTTGTTCAAAATTTGGACATAGATACTTGCAAAATGCACCAATTACTTAATTGTATGACATACTGAGTAACATCATTGTTATCTGCAAACAACTGTGTCATTGTATTGTAGAATCCCTTAAAAAAATTAAAAAATAAATAAATAAAAATAAAATGCTCTATAAATGAAAAAAAAATAAAAGTGATATAGTTGCCTTTTTTTTTTTTTTCTTTTTTTCTTTTCAAGACAGGGTCTCCCTGTAATCCCAGCTGTCCTGGAACTCACTCTGTAGACCAGGCTGGCCTTGAACTCACAATGATCTGCCTGCCTCTGCCTCCCAAGTGCTAGGATTAAAGGCGTGCGCCACCATGCCCGGCTATAGTTGCCTTCTTTAATTGACTGATAGTCATAGGAACTGTGAAAGAATAATTCTCTATTCAGAGCCAAATATAATACTAAAGTCTATATTAGCTGGGTAATTGAGTAAAATATATTAATACAGAAGAGCTCTTTTATTAGAAATGGATTATTCAGCCAAGGAGATGTTGGCTAGGGGATCCATGCCCCCCAAAAGATAAAGGCTTTTTGCCAGAAAACTGGGGTACCTGCAAGAAGAGAGGCGGTAAGGCCCTGCTGTCGAAGACCTGGTGTAAGCACGGGAAAGATATATTGAGACCACACCTGCAAGTGTACAGATGGCTTCTCAAATGCCAGAGAGTGTTACCAAAGGCCACTAAATCAACAAAGCAAATATTGGTCTCCTTGAGTCAAGCAAGACTCCTCCGTCAGCACCAGCTACACCTCACCTGCCTGGAAACAGTGTGCAGCAGTGGCAGCCAAATGTCTTTATATCCCAAATCTAATTGGCTATTAGCTCTCTCCTTGGAGGAATAATTCAGGGCTGATGCCACAAGCTTAAGTCCTCTAGTGGTTAGGAGATGTTATAAGCCACAGTAAGACCTTGTCAGCTTTTACAGAAAAGCTATAGTCCACGGATTAGCATACCATCCAAACATCTGTATCTATACCAACATAACCTAATATAATAATTAGTACTGTTTAAATGCCTGTATATCTAACTGCTTATGCTACATCAGTAGGAGTAAAAGGTTATCTTGGGATAAACTGCCAACCCATGAAAGGAAAGCCTGAACTGATGATCAGAGTCCAAAATGACATCTTCAAAAAAAGTAGGCTGTTCAGCTTCTTGCCCACTTGTGTCCCTTTTCTAAAGCCTAGGGAACAACCTGTGGAAAAGGAGGCATGGTAGAATGTAAGAGCTGCGATTGGGGTGAACTACGAAACTATAGAAACATAGACTGGACTCTTATTTGACCAACATGATAGTACATATAAGTTCCCCCAGCTGGACAATGGGGTCCTCGGTTATATAAGTTTGGGCATAGCTACTTGTAAATTGGTTTTACATGAAGGATGCCTGTATTCATTACTTATGACCTATTATTAAAAAATAAAAAATAAAAAAATAAAAAAAATGGCAGATTCACAGAACATGCTAGACAGCTTCTTTATCTTTTAAAGATAATCGAGAATTGTAATCAAACAAGTAAATGAGAAATTTGCTTTATCAAAGCTGAAATCCAAACTGAATAAAATTTTACCCTAAAATTTATGTCATCCAAATATTGGAATAAAAGTCAGGATCAAGACATTCTTTTCTCAACTTTGAATTTTGTATATATTCAAAACCTATATAATAGCAATAAGGTGAAGCTCTTGTTCAAATAAATGTTTAATAAAGCAGTGTTCCCTCACCATCAGGCTTAAATCAAACTTTCATCCATTTCACTCGATGGTAGAAGTCATTTAGAAGCCTAATCAAAGGTTAACTTTGTTTCATGTCAAGAAGCAGACAAGTGTGCAAAATCTGGTATTTAGGAGGCATGACAGTGCTTCTGTCTTCTTGCACTCAGACTTTTTTAAATTAAAAATTTCTGTCTTTAGTTGTATTTGCTTTTGAAACAGGTTTTCACAATATATTGCAGGCTGGCCTGGTATCTCTCATTAAACCCAGGCTGGCCTCAAACTCATAGCAATACCCCACCTCATTCTCCTGAATGCTGCCATTACAAACACATACCACTACACTTGCCAAAAACATATATTTTAACAATAGGATATATAGAATAAAATGTATGTTTAAAACCAACTGAAAACTGGGAAAGGGAGAATGGATGAGATTATGTAACATTTTAAATATCTTTAATATTTAATATTAATATTTATTAATATTCTAATGTTATTCTCTGTATAGTGTGATATAAAGCAAGGATATGCTTGCTGCCCTAGAAAAGCCTAGATCCTTAGTGTGGGAGGAAGAAGAAACAAAAGTAATATGTATGAAGATAAGATGTCCAGGAAACAAAACAGCAGATACTGAAGAGGATTCTAGGTAAAAGAACCTTCAACACTGTTGATAGAAATGTATATTAGTTCAGCTAGTATAGAAATGACTATGAAGATTTCTCAAAAATCTTAAATGGAACTATGATTTGATCCAGCAGAATTGCTCCTGGCCATATTTCCAAAGGAACTGAGGGAAGCACACATGAGACACCTTCACACCCATTGTTATTGCTGCTCATTCACAATAGCTAAGTTACAGAATCAGTCTCCATGCCCCTCAGTAAATAAGTAAAGAAAATGTGGAATCATATATGCCACAGGTTTAAGCAACAATAAAATCATCACATTTGCAGGGAAATGGATGGAACTGGAGATAATCATGTTCAAAGATGTTACAGATGTTACAGACTCAGAAAAACAAATATTTTATGTTTTTTTTCTGATATGTAGTAAGGAGACCAATGAGAGGAGGGTGTGACAACAGGGGTGTGGTATGACCAAGGAACCTTATGCACTCTAGAAATAGTGACTAACCTAGTGGCAATTTGTACTTGTACTTCTTTTGACCAAATTGTGTCACAAAACGTGAAGGTTTATTGCAGAAATGACCAATTCTACATATAACACTTGAACTGGTAAGTTTGGAAATCCTGTTATACCAAGCAGCTGGACAATACGGAGAAAATACTATTCATTTATTTTTGTTTGTTCTCAAAGCCAGGACCTCATACTCTACCAGTGAGCATTACCTCCCACATTAGTACTGCATTTTTATTGAATATTCAGATTATTGTTAGGTGCATTTGCTTTATATTCTGAATCTTTGGATGCACCTTCAAGAAAACATAGGCAATAGAATTTTTGCTGTAGCAACTTATTTCCTTATGACTGAGAAATTATTAGTCAAACATATACTGAAAGTATAAAAATTAAAGAAAAAGTTTAATTCAACTGAACGGGGGCAGGATTTTTTAGAACAGGTTGCTTAGAAACTAACTTATTCTGCATGACTTCTGTACTTTATGCTTGGCTTGCTTTTAGAGAATAGAAATTGTTACAGGTGGTTACCACCCATAAGCTTGGGAACTTAAACTTTTTACCCCTGGATATGATTTTTTCCTATATAAATGCATCCCAATTGTAGCTTGGGGCTATATAGCGACTGAATGTCCATGGTGTAGTCGGTAGCTGACTAAAGACTTTCTATTGGCTTCATTGTGGCTGGAGTGGTCTTTTCTAATGAAGTTAACCCATTAAACCATATCATCATATTTAAATGTACTTTCGGGGGAAAGATTGGGCTTACTATTCTAAGTTTGCTTTCTGCTGCTGTGATAAATACCATGACCAAAAGCAACTTGGGGAAGAAAGGGTTTATTTCATCTTATAACACCCAGGTCACATCATTGAGGGAAGTCAGGACAGGAACTTAAGTCAAGAATGTGGAGGTAGGAACTGAAGTGGAGACCTTGGGGGGATGTCGCTTACTGGCTTGCCTTTCCAGGCTTGCTCACCTACCTCTCTTATACAACCAGGCCTACTTGCCTAGGGATGGCACTACCCACAGTAGGTTGGATCCTCCTACATCCATTATCAATCAATAAATACCCCGCAGGCCAATTTGATCTAGGTAATTCTTCAATTGAGGGTCACTCTTCCCAGATGACTCTGGTTTGTATAGTACTCACAACAACTAACCAGTACATTTACAAATATTTCATTTATCTACAATTTTAACTAATATATTTGGAGGAAATAAATGCTGTTTCTACCACATCAGATAACAATTACAAATAGTTGTTACCTAGCTTCTCAGCAACTGGCTATAAGCCAGGAGCCTCTATGGCCACCTCTTTGGATTGAATTAAGTTGCTTAGTGACTCACAAAAGATGAGGGAAACATTTATATTTGCTAGATTATTATCTGAATAAGAGGTATGATAAAGAATGCAAATGAGCAGACAGATGGAAAAGATGCAGAAGAAGGCCTTCGGAAGTGTACTAATTACCCATGTGGTCTCAGCACTGCCACCATGCAGGCATCTCCATGTGTTGAACAACAGCATGTCTCTGAACTCTGTCCTGGTGGGTTTTTAGTGGAGGCTCATTAAGTAGGTATGGTATAATATATCATTGGGCATTGAAGACAAAATCAGACTTTGGCTATTTTTCCTTCTTTGAAGGTCAGAGGATGAGACTGAAAGATCCAGTCTCCAGTTCAAGGCAGTTTTCTTGGCAACCACTTTTCTTACAGCAGTTCTCCATGATCCCAGAAAGTACCTCAGTAATCCAAATACTGTTGCCAGGAAGTGCCAAGGGATGCAGGAGCATCCTGGGTAAGGAACTGGAGCCAAAGGCCAAATGTTAGAACGAAGTTTATACTTGTGCCCCTGTCCATGAGGGTTTGAGTCAGGATTTGGGTGCAAAGGTTAATCCATTTCTGCTCTAGTCTCTCTTTGATTGCTGAGATAAAATACTCGACCAATACCGACTAGGGGAGGAAAGGGTTTATCTGCCTGACACCTCCTGGGCCACAGTTCATCACTCAGGGAGCTCAAGGTAGGAACTCAGGCCAGGAACCTGGAGGCAGGAGCTGAAGCACAGGCCATGGAGGAATGCTCCTTACTGGCTTACTCCTCTGGACCATGTCAGCCTGCTTCTAATACAGTACAGAACCACCTACCCAGGGGTAGCACCACTCATAGTGGGCTGGCTTCTCCCTCATCATTCAACAATCAAGATAATACTCCACAGATGTGGCCACTGGTGAGTCCAACGGAGGAAATTCCCCAACCAAGGCTCCCTTAACCCAGGTGTATCAAGTTGACATTAAAGCTATCTAACACATGTATTGTAATATCACCTATTCCCCCCCTTTTGTGTGTGTGTGTGTGTGTGTGTGTGTGTGTGTGTGTGTGTGTGTCTGAATGAAACCTGTGATGGCTAATCCTGAGTATCAATTTGACTGGAGCTGGGATTAACTAAAATGAGAAAGAACTTCAGATTGATTATTTGAAGCTAGAAGACCCTCCCTAAATGTTTGCTTTACCTTCTGATGGCAGACAGTATAAAAGCCCATGGCAGAGGCAGCCCTTCCTATTTGGTTGCTTGCCTTCTCTCTGTCTGGTGAGTTAATCTTGCTGTTGTGACCAACTCCTCAGATTCCAGCATAGACTGAAGACTAGCAGATTGCCTGTAATACAGCAGGACTTCAGTGCCAGGTTGGGAGTACTGAGACATCCAGCCTTGGGGATTGACCAACTATAGGATTCTCAGCCTCTCCAGTGTGGTACAGCCATTGTTGAACTACTCAAACCCTATCCTGTGAGCTAATCTAATGTAGTCATATATCTACACATATATGTATATGTATATATATTCATTCTACCTTTCTGTTTCTTTAGAAAACCTTGACTAATACAAAACCTTAAAGTGTCTTTTTAAATCACTTTATTTTTTAATTTTTAATTTTTTTTATTTATTACTTTTATGTGTATGAGTGTACTGTCTGCATGTAAGTTTGTGCATCCATGTCATGCAATGCTGCAGAGGTCAGAAGAAGGCATCGGATTTCCCTGGAACTGGAGTCAAAGATGGTTCTTAACCACCATGTGGGTGCTGGGAATCGAACCCAGGTCCTCTGTAAGAGCAGTTGGTGCTCTAAACGCTTGAGCCATCTCTCCAGCCCCTAAATCACTTTAAATACTAAGAAAGTTGATAAACTAAAATAAAAGCCAAGTCTGGAGGCACATACCTGTATTCTTAGCCCTCAGTATGCTGAGACAGTGGATTGTCATGAGTTCAAGGATATGCCAGGCTACATGGCAAGTGCCAGGTTGCCAGGGCTACATACAAGACTTTCAAAACAAAATAGCAACAACACAACACCTCCCCCAATTAAACTAAATTAATTACAATGCCAAATCTGCCTAATTTTTCTTACAATTAATTGAAAACTGAGAAAAATGAGCTATTCCTAATTATGTCTCTAAATGGGTCAAACATTGAATGTAACAAAATCTGCAAAGTGAATCAGAAAGGCATTTGCTCTGACAAACTGGTCTACTTTTCCTATTCATCTACTTTCAGTATTGAGAACAATAAGGTAAGCAAGACCCGAGATTTGGTTTAGATATTTTTTCCTGGAAATTACTGACTACATTTGAGAATAAACAGAAAACTACTTCCCTGTGAAACCACATGTGACACATACTTAAGTGTGTTTCATAACCTGCTGTGGGGTGGGAGATCTCTAAAATGCATACCTTCATATTGAGGTCTCCTCTTGAGGCCATAGTCATTCTAGGGTTTGAAGGAGACTCATTTAAGTGACTCCTAAGTACCTGAGGATGACATTTAGCTCATGATTGTTGGAACAAAGGAATCCGATGGAAGGAGTTTGGTGTGTATATACTGAAGTTTTCTTTAAAGGAAGTAATTTCTAACAGCATCTGAGCTCCAACAGTCTCTTATTAATATTTTCAGGATATTCCCCAATAGAAGACTTCAAATTTTGTCTAATATATATACATATATTTGTTTGTTTTCTAGACAACAGCACTTGCTTTCTTGAACACTCATGTACATCATGGCTGAGAATGCGTGGTTATATTTCTTGTCTCTTATAATTACTGACATCTCTATTTCATGTAATATTTTGAACTTAATACCGTGTTCTCTTTGTGTATGAGAGACTTGTACTACTTCATGTTGCTTTTCACACTTTCACCTATTTCTTCAGATTTATCTGGCATATTGAACTAATTAGGATAGTTTCAAAATATGCTTTGGGGGAAGAATTCAGAAGCTTTTTATTTATTATTTTCAAAAAAATTATTTGAATTTCATGCATTTCATATAATACATCTCAGTCATGTCTTGATCCCTCCCCCATCTGCACTACTCCATAGCTCATCTACCAGATTTCATGCATTCTGTCATACATATATATTAAAGCCTATCGAGTAAAGTTTGTGTACCCAGATGTCCATTGGCATGAGTTCATGCACAGGAGCCTGTTCAGACCGTCTACAATCATTCCCTCAAAGATCAACTTTCCCTCACCCAGCAGTGATTAACTGCCAATAGGTCCTAGGCTAAGTTTGTCCCTCCTATAAGTTTCCCCAGTTCTATGCTGGGTTTTATCTGGTTGAGTTTTCATGAGTCTTGTGCATGCTGTTTTCATTGATGTAAGTTCTTATGAGCAAGTTCCCAAAGCCTGTAAGTCTTTTCCTATGGACATGTTCCAGCCCTGGCTCTTACAATCTTTTCACGCCCTCTTCTGCAATGATCCCTGAGCCTTGGGCTGGTGACATGGACACATACTGTGCAGTCTTGTACTCTCTATACTTTGGCCAGTTGTGATATTCTTGTTCATGGCCCTTTGTTGCATAAGGAGGAGTTCACTGATGAGAGTTGCACTGATTAGATGCGTTAGTATTCCCTCTACCCCCTGCTCCATTGTTTTGTGAGCCTATGTAAGGATGTTCCATTGTAGATGTGTCATCTATGGCCAGGCCTCTCAGACATTTATTCTCTGTGTGCGACCAGTTGTGAAACTCTGTAGTAGTCTCCATCTGATGCAAAAGAGGTTTCTTTGATCAGTGATGACTATTATATTTGTCTGTAAATAGAATAATTCATATTTAGCATATAGCAAGAAATTGTTTGTTTAGAGATGTGACAGATGCAGGCTTTTCTCTAGGATCTGTGACTTCTCCAGCTAGTTCTCATAGTTTTGTAGGACAATATTCAAGGGAGAAAATAAGTCAATGGTTCAACCCAGTTGTAAAGCCTAATAACCACAGCAATGACAGGCACAGCTAATTATATTGTTGCAGTAGTGGCACTTTTATCTTGTGAGTGATCAACAGCTATATAATTAGACTTAAAGCCTGCTCAGTGGGTGGGGACTCAGGTGAGGTATTGTAAACACAGCCAAATAGACATGGCTGGACAGGTCAGAACTATGCTTCAATATGCTGTTGGACATTGCTTTCTACTAACTGTAGATGCAGTGTCGTCAGTTGCCTCCTGCTCCTGCTGCCATGCCATTCCTATAGTAGACTGACTCCCCTTAAACTCTCAGATAAAATATAGCCTCCCTTGTTAAGCTGTATTTTTACTAGGCATTTTGTATGCAACAAGAAAAATAATTACTACTGGTAAGGAAAATTGGAGCATTTGCTGCCATAATCTGACTATGTAATGTTTTGACCATTGGAATTAGTTTGCAGGAGGGGCTCACAGTTAAGAGATTGCCTTTACCCTTAAAGGAACTTTGGCTTCTGAATAGTGTCGGGACTATTCAAGACTATTCAGACTTTTGAAATTGTACCAACTGCATTTGGATTATGTTATGGCCATGAGTCTGTGGGGCAGAGTGTGGAATGTTGTAGTTTGAATGAAAAAGTTCACCATGGATTGATGTGTTTGAATGCTTGTCTCCAGCCAACGATGCTATTTGGAAAGGTTGTGGAACCTTTAGGAGGTGGGGCCATTGTGTCACTGAGGACAGGCCTTGAGCTTTTTAGTCCAGCCCCACTTCCTGTCCACTCTGCTTCTTCTCTACGAATGAAACACAGCAGCTGCCTCCCTCTCCTGATGCCATCCATTTCCCATGGACTGTAACTTATTTTGAACTGAAATAAACTCCTTCTATTAGAAAAAAATGTTTTCAGAAGTCTCTGGGACTTCCCTGACCAACAAGTAGAAGGGATGTAGCCTATGTATGACCATGGGCTTTTTGTTTGAAAACCTATGGCTTTTGGGAGAAGCATTATCCCCTCCTGTACAATAACTCCAATTAAACTCTAGTCAAGAATTATTGGCAACTGATTATGCTGCGTGAGGGAGAGCTGATCTTAATGGGAAGAACTCTACATAGAATGAATAGACACCATGGATGAACTTGCACTAAATTCTGGGGAGGAGGTACAGGAGGTTGTCAGTGGGGAAGGGGGTATAATGGTGATTAAGATTAAGATGTTCTGTTTGAAAGACACAAAAAAATTGAATAAAAATTTACAGAAACTTGTACAAATATATATAATTATCTATCTCTCTCTCTCTCTCTCTCTCTCTCTCTATATATATATATATATATATATATATATATAATTTTCAACATCATTAGTATTAGTTATCCCACCCGCCCCTTCTTCTGTTCTGCCAACCTAATACCTTGCCCACTTAAACCTTCCCCCTTTTTTCAACCTTTCCCCTTCAGACCACCTGTGTTCTATTCTCTCCTTCACTTAAGTTCTTTCTCTTCCACACAATGGCACCTTTAGGGCTCCCTGGAATTTATAAGCACTCCATGTTAAAACCACAAATCTAAAGAATAAATAAGCCAATAAGAAGCATTCCTCCATGACCTGTGTCTTAGCTCCTGCCTCCAGGTTCCTGCCCTGAGCTCCTACCCTGGGATCCCTGAGTGATGAACTATGACCTGGGAGATGTGAGCTGAATGAACCCTTTCCTCCACAAGTTGGTGTCGGTCAGAGTGTTTTGTCACAGCAATTGAAGAGAAACTAGAACAGAAATTGGTACCAGAGAGTGGGCTATTGCTGTGACAGACCTAACCTTGGTGTTTGGGGGGAGGATTGTGGAAGAGTTTGGAACTTTGGGCTAGAAAAATCATTATCTAAAGTCCATTGCTGTGGAACTTGGAACAGTTATGCTGAAAGAGTTGTAGACGATGGAGGCCTGACTTGTGAAGCTTCAAGGGGAAGCAGAGACCATCAAGGCTGTTTGCATGATATTTTTAATTGAGAATCTGTGGGTTCTGGTCAGCTGGGGCTGAAGAATCATCTGTAAGTAGCAAGAGGCCAGAACCTGAAGTGAAACCTTTGTTGTAATGGGACAATTGATGCTGGTTAGCTGGGGCTGAAAAATCAGTTGTAAGTGATCAGCATCAGTGTGGTGAAACCCTCTGGGAAGAATTTCCTCAGGGTCAGCACACAGAAGCTATGGTTCAGAGGGGGCCTGAGCCTCCATCTCAAGATGGAAGCAGGGCTTGGTAGTGTGTAAGAGTCTCCTCTGTGGTTCTGGTGTTGAAATGTGAAGGGGTCACAGAGAGCAGCTAAGGCTTGGCACTGCGAAAGGGCAGGAAAGGCCATTGGTGAAAGTGCACCTTGGTTGTAGTGAAGACTCCAGACTTGCACGGGTCAGGAAGAGAAGCTGAGGCTTTGCACCAGGAGAAGTCAGAAGAGACTATTGCTGAAGGTGCTGCCTCAGTTTCAGTGGAGACTCCAGCTTTGTGGAGATGCCAGGACCATAGGACAACCACCAAGAGCAGCAGCAGGTGTGAGATGGAGTCGGCTTGGGCCTTCAAGATGAGCTGTGTGTGCTGTGGATGGCAGAATCAGAGAAAGGGAGCTGCCGAGACCCTTTGGAGCCCAGAAGATTGTGAGTGAATCCCAGATGTCCAGCTTTGAGCTAGTTTGCTGGACTTAGGTTTTGCTTAGGTGTGCCTGACTCTTCCCCTTGAAATAAGACAGTACTTGTTTTAGATTTTACAGGAGCTCAGAGTTAAGACTTTTAATAGACTGTGAACTTTTATGCATTTGGACTTTTTAAGGATTGTGGGGCTTTTAAGGTTGTTTTTTATGTTGTGATATTAATGTGAACATCATATGTTAGGGACAAGAAATTGAAAGCTGATGGCTTAATAGTGTTTTGTGTTTCAGGTTGACAAAAGGTCAATTGCGCTGGATAGCTTTAATGTCACTTTGACATAGCTGGGTTGACGGAGCCTCAGTTGGGGAGTAGGCTCCATTGGACTGGCCTGTGGCCACGTCTGTGGAGTGTTGTTTTAATCTGAGTTATGTGGGAGGGCCTAGCCCACTGTTGTTGGTGCCAGGTTATATACAGTATAAGAAAGCAGGCTGGGCATGGGCCATGGGAGCAAGCCAGTAAGAAGCATTCCTCCATGGCCTGTACCTCAGCTCTTGTCTCCAGGTTCTTGCCTTGAGTTCCTACCTTGGGCTCCCTGAGGGATGAACTATGACCCAGGAGATGTGACCTGAATACCACCCCCCCAAAGAAGAATAGATGAATAAAATGTAAAATTTTAAGACAAGAAAAAGATATATTATCTCTTACCACCAAAAAATTTCTCTTTAAAAAAATGTCTTGGTGGACCCAGTGGCTGCACCCACACTGAAGGACTTCTGGGTACACAAATAAAACTTTATGGGGTGTATGATATATATGAGAGTGTGCTAGATTGGACAGGGAACAGTGGGGTATGCAGATGGGGATGGCATCTGAATGCCATCAAACTGCGTTATATGAAAATTTCAAATATTCAATGAGAAATAAAATTAATGAAAAATAGAACCAGAGGAAAAAATGTGGTCAAAGGTAGAGAAAGAAATTATATAATACTGTACTAATGTACAAAATTGTCAAAAAATAAGTAGAGGTCATCAGGAAGTTCCACTAGAGGCTTATACTGGATTCTATTATTATTATTATTATTATCATCATCATCATCATCATCATCATCATCATTGTCATCATTTTTTTTTTAAATTTTTTTTTTTTTTTATTTCTGTATGTGTATCAATGTACTGTCTGCATGCAGGTTTGTGCACCCGTGTCGTGCAANAAGTTTGTGCACCCGTGTCGTGCAACACCACGGCGGTCAGAAGACTGCGTGGATTCCCCTGGAACTGGAGTTCTCCTGGAATTGGAGTTTCAGACGGTTCTCGACCGCCATGTGGGTGCTGGGGATCGAACCCGGGTCCTCTGTAAGAGCGGTCGGCACTCTTAACCGCTAGGCCATCTCTCCAGCCCATTGTCATCATTTTTATAAGAAACTAAAAGCAATACAAAATGACAATCACAAAATAAAGCAAAAAAGGGAGGAATTTTCATTTCTTTTCTGGGGGAATAAAGAATTAATCTGCAGGGTTTGATATATAATTCTCTTCTTTTCTTTTTTCCTATTTCTTTCTACTTTTCTTACTTTTGGGGGGCTACCAGAAGGATAAGTGTTTACGGCTAGTTCAGGAAACCTGGAGTCCTCAGCTGAGAAAGAGTCTGCTTAATTTGGGGGGGGGGGGGGGGCTCATCGCTAAACTGCCTAGTCAGTTTCTAGCTCTTGTTTAGTTGTGTTACCCTCTGAAAAGGATCACCCAGAAGGGAATATCCAGAAGGGAATCAGGACACCAACTGTTCTGACTTTTTCCATGCTGAAAAAGGATGTTGGGTGTGGCAACTGGTGTATCCCCCATTCTGAGGGTCAGTATAAAAGACCCCCCCAAAGCATAACTATAGAGGGGAAAAAATTCTTGACCAGTGCTCATGAAAGCAAAGTGAAGACAGGAGTAGGTAGGTGCGTGGTCTAGGCAGGGGAGCAGGAGAAGTAAGAACAGGTGAGTGCCAATGTCCGACTTAAACATCCATTAGACTTTCATATAATTTCTTTTTTGTCTTTTCGAGACAAGGTCTCCTTGTAGCCCCAGCTGTCCTGGAACTCACTCTGTAGACCTGGCGGGACTTGAACTCACAAAGATCCACCTGCCTCTGCCTCCTGTGTGCTGGGATTAAAGGCATGTGCCACCACACCCAATGGCTTATTTCATATAATTTAAAGCATAATATCTGGAGGCACAATTTTTCAGGCTTTAAAATAAATATTTTGACTATCTTTTGGTTATACTTCCTTTTTGGATGTTTAAGTACACACAGATTAACCAAATTTTGTTTTCTCAAGTTCAGTTGAGGTTCTGGTCTTCCTGAGACACTTGGGTTTTCAAGGTGGGGAGTGCCTGGCTCCTTCTGGCCATTCTTAACCAGTTCCATCTACAGAGAACAAGGTCAGGTCTTGCTAGAACAGGCTTCCCTTTGGAGCACAAGGTGACTTTCCTCTATGTTGACTTTCCCCTTTTTTGGTCTTTTTGAGATAGGGCTTCCCTGTAGCCCCAACTGGCCTGGAACTCACTATGTAGATCAGGCTGGCCTTCACCTCACAGAGATCCACCTGCCTCTGCCTCCAGAGTTCTGAGATTAAAGGCATGCACCACCACACCCAGTATAAACCCTCCTCTTTATAGACTGGACAATGGCTGGGGTTCTATTAGTGGATCTCCAAGACCTTCCTGCACAGAAAACCTGGTAACTCGCAATTGCAGAACATTTTAAGAGATGCTCCCTGAAATGACATAAAACCAAAGAAAGAACTAAGACCAGATAAGTCATGAGTTTCCAAAACATGTTTCATAGCCGATAAGTTTTATAATTACTCAAGATGTGGATTAACTTGCACTACAATTAATGTTAAAACAAGAAAAATAATCCCATAATTTGTTATTTGTTCTAAAAGTCCAAATTGTCAATATGCATCCTCTAGAATTGTATGTAGCAAATGCATTGTATTGTGTGTGTACCTGGCTTTCTGGAAACGTGGAAATAATTCTGATAAAGTAATACATCTTTCAATACTGTGGCATTATGGTTTTCTACATAATATATACCTTTGCATTTTACTAATAGTCTACAGACTTAATAAGACTTGAGAACATGGATGATAACAATTTATCTGAAGGCTTTAGTTGAAATAACGAGCTCATGATCACCAGAATTAATTTTAGTCATAAATGGATAATCTTTCTTTGTGATTTCTTTCTAAGCATGCCACATTGATGAATTCTTTCTTATAAAGGTAGCCTTTTCTCACCTTCGTGACATAGTCTGCATTCTGTAAATAAGTTGTGGGATCTTCCATCTTTGCTTCTATCTCCTCTCTCTCTCTCTCTCTCTCTCTCTCTCTCTCATTCTCTCTGTGTGTATGTGTATATTTGTTAGTTCACTTGTGTGTATGGGTACGTGTGTACCATGTACCCGTGCATGTGGAGGCAAGACGTCTACCTCAGTGTCATATCCATTTTGTTTGTTAAGACACTGGCTTCAGTCACTCATACCTGTTAAAGCTGAATATCTCAATTTTCTTTTCTTCATTTTTTTGAAATTTCCATATTTATACTCTGTTTTAAGTAGCTCTACAATTTCCACAATCATGTCTGTATACCTAGAATACACAATGTCTGAAACTGACTCTCCTCGTCTCTCTTTGGCCCTTTCAGTGAATGTCATTTATGTTTTTTCCAGCTATTTCTCTCCTGTTCATGAGACTCAAAGCCTAGGCACAATTTTCCTCTATTTCATGTCATTCCCTATCCCTGACATTCAAAATTGCTATTGTCTGAATGGCTGTGTTCCTCTGAAATTCACGCTTTAACGTAACCCTCAAAATGATAGTATTAAATGTTTGGGAGGTGACTGGGTCATAAAGACAAAGTAGGATTTGTGTCATTATCAATGGAGTTTAGGAGCTGGAGGGATGGCTCAGTGGTTAAGAGCACTTGCTGCTCTTGCAGAAGATCAGGGTTTAGTTACCAGCACCCACATGGTGACTAACAACAACATGGAACTCCAGTTCCAGGGGATCCGACACCCTCTTCTAACCTCCACGGCCTCCAGCATGGACATGGTACGCATAAATTCACACAGGCAAACACACATAACATACAAAAAATAAACAGAGCTAGAAATAAAAGAAGTTTAGCAGTCCTTGCCTGGTGCTTCCGTTTCATCACAGGCATATGCCTAATATGGTAGGTACCAGCTATGAGCAATATGCCCTCATCAGACATCAAATCTGCTGGCACCCTGATCTTGAACATTCTAACATGCAAAAAATCAATGTCTTTTGGTTGTTTTAATTACTCAGTCTATGGAATGTTGATATAGTAGCACTGACAGACTAAGATACTTAGATTTCATAGATGTGGCTTTCAAAATGTTCATATATCCTTAATTTCTCATTTCCTCCTATAGTCCTAACTTACATCTTCTTTCACCCTTTCCACATCCCCTAAGAGTTAAGTCTTAGTCTCTCTACTTCTGAAAGCCCTTATAAATTCACCTGCAAATTTATGTTCCCGTAAGTAAATAATAGCTTTGGTTCATACACTCAAACCCTGTTAGTGGTCCCCACTGACAAAATATATATTTGGCCCAAAGTTTCTGGGAAATGAATCCTTACCTTGTCATTGTGTTTTTCTTTTTTTTTCTTCACTTTTCTATATGAACCTGACACAAGTGCTTCTCAAACTTATTGTGCATCCAAATAAAATGAGGTCATGCCCTGTTTCCAGAGTGTTAAGTACTTCCTAGGTTTTAGTTTGGTGCCATTCATTGTCTTCCATTACTGGTTCATCACCCCATGCCCCCCTCCCCAGGTATAACCATATTCTTCTTTCAAAACACATCTCAGAAATCATCCTTGATAGCTTATTTGCATGAATTTTATATTTCCTCCAAATTTCCAAACATATGTGTATATATATATATATATATATTATTCACAATATTTCAACCACATTACCTTGTATCATGTTTCCAAAATTAAAAAAATGAGAAATTTAAAGACAGAAATATATGCTTTGTTTCATTCTAGATCTCCTATAGACTTTGTAAAACAATTTACGTGAGGTAGATGTTTTGTAAATTTTGTGTGGATTGAATTACTCAAAATAACTGAGGCATTTTCATTAAATGAACTACCAGTAAACAGAGTTGAATTCATAATTACATATTTGAATTCATAAATAGCACTTCTTGTAAACTAGAAAAGCTTAGATTCTTTGTGGTCTTTTCAGAATTGTTTTTATGTTCAAATGTCAAGCATTTCTTTATTAGTAGTATTAAAATATTATAGATCTTGAGTCATTTTGTTTAAAATCAAAAAGAAAATGCTAAGTATTAATGAATAGAAAGAGGTTAAACTTTATTTTATAAAAAAGGAAAATCCTAATATTAGAGCAAGTAAGTGAGCAGAGGGCGTTCCCACAAATGAGCTCTGTGTGGGATGGTGACATATCTTTGTGTTCTCAGTAGAGCTGCAGTGTTGCAGAATGCTTCCCCATCTTCACCCTCCCACACAAACCGTGAACATTGTTAAGCAGAGTATGTTGCTGAGCTTTAGACTGTGACATTCACTGGGCTGTTCGCAATCCTTATGATAGTAACGGACACCAAATTTTTGTCCTACAGTCAGTGGAACATCTCATGGGGGGAAATAGGAAAATCAGCCATCACTAACAAAACGATGATATCAATGGTTAACTGTAGAACTATGAAGGCTAAAATGGTTGTTAGGAGTTTTTAGAACAGGCAAGAGAGCAGTTCCATATTGAGTAGTGTTTTCTTTTTCCTTTCTCACTATCACCCTTCCAAAGAACCTTTACAGACATTAAAATAATTCTAAGTGCTAAGCTCCACTCCCTGCAAGGGCTAATATCACATATATATTGATGGTCCTTTCATGTTCTGGGGCCTACTGGAGAGTCATAAACCCAGTAAAGTGTTCACCTTGCAGGTGTGGCCCAACCATTTATATCATGATATGTGTTGTCATCTGCAAAGTGCATACTCAGAAACAATGCAAAAAAGTTACAGAAAATGAAAGAAAGAAAGGAAGGAAGGAAGAAAGAAAGAAAGAAAGAAAGAAAGAAAGAAAGAGAAAGAAAGAAGAAAGGAAAGAGAAAGAAAGAAAGAAAGAAAGAAAGAAAGAAAGAAAGAAAGAAAGAAAGAAAGAAAGAAAGAAAGAAAGAAAGAAAGAAAGAAAGAAAGAAAGGTGCACAAAATCAGAGCACAAATGGAGTGTTTTAACTAACTGCAGTTTTGGGTTGGGAGCTGCATTGAGAATGCCTGCCTTTGCCAAGTCCCTCATGTTGTTCCTTTGTTCTTGGTTATTTTAATTGGATCCTTGCTTAGCAGTTGTAATTAACCAGCTTCAGGTGTAACTCATCCATATGTTGGCTGAAATTCTTGAGTAATAGCATAATAGTAGAAGAAAGATTATAGTGACTTACGGTAAGATAGTCTGCTTCTCACTCTGGGAGTATAACCCAGTGCTGTCTAAGCTGCCTTCTACAGTCTAGGTAGCAGAAGAAAGAATAGAAGTTGGTGGACAAACATCGGACAACTACCTCCTTACACAGTATTCAAAATACTGCCACATACTGCTCTACTTCATAGTGCACTGGCCAAGAGTTATTCACCTGCCCATACCTGGCTGCAAAGGAGGCTGGGTAAGATTGCCTTCATTCTGGTATCTATGTTTCCAATTGAAATGGCAGAATGAAAGGTAGGGTGTTGAGGTAAAACTATGTATTTTGTTTCCCCTTACTAGAAATTCTTGCCTTAAATAAAGCATTTTTACTACTAAATTATAAAATGTACTGAAATGAAAATAAAATTTATTAAATGACCCAGTATTTAATATTTAACAAGTTAAACTAATCTTTTCCACTTTAAGAATTATTTATATTATTTTATACATATGAGTGTTTTGCCTACTTATATGTATATGGACTGTGTGTGTGCCTGGTACCTGAGGATGCTAGAAGAGGGTGTTAGATCCCCAGGACCTGGAGTTGCAGATAGTTATGAGCTACCGCATGGATGCAGAGAAATGAACCCAGGTCCTCTTGAAGTGTAGCAAGTGCTCTTAAGCTTAAACACTGATCCATCTCTCAGCCTCACCCATACAACTCACCTAGGCATGCTTTCTATATTATTAGAATTAGGAGCTAGATATTATAGTTTCTTTTTCATTTGCTGTTGTAAAGTGCTTTTCCATGTTCTCATTATTTAATGCTTTTAGATATGATATAAGTAATATATTTACAAATATTGATTTTGTTTCATTTTCAAAATATATCTTATTAAATTTGTGTGCATTTCATAAATCTTAATCATATTTAGACCCCCTCTCCTATCTTCACCCATCCCCCATAACCTGCATATAAGATTTCATGCATTCTATCCTTTGTGTAAAGTCCTATCCCATCAAATTTGCATATCCTGATCTCCTTCAGTGTGAGCATGGGTCTTGTACATGCTATCACTGTTGCTCTAAGTTCATATTCGCAAGTTCCCAGAACAGCTTGGAACACTGCTTCCCTATGGTCATGTACCAACCTTGGATCTTACTATTTTTCTACTCTCTCTTCTGCAATGGTCTCTCAGCCATGGATGGGTGAAATTTCATATAGGAATCCTAACCAGGGATATGCATTCTGCAGTCTCTTACTCTTTACATCTTGGCCAATTGTGGCCTTCTATGTTCACAGTCCTCTGTAATATGAAGAATCTTCACAGGTGAAGAAAGTTGAGAGCTGCATTAATATTCTCTCTACCTCTTGTTCAACTATATTCTGTGAGCCTTAGTTGCGGAGGTTCCATTGTAGATATGTCACTTATGGCAGCACTTCTTATAAACAATCTCTGTGTGTGACCAGTTGTGGATCTCTGTAATAGTCTCCATCTATTGCAGAAAGAAGTTTCTTTGATATGTGGTACATTTGTTTAAATATAAGAATCCACATTTAACATATATGTTTACTTAGTAATATCTTATACATTTTGCTTTATTTGAAACAGAGTCTCCCTTTAGCCCCAGATGTCCTAGAACTCTATGTAGACGAGGCTGGTCTGCATTTAACAGAGATCTGCATACCTCTGCCTCCCAAGTGCTTGGATTAAAGGTGGGGGCCACCATGCCTGGGCCTTTCAAATATTGGAGTTTATTCCCCTGTTTGGAATAATTTTCTTATACTATCTGCCCACCTAGTAGGGGATCATTTGGTGAAAGTATTATGATAACTTACAAGTTTTTAATCACACTAAAAATGATTTTCTAAATGAAATCATATCATTATTCAACTCCAATATTCATTTGTAAAAAAAAAAAGCAATGCTGTCATGGTTCGAAGCTATGTATCATACTTTCCTGTTAATTTTTTGCAAGAAAATTAAGCACAGGGGATGTACCTTATTTTGAACACTTTATTCTAGAATCTCGGGGGGGGGAGCAATTGGTGACATGAGTTATTATGAAATTTAGCAAAATCCAGCTATCAAATTCCAATGAATATTTCTTCTTTCATATTCTCTTTCCAAATGAAAAGAAAAATGTAAAAAAATAGTTAAAATATACATCAAATGTCAGTGCAGTGCAAATATTAGGGCAGATCCTTCTCAGGCAAGGAAATATTTATTTTAATTAATTCTCTCTCTGATTTGTTTCCTCTTGGATACCAGAAAATTAAACATACACAGACATAGGCTCTCTCTCTTCCAGTTTTCTGTTTGCTGTGATTGTGTGGTTCAATCTATTAGAAACTTGCAGTATATGTTCCTGCCCACACTCAGCTGGAGGAATCACAATTTCACAGTTTGGTTCCCAGCCCTGCCTTGCAGTGCTGCTATCATAATGAGTTTCTGGCTCAGGATATGCAGACAGAAGTCTCGAACATTGGCTTCTCAATAGGGAAGCAGAGAAACACTAGAAGAGACAACAATTAGATCAATATGTAATAATATAACGGGTATAGAATTGTTCCCTATACTTATAGTTATGTTATTGAAATGATGTGCTCCTTTCTTGTCCAAGTAATTTATTTTTTCAAGAAGACAAGGACAAATTTGTACACACTAAACTGGAGGAAATGACCCGGGAAACCAAGGGGTGGTGCATTACTTATTGAGGATTATTTAGCTGGGCTTTTTTTTTTTTTAACTATACGAACTGATCCAAGTCAATAATTTAATCAGCTATAACATTTCTGATGCAAAGCCTTTTTATGAATAAGAGTTTTGTTTTAAATCTGTTACTAAAGAATATGAAAACAAACCACTTTAAAAATATGATTATTTACAGGATAATAGGGTATATTCAATGTATGTTTCATTATACTTACAAGAACAAGGTCACTAGTTGATCAGAAGAGTCTCAAGTGATTTTAGTAAGCACTTCTCCACACGTCTGGAAACATGTGACATCAGATCCCTCATTATTCCTTCCCACCAGACAGGGACTCTTGGGAAAATGCACTGGACTTAAGGTAGCCAACCCTGGGGAGACATTGTTGCTACTTCCTCTACCTTCCTTTCTTCCTTCTTTGTCTCTGGATAGGATTATTAATCTTTCTGTCTCTAAAACTGTAATGGCTGCTGTACACTAAATGTATATCCCGAGTTATCATTTTGTACCACACAAATTTGTAAAGTTAAAGTTAAAAAGATAAAAATTTGAAATATATAAATATATATCTTAAAAGGGGTTAAGATCTATGATAACGGAAAGGTGAAATCTACCATAATAGCAATAACTTGTGGATTCAATATTATTATTGGATATTATTATTATTCTCTTCCCTCTATCATACATGGTTTCCTGGACCATCTGTGGTGAAAGTCTCTTAACTATAGTTTTTTTGTCCATGCTCTGCTTCCACACTTAAGAAGAACAGAGCTAATTGATTTGGGTACTTTATTCCTCTGTGTAGCCAGTCTTTGAACCTAACTTTACATTTGCTAAAGTTAATTCTTTCCCTTGAGGATTGTCTTGATTCCATAGTATATCTTCAACTTACTGTGTAGTCATGATGCTAGTGACCATGTCAAGTCCCTCCTTGCTTAGCACAATCCTACATTGACCTCAGGTCCTTCTTTAAATGTCTCTTTAGCTCTATTGTAAACATTTCTTATCTATAAATATTTCTTGAATTCTTTTTTTTTAATTCACTGGAAATGAGCTAGCCTTAGCTACTCCTGAGGTGCATACTTGACATGTTTGCTTGTGACATTCTTGCTGCTGAGCCCTGGAGATACTACTTTGTTGTTCTTGGCCACTTAGTAGTGTTAACAACATCTCTTCCAAAACACTCTCTTTAGAACTCTATTTTCCCCAATCTAATTGGCTATTGGTTCTCTCCTTGGAGGAATAACCCATGGCTGATGCCACAAGCTTACATCCTCTACAGGATAGGAGATTTTATAAGCCACAGTAAGACCCTGTCATATTTAACAGGGGGGGAAAAATGTAACTCATAGATTAACATATCATCCAAACATATGTGTCTATGCCAAAGTAACCTACCATAACTATTAGTGCTGCTTAAATACCTATATATCTAATTGCTTGTGCTTCATCAGTAGGATCGAAAGGTTACTCCTGGACAAACTGTCAGCCCATTAAAGGAAACAGCCAGAATTGACCAGAGTCCAAGTCAACAGCTCCAGAGAGAGGGGACTGTTTTATTTCTCATCCACCTGTGCCCCTTTTCTAAGCCTAGGGAACAATCTGCGGAAGAGGGGGCGTGGTAGAATGTAAAGGCTGTGATTGGGGTGAATGGTGAAACTACAGTGATGTAGTCTGGACACTCATTTGATCAACTTGATTGAACAAACAACCTGTCACCCCCATCACTGGATGGTGGGACTGTGGGGGTTTGGGCACAACAGCCTGCAGATTGGTTTTGCACGAAGGATGCCTGTACTCATGGATTATCACTTATAGCTAAAAAATGAAAAAAAAAACAATAGAGAAAGATGCAAGACAGTTACGGCAGAATACATGATCTGGGATAGGGTGGAGGTGGGGGGGGGAAGGGAAAGGGAAATATGCCTGATCTGAATTGGAAAATGATGTACGAAATGCACAAAGCATCAATAAAAATTAAGTTAAAAAAAAGAACTCTATTTTCCTCTTTCTTCAATGACTGCTTTTTTTTTGTATTAAGTGTTTGTTATATAAGGCTCCATTTTCTACCTTTTCCTTTTTTATTCTTTGTATAAATATTTCCCCTGAAAAATCTGATCTACCCTATTCATTTAAATTGAAAATCAATCTAATTCCCAATGTTTTATCTTTATTTCAAAACCATATGTCCAGTGGTGGTGAAGCCATTCATGAAAGGTTCACTGCTTGACAAAGTTCCAGTGACCTGATCCGTCTGGTTGAAGTCTGCTCTCCAGCTGACCTTGGTTTTTAATAATTCCTTTATCATATTAATCCTTGTTTTTCTAACTTGCTTAACTTTTGGCTTTCTGGCAATTAGGGTACCTGCTTCTGTCTTAAGTAATTGAACTGGCACCTATTATGCCTTTTCTAGAAATGAGTGCTTTGTGAGAAATAATGACACTGTGTATACAATTCAATAGTATGATACAGTAGCAATTAAGAATTCTACAGAAAATGTATCATGTACAGATTGCCCAAGTAAAGAAAGGAATTTTGATTTCATGGTCAAGTTTAAACTAAAAAGAAGATTGTAGGGCAAAGTGAAACTAAGTCCAGTGAGGTCACAGATTCTAGTGATCTGACTCAAAGATTAGTAAGTAGCCTTTAGGAAAACACTTCAGCAGGAGGTGCAAAGAGAGAAACTGAGGAAAACAAAGTCCAGAATAAAAACAAGATATGAATCAAAACCACATCAGCCACAAAATGGCTTGCAAGTTGAGTGAGCAAGGAACTAAGGGAAGAAAAAGAAAGCTCTCTATTGTTAAAACTTTAAAGCTCACTTTTTACACTATCTAGCACCTATGTAACTGCAAGGAATGAAGAATGAAGTCTTTAGAATTGAAAGTTAATATTAACTTTGCTTCACTGCAAAATTGCTAAATTGCTGTACTATTGTTAATTGTTTTACTTTTTTGATGTTAAGAATGATTATGGTGTGAATTTTCCAAAAGATACTTATGGAGAAGTTGGACTAGTTTTTCGTTATTAGCTTAGGCTCACATAACCCGTCTTAGGGTATATAAAAATAAACACCAGGGCCTGAGAGGCAAAAAGAAGCAGAAAAAGAGCAGAAAGCAAAGAGAATAGAGACAGAGACAATTAGCAGAGTGGCAGACCTGAAAAGCCCTCTGCACAGAAGCAAAGAGGACAGATGGTCTCTGTAACGTTCAGACCATGAAAAGAAAGAGATTCTTATGTCTTATCTGATTGATTTCCTCGCTGCCCTTGCAACCACCCAATTCGAGACCTGAACCTGCTGGAGCTAGACTCCTGCACAGTGGCCTAAGAATGTTTCTGCTTGGGTGGCTAACAGGTTGCTAATGCTCATAAATTATCCCTTCCAGATCTGTTTTTCCATAAATCTTCCATTTTAGTATATATTACCATCATGTACATATTTAGGCATTCTAAGAAATGTATATCTTAATAACTTCCTATCAGACTTTCTGCATTAATCATTTACCAAATTCTTTAAGGCCTTAGTATGAATTTTGTCTGTTTACTTTCAATTTCCTTAATTGAAGCCACTGCTATTTCACCAGGTTTCACAATGTCTTACAAGCCTGTTTCTGTTTTCAATTCAATCTAATTTTTCATTGTGCCTGACACAGTTTTATAATATATACAACTGAATATATTAGTTACTTTTCTGTGGCTATGACAGAGCATGATGCCCAAACACATCTTATAGAAGAGTTTATTTTGGCTTATGGTTTCAAAGGGATAAGAGTCCATCAGAGAAGGGAGAGAAGGCAACAAGGGGAGGGCATGCTGGCAGGAGCAGGAAGTGAGACTTACATCTTCAACTGCAAATATGAAGCAAGGAGCGTGAACTGGAAGTGGAGTGAGGCTATGATCTCTCAAAGCCTGCCCCCAGTGATGTACTTCCTTCAGTTATGCTACCCAACCTAAAGATTCATGACCTGGCCAAACAGTGCTAGCAACTGGGGACCAAAAAGTGTTCAAATACTTGAGCCTATTGGGGTATATTGTGCATTCAAACCACAAGTCATTTTCCTGCTAGAAAATTCAATGAGTCCTTTTCTTCTGCCTAAAATCCTCAACCCCAGCAGGGCATATGAACTCTGCATAACTTAGCATCACACTACTCCCTGTCTTTCTTTCCTTTTATAATCTCTACCTTCACTCTAACTATCCATAACCTCAAGCTTCATGTTTCCTTCAGGGAAACATTTCTCTTTCTTCCTTATTTTCTTAGGTGGTTTCATTTCTTGCTATCAGATTGAAGGTTTTATGGATGATTGGTCAAATCTTGCTCAAGATTCTATGTTTAGCCATTAGAACACTGTACTGCACTCTTATACTGAATTAAAATTGATTGGGTTTTCTGTCTTTTACACAAGAACTTCCTTTTGTGTGTACCTTAGTCCTTTCCAGTGATGACACTTCTCATCCTATCTCAGTGCTTTAGGGTGCATATATATTTTAGAAGACATTATCATGTCATTAAAATGCACTGATAATGTAAAATGTATTATTTTACTTATGTTGATGAATTTCAGTGATAAGTGCCTCATATGTAAAATATAACAGAAGTTACTCTATATCTAGTACTTCCTAAAAATTGAAATTATACAACCAAATTCAGTTTAGAGTTTTTTCAAGGAGTCTTGATTTCTTATCCATTCTGCTTGTGTGTCAATTTAGTTCCTATGCATTTTTCAAATTATTTCTTTGTTTTATGTGTGTGTACCCAGACATGCCATGGCGTACATGTGGAATTCAGAGAACATGTAAAAGTTAATTATTTTCTTCCACCATGTGGCTTCCAAGAATGGAACTCAGGTTGTCAGGCTTGGTGGAAAACACCTTTATCCTCTGAGCCATCTTGATGGCTCCCTCTGCTGTTTTAACTTAATTGTTATAGCAAGTTTATTGAAGCAAATCCAATATCATGCATTTTTCTTTGATTTTCATATCTATAAGTAAAATACAATAATCACTTTAATACAATAAGTGAATATAAAAGTAATATATTTTGATAATGCTTTGTTTTCAAATTACATATATTCTTCATGGCGAAATCCATCTGAATTATCTTAAGACTAAAAATTGCTAGCTGAAAAAAAGTAGATAATTGGGGGCTGGAGAAATGGGTCAGCAGTTAAGAGCATAGGCTGCTCTTCAGTTCCCAGCCCACATAAGGGCTAACAACTATCCTTAACTCCAGTTCTAGGTGATCTGACACCCTCTTCTGACCTCCATGGGTGTTTTATGACATTGGTACGCTTATATACATGCAAGCAATATACTCATATACATAAACAGTAAAAAGTAATGAAATATATATATATATTATTTAATATATATATATTAGATAGAGTAAAGTCTGCTCATGCTTCAAAAAGGGAAGCCTTGTCCAGCAAGGCCTGACTTTGTCCTTGAGTGGGTGGAACTGGTAAATGAAAAGCCGTAAGAAACCAGGGGCTTCCTCTCCCCTCCCCCTCAACCTGAGTGATCCCTGAGGACCAGATTCTCAACTGACTTTGAGAAAACAAAAACCTTGGTTAATCTGGGCTAACTCTGTGGCCTTAAACAACCAAAAGGAAAGTGTAACCAGAAATAAATCATTAGTAAGGCCTGAGAAATTATACTGCAGGTATAAAACTTGAGATCTTAGTAAAAAGACAAAAAGGAAAAAAAAAATAAAGCACTGTTTTGCCTGTCTTCAATTCTTACTGGCAAGTGCAGCTATCTTGTGGCTGCCACTGCCTTTGCCATCCTTCAAGGACATGAGACACAGCTTTTCAATCTTCCAATGTGGACTGAAGACATGTCTCTCCAAGAATCCTCCAAACCTTCAGTGCCAGATGGGGACTGCTGAGACAGCCGGCTTGTGGACTGAGCAGCTACAGAACTACTGGGGTTTCAGCCTCTTCAGAGTATAGACTGCCATTGTTGGACTACCCAAGCTGTATCATGGAGATCATGGAGACCAGTACAGGAAGATCAAGACAGAACACAGTGCTCACTGGACCTCATTTGGTGACAATGGGAAGGGAAAGCCCCAGTGTGGAACACAAGGGCAGAACTGATGGTTGTTTGGGCTTGCCAAGGAGGAGCCTTCAAACAATTCCTTAAGGAAAACATGACATGTTTCAGCCTAATAAAGAAAAAATAATAATAATAAAGAAAGAAATCATAAGCTAGAGATGCTTAAAAAGAAATTAGATAATTGAAATGATTATTTATATGGTTAAAGGAAAACAGGGATCATCTGAGGTGAAATCTTTTTATTCTGAATTGAAATAAAATTTAAAATTTATATATTTTACTTTCTAATTTTTCATAACTTTAAGAAAAAATATTTTTTCTTCTCAGACATCAAAAGTGGAAAAATTAGAGCCAGTTTTGAGTGTCCTTGTTTTAGCAAAATTATCATTTAATTTGTGATCAAATTTAATAGTTTCTATCTCCTCAACATCCACGTTTTCCTTATTTTTGTTTCTCTACAAGACGTTCCTTCCTAGTAACTTCTCTTTTTGGAAACAGGTAATACATAGGGAGTAATTACATGACTGTTCTACTTCAATGCATGGCAAGATTCTCTAATGTTCAGTCAGGGATTGATCCTCTACTGGCTACAATGCCCTTGGAACATTCTTCCCTGCCACTTCATGGTGTCATGCCAACTCCTCTAAAATAAGCCAAAGTACAGTACAAGAAACACATTCTCCCTTTTCGAAGCTTGATATTTTCACTGTAGTTTTTACAAGATTGTTTTGGTTTTCCAGTGCATCCTTCTAGAACTTTACATAAGCATCTACTTTACAAAGAAGTTTTCCATCTTCCCAACCCAGTAATGTCATGCCTCCGAACCACATCAGCACTTTATCATCCTAAACCATATATGCCCTCACCCTTATACACATCTGAAACTTACTTCACTGATAATTGTCTCCCAATATCCAGGCACCAACTGATAATCATTTTGTGAGTACAAGTTCTTATTTATAATTTCAACCTTAATTTTCAATTCTACATCTAACAATTAAATTCACTGTTTTGCATAGAAATGGAATTCTATTTTCTTTTTTTTTTTTTATTTTTTTTTTTATTTTTTTTTAAATTAGGTTTATTGATGCTTTGTGCATTTCATACATTTTTCCAATTCAGTTCAGGCTTATTTTCCTTTCCCTCCCCCCCACCCCCACCCCATCCCAGATCATGCATTCTTGCAAACTGTCTGCATCTTTCTCTCAGTTTTTTTTTTCATATTTAGCTATAAGTGATATCCATGAGTACAAGAATTTCCTTCATGCAAACAACCACTCCTTGGCAGGTTTCCTGTTTTGTGCCCAACACCTACAGCCCCACCATCCAGCTGGGGCGTGACATGGGTATGTTTGTTCAACTCAAGCCTTGATCCAAGTTGAGTGTCCAGACTACATTGCAGTAGTTTCACCATTCAACCCCCAATCGCAGCCCTTACCATTCTACCACGCCCCCTCTTCCGCAGGTTGTTCCCTAGGCTTTAGAAACAAGGTGCACAGGTGGATGAGGAGAGTTAAAAACAGTCCACTCTCTCTTGGACGCTGTCTGACTTGGACCTCTACAGGTGCACTCGGCTGTTTCCTTTCGTGGGCTGACAGTTTTTTCAGGAGTAACCTTTCAATTCCTACTAATGAAGAACAAGCAATTAGACTAATAGGTTTTAAGCAGAGCACTCACATAGCTTACGGATATGATTTTCTAGATACAGGTTTGCATTGAGTAGGGTGTACCAAAAAGAGACAACGAAAAGGCTGACCCATCTGAACATTCAAAAGAAGAAAAGCCTCAGAATGCCACATAACAGTCGAACCCTGTCTGTGATCCTAATAGAAACAACTAGTCATATAATGATTCCTACTGAAACTTACCTTCTAGGTGCCAACAAGTGGATTCTGAATAACGAGAACTTCCTTGCTATGCCACCCACTAAAAGAAACAAGGAGAAAACTTATGACATCGATGAGGTGCGCCGTCCCCAACTGTAAATCCCTGGAAGACAACCTATTGTACGAACTGGTATATCATCTTTAAAAACACGGTAAAACTACTTTCTGTAATTGACTACTAGACATGGGAACTGTGGAATTCTATTTTCATTTGTTGACATACACTAAAAGAAAATATCCCATTTATAAAATAAAACACTATATTGAAATGCATATATATATATATATATATATATATATATATTTCAAGATGTGTATGAATCTGCATGTAGGTTTGTGCACCTGTGTCGTGAAATGCCGTGGAGATCAGAAGAGGGTGTCGGATTCCCCTGGAACTGGAGTTAAGGATGGTTCTCAGCAGCCATGTGGGTGCTGGGGATTGAACCCAGGTCCTCTGCAAGAGCAGTCGGTACTCTTAACTGCTAGGCCATCTCTCCAGCTCTTTTGTTTTTCTTTTTGAGACAGGAACTCTCTGTAGCCTCAGCTGTCATGGAACTCATTACATAGACCAGACTGGCCTCTGTTTCACAGAGATCCACCTTCCTTTGTCTCCAGAGTGCTGGGATTAAAGGTGTGCACCACCACACCTGGAGAAATACATAGAAATTTAAAAACTATTTATTTAAGAGAAAATATATTAAAATGATTTCGTTCCTCAAGTTTTAATTTATTGGAACTTCATTTTAGTTAATGCTCTCTTGTGGACTTCTCCACTTAGGTCTCCTCTGCTTCTGCTGTTGATGTCTTATGGAAACACGGCTACTACTGTATTTCTTCCTTGCTATCAAACAATTCTTCATCTATTTGATTTTCTCTAGGGTTAGGAAGACTGATTTAGTTTAAACTAAATTTGACTTGAATCCTTACTCATTTCTGCAAATGTCAAAGTTCTAAATTGCATACCTCTGTACAGGATTTGTAAAATCTTGACTTACTTCCAGATTCTGCTTTGAGCAAGAAAACACTCCATGGTTCTGTTTGAGTTCATTTGAAGAGAACAAAGTGCTGCCTGAAAGAATTGCTATTTAGAGTAACACTTCTTTTCAGAAACATCTAAAGTAACTGAATTTGCCAATCTGTAAAGCAGTAAACTTTTGAGCTGTGCCAGTGGCTGCTGCTAGCCCTGCTTTCCCTTTAGGAACAAGGTGGCAGTAAGGATGAAAAGTGCTGGCCAGAGGAATAGGAGGTTGGTCCTAATATGCGTCTGAGGGTTCTCATCAGCTATTCTTTCAGAAAGTTGTCCCTTTGGGGGATTTGTTTTCATCAAACTCTAACCCAGATATGCTTAAATTTTCTGTTTCTAGGAGAAAGCTGCTCAGTGTGGAACATGTTCATTTCTGTTGAAATGTTGCTGTTGAAAGCTGCATCTAGATTTTTTTTGAGAAGCCATATGATTAGGACTCTATTTTTACATTTTTATGACAGCTTTTACACTCTCTTGTACGTGTGGTATCTAAGCTTCTACTGAAGCATGTAATTACCAACGAAGACTTAACACCTGCCATGTGCTGCCACATAACTGCACATAGAAACAACGTCAAGAGGGAAGATTGGCAAGCTGGAGACACTGAAGTGAGGTTACTCAGAATCGTCTATGCTCTGGCAAGCATGCACCATTTCCACCCCTCCCCCGCAAAAAATAAGACAGAAAAGAACTGCATTTACAAGGAATGCTTATTTATTCCTTAGGAAGATGAGAGCCAAAGACATAAAGTGGGCTGTTTCCATTTGCAATGAAAACACGGCTCTACTGGGGATTTAAATATCCCTTCTTTACCTAAGCTAGTTCTTATTACCATGTCTTGAGGCAATGACTTTTACATTATGGGCATACACTGAACAAATAACTTTTACTTAATCTTGCAACCAAAAAGTTAATCTTATTTTAGTTTGTTCACAATGAAGACAAGTTCACTGAGCCATTCTTTCTTCTTCTTACCTAAACATAGAGCTCATAACACTTCTTTGCCCTTTTGCCCTTGACCCAGAATAATGGATGAGTGTCTATATGTTTTGGATATCAATAAAGCAACTGCTACAAACAGTAGGTATTTCTTGGAAGCAATAATGATCCCATTTATGCTGCAAATAATAAACAGGATTAAACTGATGACTTCTGTTTAGGGTCTCTGAAATCTATTCTATGCATTCAGTAGTGATCAGAAAGAACATTATCCTCTAATAAGATAAGGACCCACTTTTACTTCCTCAGTTCGTGGTGGATATACTACTACAGAAAGAACAGTTTGAAGAACATGATTCTTTAGCAGCACTGTTCTGAGGGTATTCTTTTTTTTTTTTGTATGAGAATTTTTCATTTTATGTAGCTGTTTTTTTTTAATTTAATTTTTATTGATGGTTTGTGCATTTCGTACATCATTTTCCAATTCAGATCAGGCATATTTCCCTTTCCCTTCCCCCCACCCCCACCCCATCCCAGATCATGTATTCTGCCATAACTGTCCTGCATCTTTCAGGGTTTTTTTTTTCCTTTTTTTAGCTATAAGTGATAATCCATGAGTATAAGCATCCTTCGTGCAAAACCAATCTACAGACTGTTGTGCCCAAACCCCCACAGTCCCACCATTCAGTGGGGGGTGACAGGTTGTTTGCTCAATCAAGTTGATCAAATGAGTGTCCAGACTACATCGCTGTAGTTTCACCGTTCACCCCAATCGCAGCTTTTACATTCTACCACGCCCCCTCTTCT